>CM060935.1:584960663-585560663 GCA_030765085.1 Allium cepa
GATTTCTTTAATGTTCCACATTTAGTTTATACACATATCATACAAGTTTTATTGTTATATAACTTTTATATTTCATATTACTTATATGATTGTCTTATGTATAATATATCATTAATTAAGTCTTATCTAATTAATTTTAATCAATTAACTCTTTAATTAATTTTAGAATAGTATTCCAATGTATAACTCTTATATTGGACATACCTAATATAACATTTATAGTGTATGCTATAACATTTATAGTGTTACACATATATATCATATATATGTGTATTTTATTTATTTATTTATTTAACCTTTAATTAAGTTATTCAATTAACAATTTTTATTAAAATTTATTAATTTCAAAATTTATCTTGTATACATACATGTATACTTATGTTATCTTAAACATTTTAAAATAACATAACATATATCAACATACAAAATACATGCATATATGTATTAATTAATTAACATATTTAATTAATTTATTTTTTTAATCTTATTAATAAATTTGAAATTATTACATAAATATTTTCAAACATTTTGAAAATATCATTATCCTTTCAAACATTTGAAAACTTATGTAGTATTATAATTTTTATAAGAAACATGTTTTATTTTAAATTTAACTATTAAATTTAAAATCTTTAGCATTAATTTTCAAAATAATTTTGAAAATTAGCCCAAGGACCAAGTTAAGTTGGGCCTTTTCTATTAGGAGCAACATTTGGGCTCACTTCACCTTTCGGGCCAGGTTGGTAACCAGGTAGGACCGTATACTTGATTACCCAATTCCAATCCTAAACATTACCTTTCTAGAAACAGTCCTAAGTAGGAAAGGTTAATTAGTAAGCCCTAATATGACTAATTTAGACCGCATAGACTATTAGGCTCTGATACCATTGTTGGAACTGGACTAGCCCGCATCGAAAGTTATGAGTGGATTTCAAAAAATTTACCCTATTGGATCTTTTATTGGGCCTATGAAGACTAACTGAATTAGAATTTTTTTAAATTTCACTTAAATAAAATCACTTATTTTATTTAAATTCAAATATATTAAGATATGAAATTAATTTTATTTGAGTTAGTTTATACATAAATGTATCATATACATATATGTGTGAGTGCATGCCTAAAATAATAATCTGTGAAAGGTATAATATGCCCATATGTAGATGTTGGGATTTACATCGCAACAGATATATTAGCTCATTTTGTATGTCGTGTATGTTGTCCAAATATGTACATGTATATGTGTTACAAAATACACAAACACATATGTATGAATAAATATATTATATATAATATAAGAACATAAAACATTTATATATAGATGAATATATATATAGAAAGCGAGTGAACAATTATTAAAAATAATTTATAATTCAAAATTAACTTATTTTTGCAAACATAATAATTTTAGTATTTTAATTTGTATATATTATGAATGAAATAATGTTTTCATCCATAAATAATTAACATATAATAATCTATTTATGAAAATTCAAATTTTATAATTTTTTAAAATCTAAGATTATAAAATGGATCCTAGAAAAAATCTGAAGACTTTTGAAAGTTGATTTTTTTTTTAAAAAAATACCTTGATTTTGGTAATATTATTTAATATAAAATAATATATTATTAAAAATTAAAAATTAAATTTTTTTGAAATTCTAGGATCATGAATGAAAGGTTAAAAAAATTTAATGAAATTTTCAATCAAATTATTATTTTAATAAATCATAAACATTTTTTCCAAAATAATATTAATTATTAAAATATTAAAATTTATTGAAAAATTTCTATATTTTTTATGTATGTTTACGAAATAATATAATATTTTTTAAAATAAATAATTGAATTTTTAATGTAATAATTATTTTATATACAATAAACAATTCAAAAATTCAATAAATGTTAATTTAAAAATATGAATATATCCATGATAATTAATTTTCGAATCTGTAATTCATATTATATATAAGTGTACTAAATTTTTTATAGTCGGGTTACCACTGGCATAGTATATTCCTGTGATTGAATCATTGATTGGCTACTCTTTCTAGTTCAATCACAAAGTAAGTCCACCGTCGAGTAGTCCGTGCAATGGGAACAGCTCGCATTGGTATTTGTGAGAGAATCATCAAGTGTTTGCCAGATGCGCATGACAGGGCAGATAACAAGAAAGATACATAAATGCAAATTTCTTTCTTAAAAAATCGAAGTGAGAATTGATATTTGTTATGCTTAACACATGAAAGGAGAAGGTTTAGAGAATAGCGATACAATATATGTTGATTGGATCGGTCCCGTTACTTTTCGTCCGCCCAATTAATACACTAGGCCCCATTAATAGTCTCTCTCTTTCCCTCCCGTTGGTCTCCTATGTTTGTACTGGCATTTAGATTGGTCTCGAACAGCTTATCATTCATTCCGTCTCATATGCGCGAATAACCTTCCCTCCCCTAAGTCAACAGAAAGGACGGATTCTCGCTACGCACCTCCGTTCTCACAGACTAATTCTCTTGCACTTTGTCCCACTCGGTTCACTCAGGACTACTGATATGCCAGAGCAACAACTACGCCTCTATTCCCAATCGCTCCCTCCCGTTGGTCGCCAATGTTTATACTGGTAATTAAGATACTGGGGTCGGATGAGGTGTGGACCCAATTAATATACTAGAGGTCGCCAATGTTTATACTGGACGACAATTAAAATACTGGGTCTCAAGGTGCTTGCGAAATAAGAAAGAGATTATTACCCACCTTAGACTACTAAGCCCTCTCGAATTAGTTCGATAGAAGCCGTACACCAAGGGACAAATCTTTCACTCACAGAGTCGTGAAAACCTGTGACTATATTGTCCTGAAGACGGATGCGTAGGGAAGAAGTGGCATTTAGAAGTGTTGCTGACTTTACATTTAGGTTTCAACATAACAAAGCTTGCACTGTCTTTTCGCACTTAGGCAACCCCAAATCAATGGGGGAGGGTGATTAATAGTTGGCAATGATTCTACTACGGTGCCAAAAATTCGCAAGCTGATCCTAAGTAATCGTTGTTGTTCATTGGATTTCAGAGGAATGACTTCGTTAGGATTGGAGAATTGCTACAGTGGCTCCGTTCCATGCCTCATTTCATAGGGAACCTCAAAGTGGCTCTATTTCATTATATTCCATCTATATCCCAATTCCATATGTTTAATATTTCTTTGGTGTGATTGACATTAGAGATGTCATTCAATCGAAGAAGATGGTATCGTTGACATAAGAGATGTCATTTCTAGTCTATCTCTTTCTATATATGGAAAGTTAAGAAATCATCATATAATAATCGAGAAATTGACATAGAAAAAGAAAAAAGGGAGGTTTGTGATGATTTTAAAATCTTTTCTACTAGATTACTAGAAGGAATTCCTGGAGGACCTTATGAGAATTTAGAAGTCCGACGTTTTGATAAAGCTAAAAATTCCAAATGGAATAAAGCTTTTGCCTAATTTTGAATTGTCGAAGCAAGAACTTTATGCGAGAGTATCATACATACATACATATATATATATATATATATATATATATATATGTATGTATGTATCTTATAAATGCATATATGCTATTATGAGAGAGAAATATATACGAATACACAAGCGTGCATATATGAACTTATAATAATTACATATGAGCACTTATTAATGATAAAAATTGATTTTTTACAGCAAACAATATTTGTCTATAAATAAATCAAACAATATAATAAACAAATTATGCACATAACCAAACTGATATGCGACAACCATATCTACTTACAAAATCTCACCTAACTAAACATATAGTAGTAATATATTTAAACAGATATGAAATTGCTCCCTATAGGATCATAGAATATAGTTTAATTACTGTAATATGAATTAAAATTATCAATTCAATGATGCCTTTGAATCCATCTTGAAGCAATGACTTCCCTTCCTTTTACTGTTCTGGATTCGTCAAATTGCAAGTTCGGAATCACCGACCTCTAACTAACAAATAGTATTATTTTAATTTGAAATATATTTGAGAATTTTGGAGTGGATTGAGAGCTATGTTCTAACCAGCAATGTAGAAGGTAATGGCAGCCAAAAGGGTTTCATTTTCTTATATATATATATACACATATATATATATATATATATATATATATATATATAGGGTTGTATTAGAGAGAAACGAGGAAAACCTTTTTTACTCTTTCTCACTTGATCTCAACCCATTATCTCCAAGCCAATTCTTTATGTTTCAGCCACCTCTAGACCTTCCCAAAATCGAAATTTTATAGCTGTAATGATGGGCCTTAAACCCATCTATGCCCTAACGAAAATCCCATGCAATTAAATCTAATTTAATCGCTTGTCGATATTGTATATCGATTGATATATTTATAACTGTTATAAATATATATAACATTATTTATTTCTCAAATCATATTCAAATTTTATAATTAATATTTCATAAATATTAATTAATTTAATTAATTTATAACAATTATAAACTAATTAAATCATTGGTATTAAGGGAATTCATCATTTCGGCTGTGTAACTGTTGGATGTAAATTTGGTTGACATCGAACTATTCTACTATTAACGTTCCATGTCTCTTAGCAGATGATGTGACATTATGGCCAAATTTATCGCTTACTCATTTTCTGTAAAATCCAATTTTAGTTTAATAGGCGTTACCCGGTTATGACATTTGCTTACACCAATTCTCTTCGTCAAAACTATATCACTTTGGACTTATAGAATTTGGTAACGGTCAAAATTCCAACCTCATCCACATTCAACCTTATAGTCCAAATACAAAGTTCTTGGTTCAATAATTACAATAATTATTAATCGAAATGCTCTAGTTAGTGACTTTGACTTTAAGTTGACTTGAGTCGATTATGATACTAACCGCGTATAACTAAGGAGACAAATCCTCTCTTGAATAGTACTTAACTTCCAATACTTCTACTCGACCCAATGCTAGTCACTCGATAGACGTCATGCCATGATTTGGCTATAACCAAAGCAGAGCTTTCATATTGAAGATCCACAGTATTCTCAACTCGAGAGAATTGTGTAAATCAGTCACGTCGATATTTTCTGTTTAACCTTAGTTATATTAACCAACAGAAAACTATTGAGTGAGTCATTTCATAGTTATCCAATAACTATTAGTACGTAACCTCTAGGTACCCCCAACGGTTATGAATAATATACTTCCTAACATTTGAAGAGCGTTATATACTCAAGTCTCAATGGATACATCGATATCCAATCTTGATGCATCTTGACTAGGAACATTTAAAATGGTATATTTGTTTCGTTGTGATAAATTACTCACGGTTATAACATTTTGTAACTGCTATCACAAAATATACCATTTATGGATTTTTCTATTAAATATGATTTTAATTAAGTTAATTAATTAATATAATCACATTATATCAAGAATATGATAGGAAGAAGATACCTTTTATTTTGAATAAGATTGGTCAACGAGTTTGATATATGTAATAAATTACATAATTGCCCCTAGGGCATACCCCTAACTCTATCAGACGATGCAATTATTGTCGAACCTAATGGAAACCTGCCATTGACCAACCCATGTAATATAGACCTAGGGGCTTTGTGGAAGTGGAGGAATTTTCATATCTCTCTTTAAGCCTTGTAACCATAAATTGAATTAGGGACCAACCTTATTTGATCATAATCATATTCGAATTATATGAACAAGGACTTGAATGTGCATACTGACTTAGACTATAACCATTTTTGGACATTGTTGTTAGTGACTTGCGTTATGTACTCACTATGATCAAACTCGACATGGACATAATCGATGAGTCTTGAATTATGACAAACTCCTATATGCATATTAAATAAACCATGGGTTATGAACTTAAGGACTAATGCCTAATTATATGCGCATTATCGTGCATAATGGACTATAGCCCAGACATGTCACTTGTCTTCCATATCTCTATTGAACTTATGATATGAAAGGGGCATTTTTGGACTATCCCATTTAAAAGCGTAAATAAGCATATATATACATAATGACTTTACGGACATCGAGCATATGGACTCTTATGACCTTAGAGGACATCGAACCTAATGATTCTAATGAACTCTAAGGACTTCAAGCATAATGATTTTGGGATAATAAATAGACTTTCGTATGACTCTCTTTAATGGCCCAATGTCACACATTCAATAATGATTCAATCATAAGATTAGTCTCAAATGATGAGTTGGTTCTTGATACACTGTTAGAGCAATATTGATCAATTCATACTTGATCATGTCCCTATAAATGTTTAAATCAAGAGCTAATCATCATGGTTGGCACCTAGAATATTATACCATCTTTTGGTCTAATAATTAGTAATGCCGAAAAATAAAAAATTTGCAAACTTCAAATTTGGCTATGAAACTTATACCGTTGGATTCATGGTGATTTTATTGTCAATTTTCATAAATGAAGTTTTTTAGATCGGTGTTCAAATGAAAATTTTATTAGCATCAGAAATAATTATATATATATATATGGTAATAAATATAAATTAAACATTAATTGGAAACGTTAACGAAAATTTTAACTGTTAACGTTAAATTAAATCTCAGATAATATGCAAAGTGGAAAAAAATGAATAAGATTGGTTAAACAAGGAATTAAATTAACAAAATCAAATATGCTAATAAATTAACATACTGAACACACCATATGTCAACAGCAAAACACCTATATCGACTGGCAGCGGTCGACCCTAGGCAAGGGGCGGTCGACCCATATCGTATAAAATTTGTATAATGAGCGTGTGATTGAACGATGTTGATTTATCAAATTATTTTTCTTCCGTGCGAAGTATATTTTTTGCATCTTTGATAAAAGTAAAGATTGCATAAGATAAATATAATGCTCCAAGTTAACTCCAAACCCCTAAAAGTAAAAGCTTAGTTCTCACTTTTCTTCTTATATTTTCTGGAGCGGAGCTCTACCATTCTATTTTTTCCATGATTTCTAGATTTCTAAAAGTAAAATATTATATATATATATCTGTGTGTATGTATGTATGTATATGTATATAAGTGGAGGAAAGTGAAAAATAAGAGAAGAGTAGATGCAATTTAGAGAGACAACTAGAAAGGTAAACTTGAATTTGAAACTCTAATCTAAAGTTAATTCAGTCCTTTCCACAGATCTATAATTTTGGTAAATGAATACTCTTTTATTATTTTGGATTTGAAGTAAGAGAGAGTCAAAAAACAAAGGAATGCATCTAGATTTGGAAAATGGGAAATCAAAAAGCAAAGTGAGTAGGAAAATACCATATTTTATAATAAGATTATATTTATATCATTACGATCTATTTCATTAATGCTTATTTATAATTGATTTGGATATTTAATTGTAAGTGCACAATGATTATATGTAAATCTCAGTTTGGATAATTTATTGTATATATTAATGTAAGTAATGAATTGGATAATGAATTAATATGTGTGATGATTATGGAATAGATTTATGTGTATGATTATGGAATAGATTTGATTTTACTATAATTGGTATTGATTGTAACTAGGTTGGGATTTGACATGTTTTAGTTCGGTCAAATGAAAAAGGATAACAATATAAGTCTCCATGAATCGTCCAAGTTACAAATAAAGGTGTATTGTTTGAAATAACAAGGAATGCAAATGAAAAGAAAGAGATGTACAAAATAAGGGAAGGGAAATCTCATATTTTATGCTGTCTATTTCAATAAAGAAATAACATACAATTTCTTGTAATTTCGCACAAAAACACAAATTAAGTAGTTTTTAAATAATTATAGTGTTAACAATTTCCTCGGGGAAAAGAAGTAATTCCAATGTATTAATTAAGATACGAAAATTCTTAAGTATACTAAAGTAATGTAAACAGGAATAATAACAACAATTGAAAAAGGGAAATCAAAGTACGTAATTTAAAATGGTAAAGAAAATAAATGGTAAACAAAGATGTTACATTTAAATGGATATGTAAGCAGTAAGTCTAAATTGGTACTTAAAGAGGTTATTAGTTAAAAAGAAGAACAAGGGGATTTCACCCAATAATGTTAAATGAATGAGAAACAAAAATAAGAAAAGACAGTAAAAGAAAACAGTTAATGACTTTAATGTAAATAAGAAATAAACGCATATAAAAGTAAAACAATATTGTCAACATTGAATAGTAGAGACACAGTAAATATACAAGAATGAAAGAATACACACACATACACTCATGGCCTCAAGTATGTGTTTATGACGAGTGTGAACTATGTAAGTTAATATATGATTAAACGAATAGAATGGCATAGTCATTAAAATAAGTTGGTACGCGAGATCGGTAGGTTAGACAATAGAAGTCTGCCCACTGCAATGGGCTATCATCAATTGTGTATATATTATACTGATGTAAGACATAGCCAACCATATGGTACCTGAGGAGTATACACTTGCATGTAGATGAAGGAATACCCCAAGAGCAAGATGAGTCTGTTTCAAAAAACTAGAAAATAGGGGTATTGTCTTGATTGCTTTAGACAATCTAAACGGATTGGTAAGCAGCTCGATGCTATGTTAGCAGGTGCAAGCACCATATCAGGAGTAGGAGCTACATAGGTTGGGTGCATTATTAGTACAGAGCGGTCAACGAGAAAGATATGGTTACATCTAACGAGCTACGCCTCCTACTAGGGTAGGCTACGTTGGTTAATGCACGACTATAGTTGTTTGCTAGTTTGTTGTTAGAGCATGGCTAGTTAACCCATGACAGAGTTCTTTCCAATGTGAACGTGGCAGTCCATGGAGCTGAGTTTACAATAGAAAGTAAACAAGTTAGTAAATCCCCAAAGCGGAGCGAGATATAATACAGCTAAATTATAGTGACATCATTACTAGGCACTAAAGGGGGGGGGGTTCTACTTTGTATGCGGGCAAACGTAGCCTAGACATTAATGATGATGCCCAGTAGTGTAGAATTCCGGATACTAGCGGGGATAGTATCTTGGTCAAATGAGGACCGTGGTACTTATATATATGTATGTATGTATGTACGTATTGAAAGGGACAGTGGATTAAGGATCTTAAGGCTAATTAACACTAGAGGAGGGGTGAATAGTGTTTAATGGATTCTAAGACTTGTATGGACTAATTTAAAAATTATGATGTAAACAAATGCAAAACTTAATCATAGAACAATCACAGAATCAAACACAGATGTAGAAAGTAAATAAAAAGCAGTCGAATAAAGAACATACCGAATTTTATACTAGTTTGGAGTTACCCTACATCCAGTCCTGTACCAAGGCAAACACCTCATACAGATTTTTGTTATACCGATGTCGAGATTATAATCCTCAATTTCTAAAGGCCTTGAGGTACCCTCCTATCTCATGAGTCCGGGCAAACTCTCTTGATTTACGGGACACAAGATCACCCAATTGATTTCCAGGCATAACCACATCTTACAGAGAGTCTCATTAAACTTTTGACAACAAATTGATCGTATAACTCTGAATAGCACTTTGATCTTCGAGAAAGGACGGAGAATCAAACAAGAATGATATTCTAATTTGATTCACTTGAGAATTCGACAGAATTTCGGTACGATCTTAAAAATATGAAAATTTTAGAATATGGATTTATGGAGAAGAAAGTGTGAAGAAAACAAGAAATTAGTTAGTTAAAAAATTCATTGGTGAAGGCTATTTATAGAGTACCAACGGTCATAACCATTCGTGAAGTGCTTAAACGAATAGACACTTCTTTTGAAAACTGAAACTTTTGAATTTAACGACCACCGTGTCGACATGGGGTATCCCATCATGTCGACATCCCTAATTAAAAAACAATGTAAAATCTGTTTTGAAAATGAAGTTTAAAATAAGAATTTATTTTAACAAAAACAAATAATATTTTAAGGCTAAACATCTTTTTGAAAATCATTTTGAAGTATTTTTGCAAGCTTCTTTCTGCAGAATATCTCATCATATCAGGACTCGAGAAGTTGTACAAAACCAGGATGTTCGTGGGTTTGTAAGCCACTTGTCATAGGTTTGTAAGCTACTTGTCATGGGTTTGTATGCCACTAAGAAGGTAGAAATGGGTTCCATCCCAAATGAAATTCGGAATGAAGATTTCCGTGCTCTTATGAAGTTTTAACAAAAACTAGACACATATCTTGAAATCTTGATCTTGATACTCTAGAGTCTTCAATCTTGAGTCTTGAGTCTTTACACTGCTTAGTGTTCAGTAATCAATATCTGCATATATATATATATATATATCCTGCATTTACATATCTATATAGACAATAGTCTTAGTATATATTTTATAAGAAGATAAGTTAAAATACTTGTCATCAAAATCAATATCTCAGTTCCTAACAATCTTCCCTTTTTTGATGATGACAACCAGCATTTGTAAAATATGTTTACCATACCATAACTTCTATCATAACTCCCCCTTACTCCATGACTCCTCCTTACTCCAATCATAACTCCCCCTTACTCCAAGCCAACTATTATTTTATAACTTCTCCCCCTTTGTCATCAACAAAAACTCCTTACTAAAAAATTCCCTAAACTTGATATAAGATAATCAACCATAATAAGTGCTAAGTGTGGTCATAAGTGTAATTCAGAAGTAAATCAATCATCATCCAATCATATTTACAGTGATTATTCAATCCAATCATATATATAAACTATACCAAATATTTTTAAATAAGTCAAGTCAATCATGTTTAAAACACACCAATCAAATCAAACAAATAACATATAGAATGACTAGATATTCGTTGGTACTTCCACCATCCATCTTCTCCAAAGATAGGGTCTGCTATGATGGCATCCTATTCTTCTTTATCTTTGTCGAGAATGACTAGTGGATTTCCTTCGAGATCATCCTTGTTAAGGCCTGAGATCATCAAACGAAGGGCGTTGTAGTATCTCTCTTGCTCCTTGATCATCTACATTTGACTCAATTCTAAGTGGCGTTGATTACGAAGTATGAATATAAGAATATTATTGAAATAAGTGAGAGTTTCTTCAAGCTTATCACTTAGATTCTTAATCAGAGAAGCCATAATTCAAGAAATAGGAAGAACTATGAAAGGGGGTAATTAGAAATAAAGTTTGATAATTTATTCTGAACGAAATAGGTATAAATAGTGGTAGAAAGTCGTTTAAAATGAATGGACAGAAGTTAGTTACATGAAATTAAAATTTGAAAGAGTAACTTTTTTTTGCCCATTGTATGTCGACATGGGGGGAT
The DNA here is from genome assembly GCA_030765085.1 of Allium cepa. Lineage (NCBI taxonomy): Eukaryota > Viridiplantae > Streptophyta > Magnoliopsida > Asparagales > Amaryllidaceae > Allium > Allium cepa. The sequence goes on from CM060935.1 coordinate 584,971,975, forward strand.
GGTAGATGTCGACATACCTCTGCCTAAAGTGACAATTTGCTTTGTTTTGAATATTATGAACAAATCTGTTCAACTAAAATTTGCATAACAGAAAATGAGTTTCATGATAATATAATATTAACTAAAATAAAGAAAATACAAAGATAGAACTAAAATAACATGAACTAAAACTAATTAGATGAAGAAGAAGAAGATGATAGTCCAATCTTTCTACTAATTTTCCCGAAGAACTTATCGATTTTAGTGGAAATCTTATCCATTTTCTAACTCATTAATCTTATAAGTGTCTTTTGATTTTCCACTATAATCCTTTGATTATTGAGAATGGTCTTATTGGATAAGTTAGCGGGATTAGTAGGATATTCAATACTTTCTAAGAAAGTTTCTTGATCTTCCTCTTCCTCCTCTTCAATTTCCATTCCTTCCTCTTCCTCTTCTTCTTCCTCCATTTCTTCCATCTCTTCATGAGCAAGCCTTTCTTCTTTTTTCGTAAGTGTTTCATGTGGTTGAAATACTAATGGAAACTTTCAAAAATTGCAAAAAGAGCTTTGCAAACTTTCAAAGTCGGGATGTTGTAGTTTCTCGATATTGGTATAAGAGTGTGTTGAATAAGAAGGTTAAAAATTCTTTCTTTTGGACGAAAATAACGATTTTTGAATTCAAAATTGTCATCACCTTCAAGGATGTGATGAAATATCTCTCGATCATTTTTATTTATTCGAAATTCCGAGATATTCATTCCGGTACACTTGCATCCCAAAATATTTCCTAAAATTTCACAATCCAAAACAATTTGTGTTCCTTTAACACTACTCCAAATTTGTCCATCTTGTCCATCATAAAAACTACGATTCAAATTGGCATAAAATTTCTTAACAAGATTTGGATAACATACAAAATCATTTTGTTTGTTATCTATTAAACTAAGAATAGAACATTGTTGAAAAAGATTTTCAATTTCATAAGAAGGAAAATCTTCAAAAAGGCCAAATTTTCCCGTATGAATTTTACCAAAGTTTACATAGTTGATGTAAGCTTTGATAGCTTTCGGGTCATTAAAAAGAATGTTTTTGATAGATTTTGGAAGCCTAATGGTGTTAGGAGTGCTTGAAGAGGCCATTGAAAAAGTTTGAGAGGAGTTGAAGATAATGAAGATAAATTTGAAATTTGAAATAAAAGTGAAAAGTGATGATAAAGAGAGAGAATTAAAAAGAGATTATATGGACATGTTCTCTGGTCAAGAGGCATCTTTCTAGAGCATTGTAGTTAGTGAAAAGGTGGAGGGAAATTCAAAAGTTTGAATTCAAATTTTGAAATCAAATTTTGAGGGGCATGGCGGCATGGGGTATCCAGGTATGTCGACATGTGCCTACTGAGAAAAGGACAAGTTTCTATTCCTAATTTCTAATAAATGAATATATTAAATCCTATATTCTAATTATATAATTCCTGTGATAACATTAAATATAATAATACTTAAATATTAATAGTTTAATATTTAAAATATTATTCAAATAATATTGTTTTTGAATTTAAAATTCAAATTTCAATGGATAAATTTGAATTTAAAATTCAAGGAACTTAAAAAGAACCAAGCAAACAAATAAGCGTTCATTCAAACAAGACAAATTGAAAATAATATGAATGTGTACCTATTTTTAGATCCATACTTCCATCGTCATCTGATTCATGAATAGGAGTGAAACACAAATTTGAATTATCTGTCTTCTTTTCATCGTCACTAGATGATGAGTCTAAGTCATCAAGAGTTGATGTTTTTGCTTTCTTTCTTTTCCTTGACGAGTCATTGTTTGAAGGGAACAACCGTTTATCTAGATATAGACAATCCTTTCTATGATGCCCGACTTTATTGCAATTGTAGCATCTATCATTGTTGAAGTTCTTTGTATTATTTCTAGAATTCCTTTGATCATTTCTTTTGTAATTATTCATTTTTCTATATCTTAGGAATTTCCGAAAGTTTCTTGTCATGAGAGCAATCTCCTCATCACTGTCTGGTTTCGAATCTTCAATTATTGCATTGAATGCTAATGACTTCTTTTTGTAGTCTTGCTTTCTCTTCTTCCTTGCAGTTGAACTTCATAAGACATCAGATTCCCAATCAATTCATCTATTCTCATTAGACCGATATCATTTGCTTCTTCGATTGCAAGTGTCTTTTGATCCCATTCTGGAGTGAGTGAATTTAGAATTTTTCTGACTTGGTCTTCCTCTGAAAATCTTTTTCCCAGTGCAATTAGTGAATGAACAATATCTTGAAATCGACAATACATGTCGGAAATGGACTCATTTGCATGCATTTTAAACAATTGAAAATGATTAGTTAATATGGAAATTTTAGTCTGTTTAACTTTGCTTGTTCCTTCATGAGTAACTTGCAACGTTTTCCAGATTTCAAATGTAGACTTACAAATAGACACTCTATTAAACTCATTCCTATCTAATGAAAAAAAAAATATTCATGGCCTTTGAGTTATTTTGTGCAACACCCTTTTGCTCGGCAGTCCACTGGGAAAAATTGGTAGTTGGTTCAACGTACTCAGTTTGTGTGATATTCCAAGTGTCTAATCCTACTGATTGTAAATAAATTTTCATTCTACAAGCCCAATATGCATAATTACTGCCATTGAAAAATAGTGATCTGACAGTAGACTTACCTTCTACAAATGAACTAGTGTTAGGGATAAAAGAGCTAGTGCTAGAGTTGACATTACCAGTGTTGGTAGCCATTAAAACAATTTTCAACTTTCAGATTATGAAAACTATGAAAACCTTGCTCTGATACCAATTGAAAGGGACAGCAGATTAAGAATCTTAAGGCTAATTAACGCAGTGGGGGGGGGGTGAATAGTGTTTAATGGATTCTAAGACTTATATGGACTAATTTAAAAATTATGATATAAACAAATGCAAAACTTAATCACAGAATCAAACACAGATGCAGAAAGTAAATAAAAAGGAGTAATGGAAAGAACACACCGGATTTTATACTGGTTTGGAGTTACCCTACATCCAGTCCTGTACCAGAGCAAACATCTCATATAGATTTTTATTATACTAATGTTGAGATTACAATCCTCAATTTCTAAAGGCCTTGAGGTACCCTCCTATCTCACGAGTCCGGGGCAAACTCTCTTGATTTATGGGACACAAGATCACCCAATTGATTTCCAAGCACAACCACACCTTATAGAGAGACTCGATAAACTTTTGATTACAAATTAATCCTACAACTCTGAATAGCACTTTGATCTTTGAGAGAGGACAAAGAATCAAACAAGATTGATATTCTAATTTGGTTCACTTAAGAATTCGGTAGAATTTTGGCAGGATCTTAAAAATATGAAAATTTTAGAGTATGGATTTGTGGAGAAGAAGGAGTGAAGAAAATAAGAAATTAGTTAGTTAAAAAATTCGTTTTGAAGGCTATTTATAGAGTACCAACGATCATAATCATTCTTGAAGAAATTTAAACGAATAGACACTTCTTTTGAAAATTGAAACTTTTGAATTCAACATCCACAATGTCGACATGTGTCCAAGATGTCGACATCCCTAGTTGAAAACAATGTAAAATTTGTTTTGAAAATGAAGTTTAAAACAAGAGTTTTTTTAAAACAAAAACAAATAATATTTTAAGGCTAAAACGTGTTTTTGAAAATCATTTTGAAGTAGTTTTGCAAACTTCTTCATGTAGAATATCTCATCACATCAGGACTCGAGAACTTGTATAAAACAAGGATGTTCATGGGTTTGCAAGCGACTTGTCTTAGGTTTGTAAGCTACTTGTCATGGGTTTTTAAGCCACTAAGAAGGTAGAAATGGGTTCCATCCCAAATAAAATTCGGAATGAAGATTTCCGTGCTATTATGTTGTTTTAACAAAAACTAGACACATATCTTGATCTTGATACTCTAGAGTCTTCAATCTTGATTCTTGAGTCTTTATGCCGATTAGTATTCAGTATTCAATACCTGCATACATACATACATACATATATATATATATATATATCCTGCATATATATTTCTATCTACACAACAGTGTTAGTATATATTTTATAATAAGATAAGTTAAAAAGGTTGTTGTCATCAAAACCAATATATCAGTTCCTAACACGTATGCATGTATGGGTACATAGTTATAGTCTACTATCAGTAGATGGAATGTATCATACGTGAACGTGGAGTCAAGATGAATAAATTAAAAGAAATAAAAATGACATAATATGTGACGGAAGACAATCAGCATAAACTAGTGTTATGTACAAATGTATAATTTACCGATCATCAAAACGTTATTCTAACCCACTTCTCATTACAACCTATAAGACAGTTTAGATAGGCATGTATTGTATAAGGCAGAAATAGTGAAGGTCATGTTCCCTATCCGTGCTCGACACTAATCAGGACACTAGGCATTCGAAGTATCAAGTCTTGGTCAGTGATTATATGTTTTATTATACTTTACTATTCCACTGTAAGTTATATCGTTAGTGCTCTAATATGCATTCATTTGTTTATTTGCAACGATATGTACTTTTATGAGCTTGAATTTTCGATTTAGCGAAAATTCAGACCTATTGTGATGCGGGTTGTTACACATTCCAATCGGTATGTTGGAATTTCGACGTGGACAGGGCCAAAATATGAGTAAAAATACGATTTCGGATTAAAGCAAAATCACTTCCCAAAAACTAAAATTGGCACCCAATTACCAGTTGAAAAGCATATGGAGGAGAATAGAACAAATAATACTACATAAATTACCTTATTTCAAGCGGTTTTTAGGCTTGATGGCAGGTTTCCTCGATAAAAGAAAGGTTCGAGGTGAGTAGGCGAGCAGGTTTTAAGGTTTAGTTGTCAAATTCATCGGGGCAAGTAGGTTTTTTAGTTTTTTGTGTGTGGTAGATTTGGGAATTAGGGTTAATAGCCTGATAATGAGAGTAGTAATGTTGTTACATGAAGATATGGATCACTGGAATTGGGCTAATAATGAGAATTTGGGTTATTAGGAAATGGGTTGGGTTTTAACTAATGAATTGGGATTTAATGTTTAAAAATTATGGATTACTAGAAATTTATTCTTCGTTTTTTGTTGAGATTTTTTTTTAAGTTTGTTTAAATTATGCCTTTTTATAAGGAAAAATATCCTATTTATCAAAAAGCGAACAAACAAAAGATACAAACTGAAAAAATGTTATAATACTAACTAATTGTTGAGAAATAACTTTCACGGGATGTTTATAAACTTATTTAATACGAATAGTTCTAAAATGTAGGTATTTTTCAATAATCGGAATTTAAACGGAATTACCAAAAAATTCAAAGTGGAACCGAAATTTCAAGAAAATAATAATGGACATAACAGAAATGAAAAAGGGAATTTTAAACCTTTGTAGAAAGTAAGGTTATGTTTGGTTTCATTTTATATTTTGTTTTTTCGATATTCATTACAAAATATGAGGACAATGAAAGAGAAATTTGAAATATTAGGGCATTGAGGCGATAATGAAAGGTCGGCGGAGGGGATGAAGGGACCGTGGAGTGGATGGATTATTTTTCATTCTTCTGTTATTTCTCAAACACGAAAAAAAATTGTTTTCTATTTTATTTGTTAGCTTCGTTTTCCGTATTGGTTGTTTTCGAAAACAACATGTGTCATGTGTACTTTTTCTGAACGAAAACACAAAATTAAAAAAAGAAACCAAACAAAGTCTAATGTAGCGTTTGATTTGAAAATGAGTTTTGTGTTTTTCATTTTGTGTTTTCAACAGTAATCATAAAATATGAGAGGAGTGAAGGAACGATGGAAGGGATGGAAGAAGATAAAGGGGACGGCGGAGGGGATGAAGGGAAGAGGAATGATGGATTGTTTCTCATACTTTTGTTATTTTCCAACACATAAAAAATAAAAAAGTTGTTTTTATTTTGTATGTTAACTTCGTTTTCAAAAATGATCGTCTTCCAAAATATACATGCGTCATCCGCAATTTTACATGGACAAAAATCCAAAACTAAATGTGACGAACCAACCGAAACTTTAGGGCCCATTTGTTTTCATTTTGAATTTTCTATTTTGCATTTTCAACATTAGTTATAAAATATGAGAATAGTGGATGGACAAAAGAGAGGATGGAAGAAAGATGGAGGGGACGACGAAGGGGATGAAAGGACGATGAAAGGATGGATTTTTATTATTTCTCAAAACATGGAAAAAAAATAACAATTTCTATTTTGTTTGTAATCTTTGTTTCCTAAAATGATCATTTTTCACAATATAAATGCGTCGTGCATATTTTTAAATGGACAAAAACCCAAAACTCAAAATGGCAAACTAATCGTAGTCTAATATTTTCAAAACAATTCTAGAAGGAAACCTTGGATCAATGACTTAATGCTATGCTTGAAAGAAAGAATATTACATAACATACACCAATATTGCTATTGTTAAGATTTTGCTTCAACTACGTAGTGATGGTGAACTAATAAATGGAACATAAGCAGTATGAAATAATAGCAGATAAATAAATCCTATAGCCTTGTTCTTCTTGCAATAATTGTAAAAAAAGGTAGAATAAAAAATAATTTTGTCATTTTAAAGATAATCAATCTACAGCTAATCATTTAACATTTGTTATGTATAATGAACAAAGACATGAACAAAAGTTACTTGTTATATACAATGCAATTATAAGGGAACCAGAGGGTATGATTAATATAATATAACTTAGTGAATAAGGCAGCTTGGATTACCTGACCCTATTGAAACATATTATCTCAATTTCACTAATTCAGTATATCAGTTTTCAGATACTCATAATAAATTTACGGTTTGGATGCAAAACTCTTTCATATATTCAGGATTATTCTTATGATGATGATCCATATATGAGTGGCTGCTTATCAACTTGCAATAGAAACAACAACGTAATAGATACAGGAATGGGTTGTTGGAAAACTTCAATTTCTATAGGAATGACGTACTACAATGCAAAATTTGATGATGGATTTAATCACAACAGTGTTGTGGATTTTATACCATGTAGTTATGCATTTCTTAGCGATCAGGAATACATTTTCAATCATATCAGATTTAATCCTAGCTGTGGTTCTTATTTCCTATAGGTTAAAATTTATGCTAATATTACAGATTTAATAAAGTTAAATTATGCTTGTCGTAGCTAGGATTTCTATGGGTTAAAGTTTAGAAACACAAATTTAATAGTTGTGGTTTTATGTTCATGCCTAACTGAGTAAAATATGTAAATATATCAAAATTGAGTAAAACATATAAACATATGACCAAAAGTTTTATAGCATTGTATTACCAAAAAAATTTGCATGTTGCTATCCTTTTAAATGATTCATAACAAAATGATTAAACAAAATGTTCGGCTATCAAACAAATAAACCTTAGTTTCTTTTGTTCTTCTTCCCCTTTATTTATTATTTGTGTTCAGAAAATTGAATTAACTTGTTTTGTTATCATAATAATGCATATGAATTTTAATATAAACCAATAAATGTATCCAAGTTAGCACTCAACAACTATTCCAAGACAAATAGTACAACGAAATTTCTTAATCAACTGCCTTGGATAAAAAATATGCCATGGCATTCCTACTTCTCAAACTGTAGACCAATAGTTCGATTTTTAACCAGACTTCGTATTGTATTGAAATCTAGTGTAAGGTATCGGGAGTGAGATGATAGTTTTTATTTATTTTGCTATTAATATGTATTTCTATTATAGTTTTGTTTGTTTTAAGTATTTTTAAACTAACTTTACGAATCCGTTTTCGTTTTTGTATAATCTAATCGATGCTAATATTACTACAAATAAAAATGAAACAAATTCTATAATCATAAAATATGAAGTTTAACAAACTAAGTAATTCGTACCTCTTATGCATATATGCCCATAATCATATATCCATATGTTGATTATTAGGAGAACACTCAGTGGTTTGAGGGTGGGTAACGCTGATTTCTGAATTGCTAATGTCCTCCGTTAACTCTTCAGGATTAGGTGGCAAAGTAGTAGCACCTTTCAAGTAATTAATTTTTAAGAAAATCAAATTTGGTGTATTAGAAAATACAAAATAGAGTAAGAAAGTTAACCTCCATCTTCAAATATTCAATCTCGTGTGCATATGAGTGGCTCAACAACTTCGGGCTTAAGTGCACTTTGGTATTGATCAAAAACTCGACCATCTACACTAAATGATGCTTCTGATGCAATTGTAGACATAAGAATGGATAGCACATCACGAGCCATGATAGAAAATTCTTGAAATCTAAATTGATTAGCTTTCCAATATTCAAGAATATCCCAATTTTCCTTCCTATCCAACTTTGGCTCATCCAAGTACAATTTCAATTGAGTTTTTTGAGCTGAAAAGGTAAATTCTTCGCTCTCAAAATTATCAAATTCATACATATATGTAAGATATAGTAAATACTAAATAGTATAATAGAGGAAAAATTGTAAATTTTAATGTGCAATATATAAAGTCTACCCTCATAACATCCAAGCATTGTTTGAAAACTAAAATATCACTAGAAGAAGGTTGACTCTGACGACTGGAAGCGGTGTCTGTTTTTTTACCATATATTTGCATGTAAATATAAAAAGAGCAAACAAAGTTTCACGAACTTCATTCATTTCTACCGAGCCACCACCATAAAGCCTCTTATACGAAAACTCCACAAACTGAATCTTATATCTAGGATTTATAATAACAACAATCGAGAGAATAAGACTGTATACCTTCCAATATTTCTCAAATTTTCCAATCATACCACATCCAATCTTACTCATAAACTGTCGCCATCAGCCCTAGCTCTTTGCAAAGTGTCTTGAACAAAAAATACTTGAGGAAAATACAGATTTGCAGTAGGATATTTGGAGCCAGAAAAAGACAAGTCACATCATAAAAAACCTTCAAAAACATACAAATTTATTCCACTTTCACCCATTCAGATTGAGAAAGAGTGTGCTTATAGTTAGAATCACTCAATTGTAAATGGCGGAAAGCACGCTGATAATAAAGAGCACTCACAAGCATGAGAAATGTGCAATTCCATCTAGTAGGAACATACTGAAGCAAAACCTTTTTTACACTCCAAAGAAACATGAGATTTGAACTCTAAATATTTTTGTTTCCTCACTTGTGAACCTCTTACATATTTAATACTCTCCCTAATTTTAGACATAAATATATCAACTTCTTGTAGCCCATCTTGCACTATAAGATTAAGAATATGAGCATGACACCTAATGTGAATAAAATCACCATCCATCACCAAAGACTCCCTCAACAAATGCTGCTCCTTCAGCAAATTAACAAATACATCATTTGCACTAGAATTTTCTAAGGTAACGAAGAATATTTTTTTGCCAATGCCCCAATTAGTCAACAAATTATAAAAAAATTCGAACAAAGCAACTCCGGTATGTGGAGGAGACATAAAACCAAAATTTAACACCCTTTTTTGAAGGATCCAATTGGTATCGACAAAATGAGCAGTCAAAAAAAATATACCCATCAATTGCTATAGAAGACCATAAATCAGAAGTCAAACAAATTCTCCCTAGAATTGAAACTAACATTTCTTTAAGTCTCAAATTTTCCCTTTTGTGCATTTTCATCACATCAGCTCTAGCGATATTTCTAGAAATCAACTTAACATCCTCACATACATAAGAAAATAATTGTCTAATTTAAGCATACTCAACAAATTGAAATGGCCAAATCATGCACCAATATTGACAATACCAATAATTATCTAAACTTGTCCAGATAAAATTTAGAAGACCTTGTTATAGTAGAGCCGTCGGTCTGACTTATAGGCAATTAACCTAAACCATGATCAGTAATTTTGGAACAAGTTTTAATATGACATTTTAGGTTTCCAGTGTCATAAGTACTGTCACATAATTAAATAGTGCCACATTTCACACACTTAACTCTTTGCTTTCCATCATTTTGCAAGGGAATAATTTAAAACTTAGTTCATGCCTCAAAAGCAAGCTTTCTATGTCTCTTACCAACAACTTTTGCACCTTTTATTTTTACGTTGTCTAATTCCAATGCTTCTACATTGGCATCTCCTACTTGTTCACCACTCTTAATACTTGCTGTAAAAGTGTTCATCTCTTCTCTGCAAAATCAAAGAAGAAGAAAACCATTCACTCTGACTACTATTATATTTAATTTCCATGATTAATGAAATGAAAAAAGCAACAAAAAACATATTTGCAGCGTTAATGAAATGAACAACATTATCTTTACTCGATTTATATATTTATTTTTAGTTACAAATTTTAGGTAAACTCATATATGATATAGAAACAACTGAGAAATGATGTATTTAATATTCTAAATTTTAAAAAAAAGATATGTCACCATTTCAGTACTATAACTCTGTGAATGTGATAAGGTTCTCTCATATATGTTACTGATTTCATCTGTTAGCAAAGAATCTAATAATCAACATTTTAAAGTACACATGATTTTTTAACTTTAGATGAAAACCATGATATAGATCAGTATATTTCTTAAAAATGAGATATTATGAACTTTATTAACATATGCAATGTATTGTGAGAATTGCAAATTATCCGTAGAAACGGATAACCATTTTTTTATAGCTACATACAAAAATATAAAAATGCAATGAAGTAATATTTTCTATAATATGTTATGTAGTTTACAAAAATGCAACCCCCTACCCTTCAAAGGAAAAAAAGATAAAAACAAAAAACAATCAGAATCCAAAATATATGTAATTGGTTAAACTACATACTCCCGATATAAATATTGAAAAGAAGTGGTAAGTTAGAATATGCATATGTTGTGCAACTTTTGAAAAGGCATGGAAAGCACACAGAGCAAAAAAATTGTAGTTGCAAAATTACACATTAGAAGAAAATATAAATGGCATTCATGTAAAATTAATTATTTGGCATATTTTTATGCAGTATCACTTTTCGCTTTTGAAAATTATGATAAATGATCATGAATATGAGTTGATGACAACTGCCAAAAAATTTAAAACATATGTGCATTTAACAATGTACAACATATATTCAATAAATCCTCTACACATGTACCAATTGATTTATTACTTAAAAACAAATTTGGTTAGGAACTAGAGATAGTGGTTTTGATGACAACAACCTTTGTAACTTATTTTATTATAACTTATATACTAACACTATTGTCTAGATATATATGAATATTATTATGCATGATGTGTGTATATATAGCAAGTACTGTTAAATTTACCCAAGGGTATGGGGGCTTGGATCAGTGGATGGCTTTGTTGTACTCTCCTCAGGAGTTTACTGGCCTGCCGGGTTCTCTTGGGTTTTCAAAAAAAAAATTCATTCCAGTTTGAAGATAGGTACTGTTAAATAAGGTAGGTACTGATTATTGAATACTGTACAGTATAAAGATCAAGAATGAAGATATCAAGTTTGAAAACTTATGAATATCAAGATTTCGAAATATGTATCTAGTTTTTGTTAAAACTTCATAATAGCATGGAAATCTTCATTCCAAATTCATTTGGGATGGAACCCATTTCTACCTTCTTAGTGGCTTACAAACCCACGACAAGTAGCTTAAAAACCTACGACAAGTGGCTTACAAACCCACGAACATCTAGGTTTTGTACAAGTTCTCGAGTCCAGACGCGATGAGATTTTCTTGCAGGAAGAAGCTTGCAAAACTACTTCAAAATGGTTTTTCAAAATGATTTTCAGAACTACTTTTCAAAATATTTTAGCCTTAAAATTGTATTTTCAAAAAGATATTTTAACATTAAAGTATTATTTGTTTTTGTTTTAAAATAAACTTTGTTTTTAAAACTTCATTTTCAAAACAAATTTTACATTATTTTTTAACTAGGGATGTTGACATCATGGGATACCCTTGTCGACATGGTGGCCGTTAAATTCAAAAGTTTCAATTTTCAAAAGAAGAGTCTATTCGTTTAAATCTCTTCATGAATAGTTATGACCATCGGTGCTTTATAATAGCCTTCACAAACGAATTTTTTAACTAACAATTATCTTATTTTCTTCACTCCTTCTCCAAAAACCCACATTATAAAATTTTCATATTCATAAGATCGTGTCGTAATTCTGCCGAATTCTCAAGTGAATCAAATTAGAATCTCATTCTTTTTTGATTCTTTGCCCTCTCTCGAAGATCAAAGTGCTATCAGAGTTATAAGATAAATTTGTAATCAAAAGTCCATCGAGCCTCTCTAAAAGGTGTGATTGTACCTGGAAATCAATTGGGTGATCTTGAGTCCCATAAATCAAGAGAGTTTGCCCCAGACTCGTGAGACAGAAAGGTACCTCAAGGCCTTTAGAAATTGAGGACTGTAATCTCGACATTGGTATAATAAAAATCTGTATGAGATGTTTGCCTTGGTACATGCTTGGATGTAGGGTAACTCCGAACCAGTATAAAATCCGGTGTGTTCTTTACTTTACTGCTTTTTATTTACCTTTTGCATTTGTGTTTGATTCTGTGATTGTTCTATGATTAATTTTTTCATTTGTTTATATCATAATTTTTAAATTAGTCCATATAAATCTTAGAATCTGATGAGCATGTAAATGTGCATATTTTTACCACCATATTTAATCTATTTAAATTAAATAAATGACCATATTGGGTATTTTAACCTGTTTTAACCAAAATTCATATTAATTCCAAATTGTCACATATCCATCTTCATATAGGGGCCCGGTAATTTGTGTGCATATATTTCTTTGAGAAAAATTAATTGAAAATTTATATATATTTATTTAGGAATTTGATCTCAAATAGGAGTAGTTTTATGAAAACACATGCATGCACAAAATGAATACAAAGGAATGAAGATGGAAATAATTCAAAGTGAAGAACATGGAGGACCCCACTTACCCACCTATCTTAATATACAAATTAGAGGCTAATACACATGCTTATGGAATTAATGGCTTCATGTACACTTAAATGATGATTAATAGTAGCTAATGATTACTTGGCCTCCACACTTTCTCAAGGGTATTTTGGGCATTCCCCAAAAATATGAATTAGGGTTTAATACATGTATATATACCCCTTATGTTTCATGTAACCCTCCTCTTCCTCTTCATTAGTTTAGGCTCAAAATAAAAGACAAGTTCTCTTTCTCTTTTCCATGGCTACTTAGCCATTTTTACTTTATGTATTTTTTTTTCTATGAAATGTTAATTAGTGCTCTCTTTCTTTTACATGCTTCTTTTGTTTATTTACTTTCATGCTAATAGTATAGATTTATTTTTCATGCAAGTAGAATAGTTTTGTTTCTTTACTTTGCTCTCTTTTTCCTTTTTTTTCTTTCATTCATGTTGCGAGCTATATTTGTTGTTTTGATAACAAATATGAGAGGCTAATCCCTTCAATTTAGGGGTAATGAAGCCTCAAATCATGTAGATTCAATATTTTGATAATTATAGCTCTCTTTTTGTGCTTAATGACAATGCTTGAAGTGGTTTAATTTGTTGTTTTTGTTTTGAATTTGATAGCCTACATTGTTGACACCAAATAGGCTATGCTTAGACAATCACTAATATAAATGCCTCTGCATCAAAATATGATTAGGCATAAGAAAGTGATTTGAAATTCAAATTTGATAGTCTATGTTTCTAATTAATAGTTAATAGGTCATACTTAAAATAGAATTCATTTTCAACTTTGTTATCATTTTCATTAGAGTCAGTAAGTGGTTTAAATGTTTTTTATAGTTTGATGGCTTATGTTGAGCTAATCAATAACATAGATGATCCATACTTATGATAAACACATCATTTAAATTCACTTATGACCAAAAATGAGAGATCATAATTTCATGATTTGTTGAACTACATGATCTAGAGAGCGGAATTATCTCTAAATTGTCATTTAACTCTCATATTTTTATCACTTTCATTTTGACATTTTTCTCATTTTCTAGCTAATCACACTCTTCAACTTTTGTTTAATTTGATTAAATAGATTTTAAAATCATAATTCCCTACGGATCGACCCATACTCACCACGTACTTCAATAGTACGCCATGCGCTTACGGTATAAATTTTATTATAAATTTTTCGACTATTTTCTTACTCAATAGAAAATTAGCTAATTAATAGAATCCATTAAACACTCTTCACCCCCCTCTAGTGTTAAATTAGCCTTAAGATCCTTAATCCGCTGTCCCTTTCAATTGGTATCAAAGCATAGGTTTTCATAGTTTTCATAATGTGAAACTTGAAAAGTTAAAAATGGCATTTTTAAGAAATTATGTTAATACTAGTTTGAATTTATGCATTTCATCAGAGTATCATAAGTCTGCATATAGTTTTTATGAAAAATCAAGTTATCTATCGAATTGGTTTTTTATGCACGAACAGACATGTTACATGTCTTTTGAAGAATCAACAACCAATGGACAAACCGTGTAAATTGAGAAAGATAAATGGATATTTGATATTGGCTGTTCAAGGCATATGACTAGAAATCTCGAGATACTCAATGACATTATATATCAAGATGGTGGATTGGTCAACTTTGAAGATAACTCAAATGGATATGTGATTGGCATCGACAATGTCGGTAATTCTAAAACTCCTTTTATTTTTGATATTTTACTAGTTAGGAATTTAAAACATAATTTTCTTAGTATAAGTCAACTATGTGATAAAGCATTTAAAATTAAATTTGGAAAAGATAAGTGTCACATCGAAGATAATAAGTCAAATATTGTTTTTGAAGAAATTAGGAAGAAAAACATTTACATCTTTGGTATGAAAGTTTCAAATGATAACTTATGTCTTTTGGCTAATACAAGTGACCCTTGGATTTGGCATAAAAGATTTGGTCATTTAAATTTCAAACTATAATCTAGGTTTTCAAAACTTGACTTAGTTAGAAGTCTTCCCAAGTTAAGCTTCAAAGTAGATAGTATATGTGATGTTTGTCAATTAGGACAACTTAAAAAAAGTTCATTTAAATTAAAAGATAAGATTTCTACTTCTAAACATCTAGAATTACTTCATTTAGATTTATTTGGTCCATCTCAAGTTCAATCAATTAATCACAATAAATATGTTTTCGTAATTGTAGATTATTATTCTAGATATACTTGGACAATTTTTCTTAAACTTAAAAGTGATGCTTTTGAATTATTTAAAAATTTTGCTAAAAGAATTCAAAATCAACTTTCTTTAAGAATAAAAACTATTCTAGTGATCACGGTGGAGAATTTGAAAATGAAAATTTTGAGAATTTCTATAATCAAAAAAGAATTACTCATAATTTCTCTTTTCTAAGAACTTCACAACAAAACGGAGTGGTAGAACGTAAGAATAGAACGATTCAAGAGTGTGCTAGAACAATGCTTGCTGATAGTAACTTACCTAAAAACTTTTGGGCTGAAGCAGTCGCTACAGCTAATTATATATTAAATAGGATTTTAATTTGACCGTTAACTAATAAAACACTATATATATTACTTTACAATAAGAAACCCATAGTAGCTTATTTTAACCAATTTGGAAGCAAGTGTTTTATTCTTAATGCAAAAGGTAATTTAGATAAATCTGAACCTAAATCCAACAAAGGTATCTTTATCGGGTATTCTAATAAAAGTAAAGCATTTAGAGTTAATAATTTAAGAACTAACACTATTGAAGAAACAATGCATGTATATTTTGATGAAAATTTTAATACTATACAAATAGAAGATGAAGAAGATTTTGTATCTTTAAATAATGAACCTAATGAAACTAATTGTGAAATCATTCAACCTAATAAAAGAATTAGGCTCTTAAAAGATCATCCTGTAGAAAATATATTTGGAAATATTGAATCTATAGTTAAAACAAGAAATCGACTAAATAGTATAAGCAATGTAGCTTCTATATTAACTATTGAACCTAAAAATCCAAAGGAAGCATCATCTGATGATTCATGGATTCTTGCCATGCAAGAAGAATTGAATCAGTTCGCCAGAAATGATGTTTGGGAACTTGTTCCTAGACCTAAGGATAAAAATATAACTGGAACAAAATGGGTTTATAAAAGTAAAATGAATGAACTTGGTGAGGTCGTGAGAAATAAAGCTCATTTATTCGCGCAAGGTTATTTGTCAAGAAGAAGGAATTGATTATGACGAAACCTTTGCATCCGTAGTAAGACTAGAAGCTATCAGGATTCTACTTGCTTTTACAAACTACAATAATTACAAGTTATATCAAATGGATGTTAAAAGTGCTTTTCTAAATGGTTTTGTAAAAGAAGATATTTATGTTGAACAACCTCCACTTTTTGAAGATAATAAATTTCCAAATCATGTATATAAATTAAAAAAAGCTTTATATGGTCTAAAACAAGCTCCTAGAGCCTGGTATGAAAGACTAAGATTTTATTTACAACAATCTGGTTTTGAAATTGGTAAAATAGATACAACTCTTTTTATTAAAAGAAACAAAAATGATATTCAATTAATACAAATATATGTAGATGATGTAATATTTGAATCAACTAATAACATAATGAATAAAGAATTTTCAGATATAATAACTACAGAATTTGAAATGAGTCATACGGGGGAACTAAGTTTTTTCATAGGACTTCAAATCAAACAATTAGATAAAGGAATTTTCATTAGTCAAGAAAAATATGCTAAGAATTTAATTAATAAATTTGGATTGACCACTTCTGGTGGAAAATCAACTCCAGCGACAACTAATGTTGCTTTAAGTAAAGAAGATAAATCAAATGATGTTGATCAAAAATTATATAAGAGAATGATTGGTTCGCTGCTTTATATAACAGCAAGTCGTCCTGACATCATGCATAGTGTCTATCTCTGTGCAAGATACCAATCTCAACCTAAAAAAACTCATTTAAAAGCTATTTAAAGAATTTTAAGATATGTAAAACATACTTTAGATTATGGTTTATTTTACCCTAAAAACGATACATTTGATTTAATTTCATATTGTGATGCTGATTACGCTGCTGGTAAATCAGACCGAAAAAGTACAAGTGGACCTTGTCACTTTTTAGGACATTCTCTGGTTTTCTGGTTTAGTAAGAAGCAAAACACTATGTCCTTGTGAACAACTTAAGAAGAATATATATCTGCTGCTTTGGCTTGTTCTCAAGTTATATATATGCAACAAACTTTAAAAGATTTTGGATTAACTATAACTAAATCACCAATTTATTGTGATAATACTAGTGCAATAAACCTATCTAAGAATCCAATTCATCATGCTATAACAAAACATACAGATATTAGACATCATTTTCTTAGAGATAATATAAGTAAAAAAGTCATAACTCTTGAATATTTTAATACTGAAAAACAAAATGCTGATATATTAACTAAACCATTAAATGAACAAAGCTTTACTAAATTTAGAAGAGAATTAGACATATATTCATTAACTGAAATATAAGTAATAAATAATACAAGTACAGTCAATAATTAGTATAAATAAAAATTTCTCAAAAATTGAACTGGACATGTCGACGTGACTTATCCCCCTATGTCGACGTACAGGCCAAAAATTTCAAATTTAAATTTCCCTCTAAAATTATTTATTAAGTTATATATTCATATATTTTGACTTTTACTCCTTTTCTCTATTCTATTCTCTACACTAAACTTCTAAAACAGTAAATTAATGGCTTCCGCTTCTAATAATGAACCTTCTTCACACACTTCTCCTCATTCAGTTCCTTTTCAACGTTCCGCACATGTACAAGTCAGCAAATTACAAGAGAAGATGAAAATTTTGCTTCAAATGACGACGGAAATTCAAGTGAGTCAACTGCGAATGGCAAGAGAACAAGATAGGCAAGGTAAGATCCTTAGGAATTTTCCTTATGGATAACCATGCCAATCCCATTGTGATCGAAGAATCATCTCAAGCCATGGTTTATGAAGAAGAAGAGCCTCTAGAAGAACCACAAGAAGATCAAGAAGAAGAACATCCTCTGCTGAATCCAAATGTTCATATGGACGAAACGATGGCGTGATTTGCGTAGGAGAGGTCCTTTTTGACGCTAATGGGAACTTGGTCGAACAACATGGAAAATTTTATCTCCACTATCCAAATTGTTCGGTCCATAAATCACCAGTAGTTAAGGGTCCTCGTTAATTTTTTTTTCATTTTCTTCATTGTATATTGGTTTGTTAATTTGTAAATAATTGTTATCTTAATCAACATTCTTCTAAAAATAATCTTTTGTGTATAAGTGTGACGATCGGTCCTTCAATACCCAGAAAGACGTACCACCAATAAGAAAAGAAAGAGATAGAAGTAGAAAGATAGAAAGAAAAGAACAACAATTATCAGAATCTCACAGCGGAAACGAACAAAATATAATATTACACATATCCATTACATAAGTTTTACATATCAGAGTACACAAAATAATACGAATTCATTACATTGGACATTTAAAAGTGTTTGCCAATACACACAACCCAAAATACAACATCAAAATGTCACTACAACGGAAAGAGATAGATAGTACGTCCGGAATCCAGCTCCAGCTCCCAAAACATTTGCTAATCCCAACCTAATCACTTGGCTACTCATAAAAATTTGAGTACCCAAGAGTTTATTAAAAACAAAATAAACTCCGGGTCAGATATGGGTCTGGTGTGAGTAAATCAGTTAAAGTTGTTTAACTTTAAAATCATTTGAAACAAAAGGCATCACGTAAGACTTCCCACAAATAAACACGGGTAAGTTTTACCTTACACTATCTAAAACATTTGATAGGAAATCCAGTGATATTATAATAGGGTCTAGGGTTTTCAAGTAAATAGAAAATAGCTAAAATTGTTACATTTATTAAATTCCAACATACATAGGTATACAATCAAATCCGAGGGCGCTTATTGGATAATGAGTTTCCATCAATGGCAGGGCTACTGGGGTACTGACAGTACGGGGCCTAGATCAGCGTACCGAGGAGCCACCCTAACTCCCATGCAACACAAGGCCGGAACCATCCCTTACTGGACAGCTCCGAACAAGACAACCCCGCAGTTGTGGCCGACAACTGCCCACACAGCCGAAATAATAAGGAACTTCTAGACAGGGGTAAATCTCACTCTCAAGTGGGGGCTACCCACGAAGCCTTGCTGCACCTCTCCTGTTTTAGCCATTCCCAGTTGTTGAGGCTTGAGGCTACGATTACCTTTAGAGAACACATCTCTTAGAATGCTCATCGTCCACCTGACGATGTTCTGAAAGCATTCAATCCATACAAGTTCGTTCCGGGTTCGAATGAATCCAAAGGCATTATTTCGTTACACTCATTTTGGAATCACCTTCAGAGTTAACGACAATAATCCTTGCACTCTAAAACTCCATCTCGATCCTCACTTGAGATGTCATGACCTAACGTTTAACTTGGATCGATGTGGTTTTCGAAAAATCAAATTTGATTCTCGATCCCGGTCTCATCGAAATCCAAACGTGTCTTAAAGGCCAAGTTGTTTAAACAATTTAAACAATTCAATTCAAATTTAAACATAGCATCCACACAGTATTATCTACAGATAATAACCAGTATCTATCACAGATATACTATATCTCATCACAGAATATCTTAACTATCATTCAACGGATATCAACCATATTCAGACATTCAATTCAAACAATCATCCATAAGCAAGCACTTATTTAATTCATATAATTAATTTAATTAATTTAAATTAATCACTTAAGAATTAATCACTTAATCTTGCTTAACCAAGCATCAATTAATTAATCACAATCATTTAGTTAATTAATCACTTCTTAATTAACCTCATTATTAATTAATTAATCTTTAATTAATTAACAATCTTTTTAATTAACTATTAATTAATTACTATAATTATTCATTAATTAAAACTTGATTTAAAATTTATCATTCCTTAATTGGTTATTAACTAACCCTTAATTCTTAATTAATCACAAATTTTAAATTAATTTATCTTAATTACTTAATTAATTATAAATTAATTAACCTTAATTAATTAATTAAATCTTAATCGCTAATTAATTAACTATTAATTATAAATTAATTAATGTTTAATTACTTTATTAATTAACTCTAATCAATTAATTAAGTTAATTAATTACTAATCAATTAATCATTAATCACTTAATTAATTAGTTATTAATCACTTATTAATTAATCTTTAATTAATTATTTATTTAATTAATGATCTATTAATTATTATTTAATTTAATCCTTAATTATCCATTCAATAATCCATAAGTAATTAATTAAATCTTAACAAATTAATTAATCTAAATTGATTATTTAATCCTAACCTTAATTACTAATTAATTAAAGTAAACTTTAATTTCAAAACTTAATTAATTTTCAAAAACCAAACAATTTCATTAATTATTAAAAACTATTACATATTTAAAACATTTTTAATTTGTTAAAAACTAATTACCCTTTTTAAAAGTTAAATTTAAAGGAATGTAAAATCATTTAAAAATTTCAACTAACAAAATATGAAATACCTTGTATTAAAAATATTTAACATTCCATAAGTAGTTGAAATAAATTTTTTAAAAGTTTAAACTTAAAACAAATTTGAAATTTTAAAACAAGTTTTAAAGCTTCCACTTCATTTCCTTTGTGTTTGTCTCGACAAAACTCAAGTTAAACATCAAAACCCAAACTCCTTTCTTCCATTTTCTTACTCTTCTTAGTTTAGGCTCCAGCTAACACAAAACAAAATAAAAACTGGAAAACACACTACCCTTCCCTAACCCCTACACGAGCTACAGCAGTGCACTCCCGAGCACCCACGCGAGTCACAAACCCAAACACTCGAACACTGCTTCGAGCCATACTGAGCACCAATCCCACTGACACGGCCATCACACCGTGCACATGCACGTTGCTCCGCCGCCGCCGCCACCACCCATGATGTCACGCGCAGACCCTACTTCGGCCAGCGACTCAACTCCAAACCCCCAAACCACACTTACACGAGCTCAATCGAAAATGGGTTGCTCGAACCCAAAAACTCAAAACTGCATTCACCAGAAAATCACCATCGTCCACGACATGCCGACCACCGAACGCCTCTAAATTCTGGCCATAACCTCGTATGACCCAAATGCGCCTTCACCGCAAGCCAATCGCAACTCGATCCATCACACGATTCACACTTGCGGATTTCTCGAGATCGAACATCACAGAGTATAAAACCCTAAAATCCTAAATTCCCAAACCTCTGTTGAATAATTATTACATCCATTATTTTTCTCATGTTAATCAACCATTAACACAACTTCAATCCAAATTTCAAAGTCTAAAATCAACACAGTAACAAGAATTTGCTAAAAATCCCAAATTCGGTTTACCACAAAATTCCTCTTCAAATTCAAATTAAAAATTTTGATTTTTATCTTAAAATTCATGTTATACATAGCAGATTTAGGATGTGAACTTAATTCAACATTCAGAGCATGATTTAGCATGATATAAATATTGTTTTACTGTATTGACTTGATTCTGTAGATTTTTAACAGTTTCTTTTGAATATCACTTTTAATACTTAATTCATGTTGAATCAAACTCCTGCATTTGAAGATACCAACTTAACAATGATTTATTGCATATAAATTTGAAGTTTTTGTTTAAAATTTACTCTAAACTTTGAATATACAGAGAAGTATCAGTAGCATTTAAACATGCACAGTTAATTTTAAACATATAAACAAAGATTTTACAAAAATAGGTTCATGCAAACATCTACCAGATCAAAAATACACATGCAAACATTTTTACTTAAATTTTTACTTCTTAATATTTACTCACCTGATTTTTGTTGCTAAGCAGAAACAAGAGCTTAAACTCTAGAAAATGAAAGAACTGCAGATTTTCCTTTTTACTTGAAATTTGCTTGATTAAATTATTCTGCTTGATGATGATGCTTCAAATCCTTAAATCAATCAGTGATAGAAGAACTTGAAATTTGCTTTCAAAAATTTTGAAGGTTGCAGGAACCCTTGACTTTCAGATTTTGAGATGTACTTGTATGTAGATTTCCTTCTGTAATTTGCTTTTGCGGTCTTTAGATTTTGAAATGAAGTTTGAGTTTGATTAATTTTTGGTTGAAGTTGAAAGAATGAAGAATTTTCAGATTTTGTTGACGAGGATTGTAAAAATTTTCTTCCTTAAGAAAAACTAGAAATGAGAAAGTTTAGATGAAGCATAAGAGATGGCTTTTTATATAAAAATTTTGTTTTATAAAAATTTAAAGAAAATAAATCAAAATATTTGACTCTTGTCGCTATATCTAGCTAATTCTTTAATACATGTTTATTAGTATGATTTAAATGTTAACAAGTGTTATTTTCATGGAAAAGAATTTTAAAATGTTTTCTTAATTGATTTTTTCTTAATTTAAATCCATTTTTAATTCATAAAAATCAATTTTCTTTAAAGAAATAAATATAAAACAAATTTTATATCTTAAATAAAATCATGAAAATATTCCTTTAAACCCAAAGTATAATTTAGAATAAAATTAACCTATTTTAGAATCTTTTAATTCAACAATTCAAATTCAATTAAATTTTTAAATTCAATTCAAAATCAAATTTGATAAGAATACAATTTTAACACATTCATTACCCTCATGTATATATCAATTTTAAATTAGAATCAATGGACATTCATAATTATTTATTGTTATTGAAAAAAATTACAAATTTATCAATTTAAATTAATTTATTACAAAGATTATCATATTTAAATTGGGTTTGAAATTCCGGAATATCACATTTCTCCCCCCCTTAAAAGAATTTCGTCCCCGAAATTTAAACAAAAGATAAGCCAAAATTTCATTTTATTCAACATTTCAAGCATACATAACATCCATACATAAGAAATCAACAAACAAAACATCCAAACAACGATACATCCAATACAAACACCACTAGCTATCCGGACACACATTCTATGCCTTCCAAAAGCTATCCAGAGTCTCCCAGGTACAATCTCTGGGATCCTCCCCCCACTGGACTTTAACGAGCTTCACTATCTTGCTTCTGAGTTGCCTCTCGTCTTGATCAACAATCTGAACAGGATATCTGATAACTGATAAGTCCGGCTCAACCTCTAAGTCTTCCTGCACAGCTAGCTCCAAAATAAGAGACGGATCGTGCACATATTTCTATAGATGAGACACGTGGAAAAGATTGTGAATTCCAGCCATCCGGACTGGCAATTCAATCCTTTATGCTACGGCACCAATCCTCTCGAGTACTCGGAATGGACCAATATATCTCGGAGCGAGTTTCCCTGCCTTCCCAAATCTTACTGCTCCGTTAATAGGGGAAACTTTGACAAAGACCAAATCACCAATCCCGAACTCCAATTGTCTTCGTCTTTTATCTGCATATTTCTTTTGACGATCCTGAGCAGCTCTCATCCTTTTCTTGATAAGCTCGACTTTAGAGGATGCTTCACGAATCAGATCTGGTCCAAGCACAATACGGTCTTTCGACTCTATCCAAAAAGCTGGGGACCTACACGGGCTTCCATATAATGCTTCATAAGGAGCCATCTTGATACTTGCTTGGTAAATGTTATTATAAGAGAACTCCACTAGATGTAGATGGTCCTCCCACGATCCTCCAAAATCCAATACACAGGCTCTCAGCATATCTTCAAGAATTCGATTAAGCCTCTCCGTATGCCCATCTATTTGGGGATGATATGCTGTACTCAATCTCAAGCTTGTCCCCAAGGCTGATTGCAATGCCTCCCAGAATTTGCTGGTGAAGATAGGATCTCGATCACTTACAATACTGATTGGAGCGCCATGCAATCTCACTATCTCTTTCAAGAAGATTTCTGCAAGAGAAGCTGCAGTATTGGTCGCCTTAATTGGTATAAAATGGTCGCTTTTGGTTAGACGATCCACAATCACCCATATTCCTTCATTCCCCTTTTTTGTTCTAGGTAAACCGTCGATGAAGTCCATCGAAATCATCTCCCATTTCCACGTCGGGATCTCCAAAGGTTGTAACAAACCGGCTGGCCTCTGCTGATCTCCTTTAACTTGCTGGCAGATAGCACAACTATTAACAAATCTGCCTACATCTCTCTTCATACTCGGCCACCAAAAAATCCTTCTCATATCCTTATACATCTTTGATATTCTTGGATGGATATTTAATCTGGAGCGATGACTTTCTGACAACACCTCGTTTTTCAGTCCATCCACATTCGGCACACATAGACGACCATTAATTCTCAAAATTCCTTGATCGTCAATCTTGAAATCAGGATATTGTCCCTCTTTGGTTCCTTGAATAATTTTCCTTAAAGTTTTATCCTCCATTTACTTACTTATGATTCTTTCTTGGAGGGACGGAATAGCTTCCAAAAGAGAAAGAACCGCATTTCTGCTAAGAGCATCTGCCATAACGTTCGCCTTTCTCGGAGTATACAGAATATCCAAATCATACGATGCCAAGAATTCGACCCATCGTTGTTGTCTTAGATTAAGATCTTTCTAAGAGAAAAGATATTTCAACGGTTTGTGATCCATGAATAACTCAAACTTTTCTCCTAAAAGATAGTGCCTCCAGATCTTTAAAACAAAAACAATAGCCAACAGCTCTTGATCGTGCGTAGCGTAGTTCCTCTCATGTGGCTTTAATTACCGACTCGCATACGCAATTACCCTACCATTTTGCATAAGCACAGCTCCCAATCCAACAATACAGGCATCAGTATATACTTCAAACTTGCTCTTCCCATCTGGAATAGCCAATACAGGAGCACTTGTCAATTTTGCCTTCAGATTCTGAAAAGCTTCCTCACATTCCAGTGTCCACTTGAATTTAGCTCCCTTCCTTGTCAGCTTTGTTAGGTGAGAAGAGATCTTAGAATAACCCTTAATAAATTTCCTGCAGTAACCGGCCAATCCTAGAAAACTGCGAACTTCTGTTGGAGTCTGAGGCTGCTTCCACTCCAGAATAGTCTCAACTTTAGCTGGATCTACAGATATTCCCTCACCAGAAACAATGTGGCTCAAATTTTTACTTCAGATTTCCAAAAATGACACTTAGAGAACTTTGCTTTCAGAACGTGCCTTCTCAGAATTTCCAAAACTATTCTCAAGTGCTGCTTGTGCTCTTCTTCCGACTTAGAATAAACCAAGATATCATCGATGAACACCAAAACAAACTTATTCAAAACATCTCTAAAGACTTGGTTCATCAGATCTATAAAATAAGCAGGAGCGTTGGTTAACCCGAAAGGCATAACTAACCACTCATAGAAACAATTAGGTCCCCTAAATGCAGTTAAGGGAATACTGTCTTCAGCTACCCTTAACTGATGGAAACCTGATGCTAGGTCCAATTGAGAAAAGACTGATGCTCCATGAAGCTAGTCGAAGAGATCATCAATTCGGGGAAGAGGATACTTATTCCGAATGGTCACTTTGTTCAATTCACGGTAGTCTACACAGAACCTTAGCGACCCATCTGACTTGGTGACAAATACAGCAGCCGAACCCCAGCAAGAAAAACTTGGTCTAATCAAACCCTTCTCCAACAAATCATGAGTTTGCTTCACTAGTTCCTCCCTCTCCTTTGGAGCCATCCTCCTACTAGGTTGAATTACAGGTATTGCTTCATGAACCAAATCTATACGAAACTCTATTTCCCGGTGCGGTGGCAAACACTTAACTTTATGAAGGAGCGGGCAATCTTTAATCATGTGTCCCGGTTGGTGACAGTTAAAGCAAAGAGAATTCTGAACTAATGTTGACACTGGTCCACTATAATGCTGTCGCTGCTGATGTTGCTTTCTTTCTTGAGGACAATGATTTGCCAAATGTCCCACTTGATTACAATTATAGCATTTTCGGGGTCCATTGTTGTTTCCGGTCTTCTTCTTGTTTTGTTTCTTCCAATTAGGATTGAATTTTCTTTTATTAGGATTGGAAGATTTTCCTCCTGATGTAGCTACTCGCGCCTCAGATCTTTTGTTCATCAAGTCTTCATATCATAGCACCATATCAATAAGCTCCACAAAAGACCCTTTCAGATGTGCAGTCATTCTCTCATGATACTTAGGCCTCATCCCTTGGACAAACATCTCGTTCTTCTTAAGAGGGGTGTCTATAAGTTACAGACCATAGTAAGATAACTAGTTGAATTTAGTCTCGTATTCAGCTATAGACATATTTCCCTATTTCAGATTCATAAAATCTTGATAAAGCCGACTTCTCCCTGCAGCAGGCATAAACTTCTCCTCAAACATCTCCTTAAACTCTTCCCAAGTCATATCATCTTCCGAGATATTAGCAGTCACTGAATTCCACAGACTGCGGCACCACCTTGTAATTGCCATGCAGCCATTATTCTCTTCTGCTCATCCGATAACTTCATGCTCTTAAAAATCTTCTCACACTAGCGAAGCCATGCTTGGACTTCTATTATAGTTTCTGATCCTTGAAATGGCTTTCCTCCAAGATGAACAAAGTCCTTGCATAATGCAGCAAAACTGACTGGAGACGTAACTGGATTAACAGTCTCATTATTAGTCTGCTCTCTCCTATTACCGGTTGATGTACTTCCAACAACTCTTCCTCTACGGCCTCTTGAACTTATACTAGCTACCTGAACAGGTAACCCAGCCAGTTTAGATAGGGATATAGTTATATATAAAAAATTACAAATACGCACTCTCAAGATAGATACTACTCCAGAGCCTAGGTGTTTCTAAACCTGGCTCTGATACCAACTGTGACGACCCGTCCTTCAATACCCAGAAAGACGTACCATCAATAAGAAAAGAAAGAGATAAAAGTAGAAAGATAGAAAGAAAAGAACAACAATTATCAGAATCTCACAGCGGAAACGAACAAAATATAATATTACACATATCCATTACATAAGTTTTACATATCAGAGTACACAAAATAATACGACTTCATTACATTGGACATTTAAAAGTGTTTGCCAACACACACAACCCAAAATACAACATCAAAATGTCACTACAGCGGAAAGAGATAGATAGTACGTCCGGAATCCAGCTCCAGCTTCCAAAACATTTGCTAATCCCAACCTAATCACTTGGCTACTCATAAAAATTTGAGTACCCAAGAGTTTATGAAAAATAAAATAAACTCCGGGTCAGACATGGGTCTAATGTGAGTAAATCAGTTAAAGTTGTTTAACTTTAAAATCATTTGAAACAAAAGGCGTCACATAAGACTTCCCACAAATAAACACGGGTAAGTTTTTACCTTATGCTATCTAAAACATTTGATAGGAAATCCAGTGATATTATAATAGGGTCTAGGGTTTTCAAGTAAATAGAAAATAGCCGAAATTGTTACATTTATTAAATTCCAGCATACATAGGTATACAATCAAATCCGAAGGCGCTTATTGGATAATGAGTTTCCATCAATGGCAGGGCTACTGGGGTACCGCCCATCATAGTACGGGGCCTAGATCACCGTGCCGAGGAGCCACCCTAACTCCCCTGCAACACAATGCCCGAACCATCCCTTACTGGACAGCTCCGAACAAGTCAACCCCGCAGTTGTGGCCAACAACTGCCCACACAGCCAAAATAATAAGCGACTTCTAGAAATGGGTAAATATCACTCTCAAGTGGGGGCTACCAACGAAGCCTTGCTGCACCTCCCCTGTTTTAGCCATTACCGGTTGTTGAGGCTTGAGGCTACGATTACCTTTAGAGAACACATCTCTTAGAATGCTCATCGTCCACCTGACGATGTTCTGAAAGCATTCAATCCATACAAGTTCGTTCCGGGTTCGAACGAATCCGAAGGCATTATTTCGTTACACTCATTTTGGAATCACCCTCAGAGTTAATGACAATAACTCTTGCACTCTAAAACTCCACCTCGATCCTCACTTGAGATGTCATGACCTAACGTTTAACTTGGATCGATGTGGTTTTCGGAAAATCAAATTTGATTCCCGATCCCGGTCTCATCGAAATCCAAACGTGTCTTAAAGGCCAAGTTGTTTAAACAATTTAAACAATTCAATTCAAATTTAAGCATAGCATCCACACAGTATTATCTACAGACAATAACCAATATCTATCACAGATATACTATATCTCATCACAGAATATCTTAACTATCATTCAACGGATATCAACCATATTCAGACATTCAATTCAAACAATCATCCATAAGCAAGCACTTCTTTAATTCATATAATTAATTTAATTAATTTAAATTTATCACTTAAGAATTAATCACTTAATCTTGCTTAACTAAGCATCAATTAATTAATCACATTCATTTAGTTAATTAATCACTTCTTAATTAACCTTATTATTAATTAATTAATCTTTAATTAATTAACAATATTTTTAATTAATAATTAATTAATTACTATAATTATTCATTAATTAAAACTTGATTTAAAATTTATCATTCCTTAATTGGTTATTAACTAACCCTTAATTCTTAATTAATCACAAATTTTAAATTAATTTATCTTAATTACTTAATTAATTATAAATTAATTAACCTTAATTAATTAATTAATTAATTATTAATCACTAATTAATTAACTATTAATTATAAACTAATTAATGTTTAATTACTTCATTAATTAACTCTAATCAATTAATTAAATTAATTAATTACTAATCAATTAATCATTAATCACTTAATTAATTAGTTATTAATCACTTATTAATTAATATTTAATTAATTAATTATTTAATTAATGATCTATTAATTATTATTTAATATAATCCTTAATTGTCCATTCAATAATCCATAAGTAATTAATTAAATCTTAACAAATTAATTAATCTAAATTGATTAATTAATCCCAACCTTAATTACTAATTAATTAAAGTAAACTTTAATTTCAAAACTTAACTAATTTTCAAAAACCAAACAATTTCATTAATTATTAAAAACTATTATATATTTGAAACATTTTTAATTTGTTAAAAACTAATTACCCATTTTAAAAGTTAAATTTAAAGGAATGTAAAATCATTTAAAAAAATTCAACTAACAAAATATGAAATACCTTGTATTAAAAATATTTAACATTCCATAAGTAGTTGAAATAAATTTTTTAAAAGTTTAAACTTAAAACAAATTTGAAATTTTAAAACAAGTTTTAAAGCTTCCACTTCATTTCCTTTGTGTTTGTCTCGACAAAACTCAAGTTAAACATCAAAACCCAAACTCCTTTCCTCCATTTTCTTACTCTTCTTAGTTTAGGCTCCAGCTAGCACAAAACAAAATAAAAACTGGAAAACACACTACCCTTCCCTAACCCCTACACGAGCTACAGCAGTGCACTCCCGAGCACCCACACGAGTCACAAACCCAAACACTCGAACACTGCTTCGAGCCATACTGAGCACCAATCCCACTGACACGGCCATCACCCCGTGCACATGCACGTTGCTCCGCCGCCACCACCCACAATGCCACGCGCAGACCCCACTTCGGCCAACGACTCAACTCCAACCCCCAAACCACACTTACACGAGCTCAATCGAAAATGGGTTGCTCGAACCCAAAAACTCAAAACTGCATTCACCAGAAAATCACCATCGTCCACGACATGCCGACCACCGAACGCCTCTAAATTCTGGCCATAACCTCATATGACCCAGACGCACCTTCACCCCAAGCCGATCGCAACTCGATCCATTACACGATTCACACTTGTGGATTTCTCGAGATCGAACATCATAGAGTATAAAACCCTAAAATCCTAAATTCCCAAACCTCTGTTGAATTATTATTACATCCATTATTTTTCTCATGTTAATCAACCATTAACACAACTTCAATCCAAATTTCAAAGTCTAAAATCAACACGGTAACAAGAATTTGCTAAAAATCCCAAATTCGGTTTGCCACAAAATTCCGCTTCAAATTCAAATTAAAAATTTTGATTTTTATCTTAAAATTCATGTTATACATAGTAGATTTAGGATGTGAACTTAATTCAACAAAACTCAGAGCATAATTTATCATGATATAAATTTTGTTTTACTGTATTGACTTGATTCTGCAGATTTTTAACAGTTTCTTTTGAATATCACTTTTAATACTTAATTCATGTTGAATCAAACTTCTGCATTTGAAGATACCAACTTAACAATGATTTATTGCATATAAATTTGAAGTTTTTGTTTAAAATTTACTCTGAACTTTGAATATACAGAGAAGTATCAGTAGCATTTAAACATGCACAGTTAATTTTAAACATATAAACAAAGATTTTACAAAAGTAGGTTCATGCAAAAATCTACCAGATCAAAAATACACATGCAAACATTTTTACTTAAATTTTTACTTCTTAATATTTACTCACCTGATTTTTGTTGCTAAGCAGAAGCAAGAGCTTAAACTCTGGAAAACGAAAGAACTGCAGATTTTCCTTTTTACTTGAAATTTGCTTGATTAAATTATTCTGCTTGATGATGATGCTTTAAATCCTTAAATCAGTCAGTGATAGAAGAACCTGAAATTTGCTTTCAAAAATTTTGAAGGTTGCAGGAACCCTTGACTTTCAGATTTTGAGGTGTACTTGTATGTCGATTTCCTTCTGTAATTTGTTTTTGCAGTCTTTAGATTTTGAAATGAAGTTTGAATTTGATTAATTTTTGGTTGAAGTTGAAAGATTGAAGAATTTTCAGATTTTGTTAATGAGAATTGTAAAAAAATTCTTGCTTAAGAAAAAATAGAAATGAGAAAGTTTTGGATGAAGCATAAGAGATGGCTTTTTATATAAAAAATTTGTTTTATAAAAATTTAAAGAGAATAAATCAAAATATTTGACACTTGTCACTATATCTAGCTAATTCTTTAACACTTGTTTATTAGTATGATTTAAATGTTAACAAGTGTTATTTTCATGCAAAAAGAATTTTAAAATGTTTTCTTAATTGATTTTTTCTTAATTTAAGTCCATTTTTAATTCATAAAAATCAATTTTCCTTAAAGAAATAAATATAAAACAAATGTTATATCTTAAATAAAATCATGAAAATATTCCTTTAAACCTAAAGTATAATTTAGAATAAAATTAACCTATTTTAGAATCTTTTAATTCAACAATTCAAATTCAATTAAATTTTTAAATTCAATTCAAAATCAAATTTGATAAGAATACAATTTTAACACATTCATTACCCTCATGTATATATTAATTTTAAATTAGAATCAATGTACATTCATAATTCATTTTTTGTTATTGAATAAAATAACAAAATTTTCAATTTAAATTAATTTATTACAAAGATTATCGTATTTAAATTGGGTTTGAAATTCCGGAATATCACAATAAGATCTTGAATTCCATTTAACTTAAGGTGCTATATTTCATATGTTATTATTCTTATGTCATATGTTTGTTTTCTATTAAGTTCAAGGTTTATAGGTTATTTTTTGTTGATGACAAAGAGGAGAAGTTATATAAAATAGTAGGCTTGGAGTAAGGGGGATACGTTGGTGTAAGGGGGAGTTATGGTATGATTGAAGTGGTAAGTATATTTTATAAGGTTGTCATCATCAAAAGGGGGGAGATTGTTAGGAACTGGAGATAGTGGTTTTGATGACAACAACCTTTGTAACTTATTTTATTATAACTTATATACTAACACTATTGTCTAGATATATATGGAGGTTATTATGCATGATATATATATATATAAGGTACTGATTATTGAAGACCGTACAGTATAAAGATCAAGAATGAAGAAATCAAGTTTGAAGCTCATGAGTATCAAAATCAAGATTTCAAGATATGTGTCTAGTTTTTGTTAAAACTTCATAATAGCGTGGAAATATTCATTCCAAATTTCATTTGGGATGGAACCTATTTCTACCTTCTTAGTGGCTTACAAACCCAAGACAAGTAGCTTACAAACCAATGACAAGTGGCTTACAAACCCACAAACATCCTGCTTTTGCACAAGTTCTCGAGTCCTGATGTGATGAGACATTCTGCAGGAAGAAGCTTGCAAAACTACTTCAAAATGGTTTTTCAAAATGATTTTTAAAACTGCTTTTCAAAATATTTTATCCTTAAAATTATCTTTTCAAATAATTTTCAAAAAGATGCTTTAGCCTTAAAGTATTATTTGTTTTTGTTTTAAAATAAACTCTTGTTTTAAAACTTCATTTTCAAAATGAGTTTTACATTATTTTTTAACTAGGGACATCGACATCATGGGATACCCCATGTCGACATGGTGGCCGTTAAATTCAAAAGTTTCAATTTTCAAAAGAACTGTCTATTCGGTTAAATCTCTTCACGAATGGTTATGACCGTTGGTACTTTGTAAATAGCCATCACAAATGAATTATTTTACCAACAATTTTAGTATTTTCTTCACTCTTTCTTCTCCACAAATCCATATTCTATAATTTTCATATTTATAAGATCGTGCCGAAATTCTACCGAATTCTCAAGTGAATCAAATTAGAATCTAATTCTTGTTTGATTCTCTACCCTCTCTCGAAGATCATAGTGCTTTTCAGAGTTATAAGATCAATTTGTAATCAAAAGTTTATCGAGTCTCTCTATAAGGTGTGGTTGTGCCTGGAAATCAATTGGGTGATCTTGAATCTCGTAAATCAAGAGAGTTTGCCCCGGACTCATGAGACAGGAGGGTACCTCAAGGCCTTTAGAAATTGAGGATTGTAATCTTGACATTGGTATAATAAAAATCTGTATGAGGTGTTTGCCTTTGTACATGACTAGATGTAGGGTAACTCCGAACCAGTATAAAATCCGGTGTGTTCTTTCTTTTATTGCTTTTTATTTATTTTCTGCATCTGTGTTTGATTATGTGATTGTTCTTTGATTAAGTTTTGCATTTGTCTATATTATAATTTTTAAATTAGTCTATATAAGTCTTAGAATCCATTAAACACCAACAACGTAAAACAACGTAAATCGATGAATTGAAGAGTAAATCTATCTAGAATGATCCATAAAACAGCGTAAATCGATGAAGATCGATCAATATATCAAAATCTACAAAACCAATGTACTTGAAACTTTTAGAGAATCAATATATTGAAGAGTGGAGGTCAAAACTCTGAAGTTCATAAAATTATCGTTCATTCTATACCGATCGTTTATCTCAGCAAGCAATCCAAAGACAATATAAGTTGAAGAATATCTCACAAACTACAACTCAGGATGACAACATATTTTAGAAGCAAGGTCTAGAGGCATATAGGACCCTCACAACGATCGCACATCACAACAATTAGAGGCCAAAAATAATGATCGATGTAGCCATTACCATCATTCCAAGATGACTAATTATGACTACCGATCATTATGGTAGGCCCCTATGGACATGGAGAGCTCTCTGTTGAAATCTTAGAGAAATTTCTCTTCATCTCACCCTATAAATACAGACATATTGGTTCATTTTGTGGATCTTTTTACGCTGCTTTCTTGCTTGTTACCCTAGACTCCATTATAATCAAGTGCTAGCACTATTCTACCACCGTAATCGATTTGCAAAAGAGTAATAAAGCATAATCTTCAAATTGGACTTAGGCATATAATGCCGAACCACTAAAAACCTTTGTTTTATTATTACCGATTATTGGTTGTTGCATACTTATTCATTTATTTTTCTACAAAAACTATTTTTAGCGCAAACACATCGCTTACAAGCACATAACTTTGGCAACTTGGCATAATGCTTCGTTAGCATAATTTCTTTAGAAGGCAGTAAAGGCATTAACAAAGAGTGGTTTTTTTTCTTTTTCTTTTTTAATCAGAGTACATTAACTAAAATGAAAAAAATTAAGAGAATGCAATAATGTACCCATAGTTCAGTCATGGGCTTTAGGAAAAGGAGAATCTTCTCTATTCCGTCTAAATTAGAAAGTGAACGTACCATTTACTATTGGAATCATGAAGAAAGTTAGGGAGAAGAATGCCACAACTACAATCAATCTTGTAATGGTGGGTTGGACAGTTGGAATGGCTAGATTACTCCAATACACATCACGAGGTCATGTGGCCTCAGGTTGGAATGGGCAGTGCACAATTCAGGTTTTAAACAACTAGTATACAGTTTCAGAATCATTAGCAGCTCTTTCATGCAATCCTAAGATGAAACTACAAATGAATATTACCTATGTGATCATCCTAAATAAATAATTTTATATCTTTGCATGATGCTAGTTGCTGTAAAATGAACGATACGAATTGGCTTCGTACATTACTTTTCTATATCATTTAGCTCTAGACTGTGGGCTTCATCTCAGCCCAATAAGGAATTACATTGCTTTACTATACTCCCGTTTGTATAAATACAAGATACATGACTACTGTATTGTTTTATCAAAAATTTTGTATAATTAAAGTTTATAGTAATAAATCAATTACTTCATCTTCTCAAAATCATTTTATGGTATTAGAGCCAAACCATGCTTAATAGAAAATGCCATGCCATTGATCAAGATCAGTTCTAACGTCACCATATCAAGATCAGGCTACATTTCTTAAATCATCTGAGAATTAAGAGAATTCTCATCATCATCATTTTCTGTTTTGATCAAGATCAGATCTAACCTTATCATATCAAGATCAGACTGCACTTTCTTTGAATCATTTGAGAATTAAGAGAATTCTCATCATCACAGTTTCATGTTTCTTTTCATACCTGTCTCAAGATCAAGGTATTAATCCATCTGATCTTTTTTCTCACTGAGTAAACCCTCTACTGTTCCTCGCCTAGGAGCTGCTGTCAGATTTTCTTCATCGTTCAAGAATTTCCTGGTTGCTCAGCATTTTCTCTACAATAATTTTTTTAATCACTCTTTTTCTAAATCAATGGCTAAAGGAGAACAAGACATCTCTACCTCCTCCAGCACCCCCACTAATTCTAGATTCAATCCCACTCAAGAACTGTTGAAAGAGATTATCAAGCCTCAAAGTCAGTTGATGTCTATTCAACTTGATGAAACCAATTTCTTGCTTTGGAAGTTTCAAGTTAAAATTGCAATCAAAGATATGGTCTGGAGGAATATGTCCAAGGTACTATAATCACACCACCAAAGTATATTACAAACAAGGATGGAAAACTCATTAGCAATCAAGAATTCATAGTACATCAATAACAAGATAGTTTAGTCAGTTTTTGGCTAATATCATCTATAAGTGCTAATCTACTTCCTCAATTAATTGGGTGTAACTCATCACATGAGATCCGGTCAATAATAGAGCGGATCTTTAACACTCAGTCAGGAGCAACCATTATGTACTACAAGAGACAATTGCAAAATGTTAAAAAGGAAAATCAGTCAATGGGAGACTATCTTATGAAGGTAAAAACTTTATGTGATCATTTATCTTCTACAGGACACAAAGTCAGTGACATAGAGCACGCTCTAACAATTCTTTGAGGATTAGATGATGAATATGAATCAGTAGCAGCTATTATATCATCAAAGGAAACTCTACCATCAATCCAATATATCCATTCTACCCTTCTATCTTATAAGGATAGATTGGAACAAAAGAAACCAATTATATCAAATATGTCTCTGAACTTTACTACTAACAGCAACTTCAAGAATCAAGAAAAATCACCCAACAACAGAAATCAACAATACAATAATTAGAGGGGTGGTCGGTCCTCTAGATCAAGAGGAAGAGGTGGAAGATGGTATAATAATAGTGGAAACAACAAACCTAGATGTCAGATTTGTTGTAACGACCCAGAATTTTGGGTCGTCAAATTTGAACATTTAATTCATTTTAAATGTTCAATGAAGATTTTGAATTAGTTTCAAAATAAAAAGAATTGGGTGGAACTAATAAATTACGTACAATTCCAAATAGGGTAACCCAATTGGAATTTAAATAGTAATGATTAAATATTGAATCGGGATAAATTGTGAATATGGGGTAAATAGATATTGGAATGAGTTCTAAAATTTATTTTAAGTCTGTTTGGTCATTAAAAGTGTTATTGGATTTTTAGATGGATTTAAAAGTTAATAAGTTATTTTTGGAAATTTTATATTAATTTAATAATGAATTTAATATTATAAAAATGCAATTTAATCAAATTTTAGTCCGGAATGAGCCAGAATGATTTTTGATGTGATTATATATTTTACATGATTTATTGTTATGTTAATAAAATTTTAAAGGTGAAATTTTAAGCGTTTTCAACAATTTTGATAATCGCTCGATTTAATAGACGAGTTAAAATAGCATTCCGGGGCACAGTCTCGGAATTCGACGAAGCCAGTTCCATTGGATCCATAATAGTTAGTTATTATTGGATTTCAATTTACGTAGCAATCGGAGTTGTCGTTTGACCGTGACAGCTTGAAACGCTTAGAAATCGATTTAACCGATTTAATTTTAAATTGATCGTTTAATTCCATAACTCGCACGTATTACCGAATTAGCTTACGAAACTTATTCCATTGTGTCCGAAACGGGTAAAAACCTAGGAACGCCTGTTGGTACGTGAGATTTGGAGTTTGTTTGCATAGGTTGTGAAAATTTGTAGAACAATATTAAAATAATATTAAATAATAATATATATTCACATTAGGGCTAAAACCCTAGTTTCGTTCTAGAGCCGCCGTTCTTATTCTCGAATGGCCGATAATCACCTTCGTTCCTCCCTCTTTTTCTCTCAATCCAATAGCTTTCACCAAAAATTTCCAACTAGAGAATCGATGAGGATGTCGAGATCTACAAAGTGGAAGGTCACGATCGTAAATTGTGGAGCGGTTCGTTTTGATTTTTGGCTCTGTTTGTGCCGCCGTTCATGGCATTTCGAGTGAGCCTGGGGCGACCGAGTTCGTCGTCGATCGTGGCGTGGGGGTGTCGCGTGTTGAGCTTCGTTTTGGCATCGCCTGATCGGCGTAGCATGCGGCGTAGAGAGCGGCGATCGAAACCCTAGTTGCGTGCATATGGGTTCATTCTGCCTGAGGCACGCGTGAGAGAAGATGGAGTTTCGGCCTGGAGATTTCAAGCTGATACACGGTCATAATTTGTTAGTAGAATTTTATTTAAAATTTAAAAGAAAAAATTTGTTTAAATGTTATTCAAACTTTAAAAATCCGTAACTTTCGCATACATTATCAGATTTCGTCGATTTTGGTAGCGCCGGAATCGCAGCGTCGTACTCTACGCTGCAGCGCATGTTTGGAGACGATCGGAGCAAGTGGAAAATTTTGGTTAAATCGAACGCGGTTCGGTTTAATTTAAAATTTCAAACACTCGTCAAAACTCAAGGTGAGTTAATCTCACTCACATCTGGAATGTTAGCTGGTTTAAGTAGTTAGTATTTAAATAATTGTGTGATTGGTTGAAATGTTTATTTATATCAGCCTGCACTGATATATATATTGTTGTGCTAATATTTGTGGATGTAGGGAAAACAGGTTGGAGGGATCCAACTGGATTCCTCACACTATAGTAATCATTTTATGATTGATGATGTAATCTGTTTATACATTGTGATTGATAACTCTGAATTAAATTGTACTGTGATATTGCTGGATAAGTATATACACAGAATTTTAAAAATAAAATTAAATAAATTGGGTTTTTAAAGAAATAAAGAAATTGATAAATAAAGAATTTAAGGGAATAAAATTTGGAATCTGGCTTGGGTGAAGAATGAAAATTTGGAAATTTGGAAATATAAATAAATTGGAACATTTATTAGTTGATAAATGTAAAGGTATGGATTTCTGGTGATAAATTCGATAAGAAGTTATAAATTGTTAAAAATAACGATGAGGTTAGTTTGATAATAATGTTTCCTGGAAATTAAATATGATTTCAAAAGAAACCCTTCAAAATTAAATTAGCATTAAATTGCATATTAGAATGTTTTAGAAATACTATTTACAACTATTGAAATTTAAGAAGGTATTTATTTAAGCATTTCCTTAAGTATGATTTTCATTAAATAAATTTATAATAGTTTATTTAAAAAGACTTTTTAAACCTATACTTTGGAAGTAAATTTTCAGGAATGGAAATGTGGTTAAGCTTCGTAAGAAGTAATTTTAAACGTGGAAAGTAAATTTATGTTATGGAAACATAAATCTTAATTGAAACAAATCGACAGAATTTATAAGATGGATTTTTCTAGGTTGTTTAAGTGGGAATGAGTTTTCCTGGAAAACCAAGTTCGAGTTTTTAAATAGATTTAATTAAAAGAAAGTTTAAGTTCAAAATTGTTTAAAAGAGTGTTTTGAAAATTATTATTTTAAAGTAACTAACTAATAAATTAGCAATAGTGATTATTTGAGATTACATTAGTAATTATTTTTATAAATGGTTTTTATGTAAAGGCTAGTTTTGACCTAAGTTATTGAAATTAGTATTAACCTTTTAAAACTCTACTTATAAGTTTAGTTTAAACAGAACTCTTATTTACAATCAAGATTTATATCCTAATAAATGGTTTTAATTTACATATTTGAAATTATATTTTTGAGTAATAATCAGTAGTAAATTTTCATATTTTAAAATATATTTCAGAATAAAGTGTTTTAATTGTTTAATTCTAAATTGTTTGAACTTGGTTATTTCCAATGGGAATAAATGATAAAGGATTTACCGGGTAGAGGAAGAGACTTTCGGAATTGTTTTCAAACGAGTTTTGAAAATTTGGAAATATATCTTGTAAAGATATTAGAGGCAAATAATAATGTGGGAATTATTTATTGTGTGATGGATGTTTGTGGATATGAATTGATAGTTAAATCACCGACTATCAATATTGGACAAATGCGTTGATCGTTTCGAAGAGACAGGGATCGAGATTTATTTCTCGAAAAACCACTTCGATCCGGTTTGTACGTTTCGTGCGAAAAACGTGTTCGGAGTCGAAGATGGAGCAGTGAAGTGCAAGGGCTAGTCGCTACTAATCCTGAGGATATTTCCAAAATGGATGTAGCAGGAATAGTGCCTTCGGTCCGTTCGAACCCGGGACGGACTTGTATGGACGAATGCTTTCGGAACATCGTCAGGTGGACGATGGGCATTCTAAGTGAAACGTTCTAAAAGGTAACGCTTAGCCTCAAGCCTCATCAAATGGGAATGACTGAAAATCAGGGGATATGCAGCAAGGCTTCGTGGGTAGCCCCAGTTGAGAGTAAGGTCATCTCTGTCTAGATGTCCCTTTTTATTTCGGCTTAGTGTGCGGTTGCTGATCCCAACCGCGGGGTGATCTTATTCGTAACTGTCCAATAAGGGATGGGTCCGGCCTTGTGTTGCAGGGGATCGGGCGTGGTCCTCGGTACGGTGATCTAGGCCCTGTACTGTGACAGGTGGTACACCAGTACCTAGTCATTGTTGGAAATCCATTCTCCCTACGAGCCTTTTACGAGTTTTGTTTGTATTACCCACTCCGTGGCTAGTAGCTGGAATTTAATGAATGAAACAATTTCGGCTATTTTATAAGTATTTGTATATAGACCCTATTATAATATCAGAGGATTTCTATACAAAGTGTTTTAGCTATCGTAAGGTAAAATCCCGACATGTTTATTTGTGGCATGGTCTTACGAGATGCTTTTGTTTTCAAAGGATTTTTGAAACTTTAATAATCAATTTGGATGCATTACTATCAGCTGGTATTTCAGACTGACTCGGGTGTTATTTCTTATAATGCTCGGGTCAGACCGAGTATTATTTGTTCAGGATAGGTTGCTATGGAGCAAGAGAGGAGCTGAAGCCCGAGACGTATTATCTGTACCTATATATATTCTGCTGCTATGATTGTATGGATTTGTCTGATTGGTAATTTGATGTATGAGATACTCTGATGATGTGATGTATAAAACTGGTATAGTTTTCATTTTGTGTAAAGATCTATATTTACTATTATATTTTATTCCGCTGCGACTGCGAGATTCTGATATTGTTTAGCTTCTTCTTCTATCTCTTCTTCTTTAACCCTAATGGTTCGTATTTTTGTTCCACTTGAGTTAATTGATGTAGAATAGTGTTGATTCAAGGGGTACGGATTTGCGGGCTGTTACACTTGGTATCAGAGCTTAGGTTGGCGACAACCTAGGCTTTGGTGGGGAAATTACTCATTAAACAGAGTCAATAGTACTCTATAATGAGTTGAGTGTAATAATAGATATGAGAGCGTACTTGTTAGTGGATATAAAATTGTTTTTATATTGTGTTGACTTATCGGTTGAGTGTTTATGAATTCTGGTCGGTACGGGAAGTACAACCGTATCGATAGGGATTTCTAAACTCTTAAACAAGATAAACCGAATAGTATTGTTTTTAAAGTGGGTAAATGAAATAATTTTACCCAAAATTATATTTTGATATAAAAGGAATAATTTTCTGAAATTATTATATATATTTGGTTGATTGGTTGTTAATACAATAATTAAATAAGAATCTAAAATTTAATTTAAAATTTGAAATGGTTATAACCAAATAAATTCTATAAATATGAATTATGCAAAAGAAGAATAACTAAATCTGAATTAAACCAGAATTTAAATCCCGGAAGTTTTGGAAAGGATTTTAAATGTAATGAAAATAAACGTTTGGGAATTTAAAATCCTGGGAAAGTTTGAAGTGTTTGCTAAGGTGTTTGAAGGCAATAATGGAATATTGATTTGGGAAGTATTTTTGAATGGAAACTGATTTGAAATGAATTTGGGAAGGTAAGGAAGCACTGAACTCACTTCAATCGCTGGAAAATAATCCTGATGATGTTGGCCACATCATTAGAATTCATTTTCGAGTTTCTAAAGTGATGGATTGCTATCCAAAGTGGTTGGTTATGATATTTGTTGGACTTGTTTGTGATACAAGTAATTTTAGAAGTTTCTAATGGGGAAATTGTTTTGTTACAACTAAGTTGTTTGGAAATCTGGAGATTTGATTTGATATAGCAAGTGGGAATATGTTGATTATTATTTCAAAATGGTTTTGTTATAAAACTGGGTAATTTAATTCTGGAAAATTCTATTTAAATAATGTGTAAAGTTAAAATGAATCAACTATTGGACTTAGAATTAAATTGATTTGGGTTAAATTGAAATGTAAAATGACCTTGTAATTGTGGGTCATTGAGAAATAAATTATACCCATGAGCTATTAAGTGTTATGCTTATAATTTGAAATTGTGGATTTACACTTGTGCAAGGAATTAAATTTAACTTGAGCAAATGGAAGTGAATGAAATTTATTGAAGTGAATAGAAAAATTAGAATTTAATTTAAGATAAGTTAAATTAAAGTGGGAATGAAAATTGAATTAAAATTTAATGATTGAATTAAATTGAATGTAAGTTGAATGTAACAAGGTTATAGTTGTGAGTTATAATTATATAATGAAAACTTATATCCTTAAGCTATTTCTATAATTTGAAATTGCAATTATAAAATGGAAGGAGTTGAAATGGTGTAGTGGATTCAAATCTAAATGTTAAATGAAATATAAAGTGAGATGAGGCAAAGTAAAATATAGATGGGTAAATGGACTTTGAATGGTAAATAAGATTTTAGACTTATCCATTGGAAACTAAATGATGAATGGAAAGGTAAATTTGGACTCGGATTAAATTTAATTTAAGGTAACAGGGGAATTGATTGAGAATTGGATTGAATGGAAATCAAAATCCAGTGGAGTAATAAATAATCTTGAATGGAATTGAAGTTTTATTTTAAATGATATGGTGAATTCAAACTTAATCTAATGAAATGTAAATTGAAATAAGGTAAAGTGAGAAATTAAAGATGTGAATGAACTTAAGTTTATAAATAAGTTTTGAACTTGTATATGGAGAATTAAAATTAAATTGAATTGGATTTAACATCAATCGAATGAAATTGAGATGGATTGGGATTTAATTAAAAACAAGATTCAATTGTGTTATGAATAAAAATGAATGTAATTAAATTCATATTTAAGATAGTAAAGGTAATGGTATAAATTCAAGATGGCTAAATAAATTTGGGTGAACTTGAATTAGAATTGGGAAAGAATTAAATGGAAAGAAAATTTAATTCAGGGAAGTAAAAATGATATTGTGTAAATAAAATTTTAACTCAACTAAATCCAAAGGAATTATCTGAGAATGAATTTAGCGTAAGCTGAATTAAATAAAGAGAAGCTTGAAGATGAATTTAGTGTAAACTAAATTAAATGAAATTTGTATTGGCTTGGATGAAATTTTGATGGTTTGTTAAGAAAATTTTGAAAAGAAAAATAATTTAAAACCCAGTTCCAGTATGGAATTTAAATTGTGGCAATAAAAAGTTGAGAGTGTGAATGAATAATGGAATTAGATTATAATAGTGATGGTTTGAATTGTAAATAAATTCCAATGAGTGAAATAATTTAAAATGGTCTCTTTGTTAATAGAATATATCTAAAAATGGATTGAATAAATAAAAAAAATGCATTAAAATTTGTAAATGGATTGGAATTTGATTGAATGGGAATCAAATGAAAATGAAATAAAAATTGATATACGAAGGTAATGAAAATATTGTGGAAGAACTTAAGCAAACTGAATTAAAAATTGTGGTCGAGCTTTATAATGTTGTCTTGGATAAATTTTGTTTAGGTAATAAAATTGAATTGCAAGTGAAATGGTATTAATTAATTATTGTGATAAATAAGGATGTGTGGGTTGTCAACAATCCAGAATGGGATGATATTAATATAAACTTAAATTAAATGATAAATTTGAGGTAAGAATAGGAATATGATTTAAAAATTGTAATGCATAATTCCGAGTGGAATGAAATTAATATAAATTTAAAACTAGAATTAATTTTAATGGTTATAAGCATAAGTGGTGATTATTTTTGCTTGAATGACACGAAAATTTGCATGTATTCAGGATTGAGTTGTTTAAAAAAAAGCAAATGGAATTGGTTTTGAATTAATTGGAATAGATTGGAACTTTATTAAGTGATTTTGCATGTGAATGATAATGGATCATAAATGCAATGCAAATACTCCAAATTTAAAGTAAAATTTGATTGTAAATCAAATTGGGAATTGAATGGAAGTAAAGGGATGTAAGTAATACATATGTTAATCATATTGATGAGAATATGGTTTGAGAGTAGCAAACTTGAATTTAAATCATTTCAAGTGAAATAAAAATGAAGTTGGTTTGGATGAAAGTAGAATGGGCTAAAATCTTAATAAATGGATTTGAGTATAAATGTAAGTGAGTTATAATAGAAATGCAAATGTATCAAATTGAAATGAAATTTGCTTGGTGAATCAATTCGAAAATTGGGTAGAGTATGAATTGAAATAGCGAAACTTGTATGTAAATCCTTGTTGTGAAATAAAATGGTATTTGGCATTAGAAAAGGAACTTTGTGCATGCTATAAAATATGATTTACTTATGAAATTATGCAAAGTGATGTTTGGGATTATGAAATGTATATGTTTGGCTTAAATTTATATTGGGAATGTTGCTAAAATGTTCATATCTTTGAAAACTGATGAGTTTGTTTGAGTATAGTATAGGTATGGGAGGCGTTCGATAGAGTTGGAGCGCATATATGCTAAAATATTAGCCGCTTGCTTTTAAAATTTTCTAAAAAGGTACGCCTACGCAAATATAATTGGGATATATATATATATATATATATATATATATATATATATATAT
The DNA here is from genome assembly GCA_030765085.1 of Allium cepa. Taxonomy (NCBI): domain Eukaryota; kingdom Viridiplantae; phylum Streptophyta; class Magnoliopsida; order Asparagales; family Amaryllidaceae; genus Allium; species Allium cepa. The sequence continues at coordinate 585,015,748 of CM060935.1, forward strand.
TGTGATATATTTTGGTTTCCGACTGTGTGGGTCGATGTATATATATTTATCTGTATCGCGATATCGCGAAAGCTCCTCCGTGCAGGGGAGACTATGCCAAAAAAATTCTGAAATTTTGGGAGTTAGAAAATTTTTGGGAATTTGGAAAAATTTATTAACCAGTAAAGTTGTTTTGAAATAATGTTGCCACAAAAGCTTCTGAATATAAACGAAGCACATGGGTTTGGGAGGGAGCTAAAGGGTTTTTAGGAAGAGTATATAAGCTTTTAACTAAACACATTGGGTAAGTAAATGAGTTTGAGAGTATGTTCTACCATAGAAAATTTCGAGGGCGAAATTTTTATAAAGGGGAGGAATGTAACGACCCGGAATTTTGGGTCGCCAAATTTGAACATTTAATTCATTTTAAATGTTCAATGAAGATTTTGAATTAGTTTTAAAATAAAAATAATTGGGTGAAACTAATAAATTACGTATAATTCCAAATAGGTAACCCAATTGGAATTTAAATAGTAATAATTAAATATTGAATCGGGATAAATTGTGAATATGGGGTAAATAGATATGGGAATGAGTTCTAAAATTTATTTTAAGTCTATTTGGTCATTAAAAGTGTTGTTGGATTTTTAGATGGATTTAAAAGTTAATAAGTTATTTTTGGAAATTTTATATTAATTTAATAATGAATTTAATATTATAAAAATGCAATTTAATCAGATTTTAGTCCGGAATGAGCCAGAATGATTTTTAATGTGATTATATATTATACATGATTTATTGTTACGTTAATAAAATTTTAAGGTGAAATTTTAAGCGTTTTCAACAATTTTGATAATCGCTCGATTTAATAGACGAGTTAAAATAGCCTTCCGGGGCACAGTCTCAGAATTCGACGAAACCAGTTCCATTGGATTCGTAATAGTTAGTTATTATCAGATTTCAATTTACGTAGCAATCGGAGTTGTCGTTTGACCGTGACAGCTTGAAACGCTTAGAAATCGATTTAACCGATTTAATTTTAAATTGATCGTTTAATTCTGTAACTCGCACGTATTACTGAATTAGCTTACGAAACTTGTTCCATTGTGTCCGAAACGGGAAAAAAAAACCTAGGAACGCCTGTTGGTACGTGAGATTTGGTGTTTGTTTGCATGGGTTGGGAAAATTTGTAGAACAATATTAAAATAATATTAAATAATATTATATATATTCACATTAGGGCTAAAAACCATAGTTTCGTTTTAGAGCGGTCGTTCTTATTCTCGAATGGCCGATAATCACCTTCGTTCCTCCATCTTTTTCTCTCAATCCAATAGCTTTCACCAAAAATTTCCAACTAGAGAATCGATGAGGATATCGAGATCTATAAAGTGGACGGTCACGATCGTAAATTGTGGAGCGGTTCGTTTTGATTTTTGGCTCCGTTTGTGTCGCCGTTCGTGGCGTTTCTAGCGAGCCTAGGGCGACTGAGTTCGTCATCGATCGTGGCGTGGGGGTGTCGTGTGTTGAGCTTCGTTTTGGCATCGCCTGATCGGCGTAGCATGCGGCATAGAGAGCGGCGATCGAAACCCTAGTTGCGTGCGTATGGGTTCATTCTGCCTGAGGCACGCGCGAGAGAAGATGGAGTTTCGGCCTGGAGATTTCAAGATGATACACGGTCATAATTTGTTGGTAGAATTTTATTTAAAATTTATAAGAAAAAATTTGTTTAAATGTTATTCAAACTTTAAAAATCCGTAACTTTCACATACGTTATCACAGCGTCGTACTCTACGCTGCAGCGCATGTTTGGAGATGATCGGAGCAAGTGGAAAATTTTGGTTAAATCGAACGCGGTTCGGTTTAATTTAAAATTTCAAACGCTCGTCAAAACTCAAGGTGAGTTAATCTCACTCACATCTGGAATGTTAGCTGGTTTAAGTAGTTAGTATTTAAATAATTGTGTGATTGGTTGAAATGTTTATTTATATCAGCCTGAATTGATATATATATTGTTGTGCTAACATTTGTGGATGCAGGGAAAACAGGTTGGAGGGATCCAACTGGATTCCTCACACTATAGTAATCATTTTATGATTGATGATGTAATCTGTTTATACATTGTGATTGATAACTCTGAATTAAATTGTACTGTGATATTGCTGGATAAGTATATACACAGAATTTTAAAAATAAAATTAAATAAATTGGGTTTTTAAAGAAATAAAGAAATTGATAAATAAAGAATTTAAGGGAATAAAATTTGGAATCTGGCTTGGGTGAAGAATGAAAATTTGGAAATTTGGAAATATAAATAAATTGGAACATTTATTAGTTGATAAATGTAAAGGTATGGATTTCTGGTGATAAATTCGATAAGAAGTTATAAATTGTTAAAAATAACGATGGGGTTAGTTTGATAATAATGTTTCCTGGAAATTAAATATGATTTCAAAAGAAACCCTTCAAAATTAAATTAGCAGTAAATTGCATATTAGAATGTTTTAGAAATACTATTTAAAACCATTGAAATTTAAGAAGGTATTTATTTAAGCAATTCCTTAAGTATGATTTTCATTAAATAAATTTATAATAGTTTATTTAAAAAGACTTTTTAAACCTATACTTTGGAAGTAAATTTCTGGGAATGGAAATGTGGTTAAGCTTCGTAAGAAGTTATTTTAAACGTGGAAAGTAAATTTATGTTATGAAAACATAAATCTGAATTGAAACAAATCGACATAATTTATAAGATGGATTTTTCTGGGTTGTTTCAGTGGGAATGAGTTTTCCTGGAAAACCAAGTTCAATTTTTTAAATAGATTTTATTAAAAGAAAGTTTAAAGTTCAAACTTGTTTAAAAGAGTGTTTTGAAAATTATTATTTTAAAGTAACTAACTAATAAATTAGCAATAGTGATTATTTGAGATTACATTAGTAATTATTTTTATAAATGGTTTTTATGTAAAGGCTAGTTTTGACCTAAGTTATTGAAATTAGTATTAACCTTTTAAAACTCTACTTATAAGTTTAGTTTAAACTAAACTCTTATTTACAATCAAGATTTATATCCTAATAAATGGTTTTACTTTACATATTTGAAATTATATTTTTGAGTAATAATTAGTAGTAAATTTTCATATTTTAAAATATATTTCAGAATAAAGTGTTTTAATTGTTTTAATTCTAAATTGTTTGAACTTGGCTATTTCCAATAGGAATAAATGATAAAGGATTTACCGGGTAAAGGAAGAGACTTTGGGAATTGTTTTCAAACGAGTTTTGAAAATTTGGAAATATATCTTGTAAAGATATTAGAGGCAAATAAATAATGTGGGAATTATTTATTGTGTGATGGATGTTTGTGGATATGAATTGATAGTTAAATCACCGACTATCAATATTGGACAAATGCGTTGATCATTTCGAAGAGACCGGGATCGAGATTTATTTCTCGAAAACCACTTCGATCTGGTTTGTACGTTTCGTGCGAAAAACGTGTTCGGAGTCGAAGATGGAGCAGTGAAGTGCAAGGGCTAGTCGCTACTAATCCTGAGGATATTTCCAAAATGGATGTAGCAGGAATAGTGCCTTCGGTCCGTTCGAACCCGGGACGGACTTGTATGGACGAATGCTTTCGGAACATCGTCAGGTGGACGATGGGCATTCTAAGTGAAACGTTCTAAAAGGTAACGCTTAGCCTCAAGCCTCATCAAATGGGAATGACTGAAAATCAGGGGATATGCAGCAAGGCTTCGTGGGTAGCCCCAGTTGAGAGTAAGGTCATCTCTGTCTAGATGTCTCTTTTTATTTCGGCTTAGTGTGCGGTTGCTGATCCCAACCGCGGGGTGATCTTATTCGTAACTGTCCAATAAGGGATGGGTCCGGCCTTGTGTTGCAGGGGATCGGGCGTGGTCCTCGGTACGGTGATCTAGGCCTCGTACTGTGACAGGTGGTGCCCCAGTGCCTAGTCATTGTTGGAAATCCATTCTCCCTACGAGCCTTTTACATGTTTTGTTTGTATTACCCACTCTGTGGCTAGTAGCTGGAATTTAATGAATGTAACAATTTCGGCTATTTTATAAGTATTTGTATATAGACCCTATTATAATATCAGAGGATTTCTATAAAAAGTGTTTTAGCTATCGTAAGGTAAAAACCCGACATGCTTATTTGTGGCGTGGTCTTACGAGATGCTTTTGTTTTCAAAGGATTTTTAAAGCTTTAATAATCAATTTGGATGCATTACTATCAGCTGGTATTCCAGACTGACTCGGGTGTTATTTCGTTATAATGCTCGGGTCAGACCGAGTGTTATTTGTTCAGGATAGGTTGCTATGGAGCAGGAGAGGAGCTGAAGCCTGAGATGTATTATCTGTACCTATATATATTCCGCTGCTATGATTGTATGGATTTGTCTGATTGGTAATTTGACGTATGAGATACTCTGATGATGTGATGCATAAAACTGGTATAGTTTTCATTTTGTGTAAAGATCTATATTTACTATTATATTTTATTCCGCTGCAACTGTGAGATTCTGATATTGTTTAGCTTCTTCTTCTATCTCTTCTTCTTTAACCCTAATGGTTCGTATTTCTGTTCCACTTGAGTTAATTGATGTAGAATAGTGTTGATTCAAGGGGTACGTATTTGCGGGCTGTTACATTTGTGAGAGGCTTGATCATATACTGCTATTACATGTTACTTTAATTTAATATTAACTATACCCCATCTCAGCAAAATAGCAACCGTGTAAGAAATTATAACCCCAGTGCAAATATGATAAGTGCTCAGCAAGAAATCAAAGGCCAAAGTGACTGCAACAACAATGACAATGCAAAAATTGACGATATTCATGATAACAGTTGCTATCCTGATTCTAAGGCAACAAATCATGTCATTAGCAGCTTGGGGAACGTAAATCTCATCAACAAGGAAATAAAGGTACACAATCAATACTTATGGGTAATGTTAAGTCTATGAAAATTACTCATACTGGTAGTGCATATATAACAGGAAAGAAACAGTTATGCTTGCATAATTTATTAAAAGTACCATCTATCAAGAAAAAATTATTAATTGTATCTCAATTTGTTAAAGATAATAATGTATTTTTTGAATTTTTCCAAGATATTGTCTAGTTAAAGATATTCTAGCAAAAGATATTCTCTTACAGGGTAAAGAAGTTAAGGGATTGTATACTTTCAATGTTACTAATTCATGAACATCTGGATGTATAGAAAAATAGTGTAATAACTCTAAAATCAAATCTGTGAATGACTGTAAGATTTTTGATATTTGGCATTGTAAACTTGGGCATCCTCATGCAAATATTGTTAAACAAGTGTTGAATGGAAATAATATCTCTTTTAACAATATTTCAACTCCATATATTTGTACTTATTGTCAAATGGGCAAGAGCCGCAAATTACCATTTGTGGACTCCAAAGTCAGTTACAACAAACCATTAGAACTAGTTGTAATTGATTTATGGGGTTCAACACCCATATCAAATGACTATGGGTAAAAAATTTACATTTCTTTTGTTGATGCCTACTCAAGATTATGTGTGGATATATTTTTTGAAAACAAAATATGAAACATGCAATGCAATTCAACAATTTATAGTGCAGGTAGAAAGAAAACAAACTGTCAACTAAAAATACTGCAGATAGATATTGGAACATAATTTTTACCCTTGAGGTAACTTTTTCAAAGAAAAGGTATCATATACTGGACAACTTGTCCTTATACTTATGAACAGAATGGTGTAATTGAAAGAAGACATAGACATATAGTGGAAACAGTTTTAACACTGCCGGCAAATGCATCACTACCACTCAAGTTTTGGCCTGATGCATTTGCTACTACAGTTTTTCTAATTAATAGATTTCCTACAAAAGTCTTGAAACTAAAGTGTCCATTGGAAGTTCTTTATAATATCAAGCCAGACTATCACAGTTTAAAGTTATTTGGTTGTCTATAATTTCCCTATCTCAGACCATACAATTCTCATAAACTAAGTTACAGGTCATTACCACGTACATTTTTGGGCTATGCAGCAAACCATAAAGGTAACAAGCGTTTATCCAGTAATGGTAGAATGTTTATTTCTAGAGATGTTGTTTTTAATAAACAAGTGTTTCCTTTTAGCAACTCAGCAATCAAAACTTCTTAGAAAGTTTACAATGCTAAGTGTTCTTCAGTATGCATACCTATGGTGATTGACAAGGCAGCTCATATTACTGTAGAGGAAGCTCAAGGCAATCAAAGTCCACGACACATAATGCTATCTTCAGAACAAGGTCATGGACAAACTGAACCAACTAACATCATCTCAAATGAAACAGTCAGACAATCAAATGCAGCAAAGCTCAAGTCACACATTAGATGATTCTCAATCATCTAATGAGCCATAAGAAACTAAAGTGAATAACAATGACCATCAACACATTCCTGAAAGAACTGGACATCATATGATAACCAGGGGAAAAAGTGGTATATTCAAGCCAAAGCTATGTAATACAGTTCTAAAAAATGAAGAACCAAGCACATACTGTCAGGCTATACAAAGTGACAAATGAAAAGCAACTATGAATGAAGAATATTAAGCCCTCATGAAGAACAAGACATGGGAACTTGTTCCTCAACCTACTGATAAAAATATAGTAGGCTGTAAATAGATATACGGATTAAAAAGAAATGTTGATGGTTCAATTTTCAATATAAGGCAAGATTAGTGGCAAATGGATACTCACAACAAAATGGTTTTGATTTCACCGAAACATTCTCTCCAATTATGAAACCCTCCACTATTAGAATTGTTCTCGGTATTGCCTTTTATAAAAATTGGAACATAAAGCATCTAGATGTAAATAATGCATTCTTGTTTTGTAGGAAGAGGTTTATATGGAGCAACCCTATGGATTCAAGCAAAAAGGAAATGAAAAACTTGTATGCAAGTTGAACAAAGCAATATATGGTCTCAAACAGGCTCCAAGGGTTTGGATTGAAAAGTTAAAATCAACACTTGTTAGACTGGGCTACAACTGCACAAAATCAGACAACTCTCTATTTACAAAATTTAATTCTGGTACTATTATTATATTCTAATTTACATTGATGAATTTATTATTAAAGGCAGTGATGATATGAAAATCAACAGTCTTATTCAACATTTAAACAAAGAATTCTCAATTAAAGATCTTGGATGTCTGAGCTACTTTTAGGAATTGAAGTAAAAAGACCATCAAAATCTCTGGTCCACCTCAGTCAAAAGAAATATATCAGTGAAATTCTTATTAGAGCTAAAATGGATCAGTCAAATTCAATCTCAACACCCATGATAACCAATGCTCGTCTACCAAAAACTAAAGGAGAAACAATCACAAATGACAGTCAATACAGGAGTATAGTTGATGCTCTTCAATATGCAACAATCACCAGACCAAAAAATTTATGTAGTGTAAATAAAGTGAGCTAATTTATGCAATGTCCAACAGATGAACATTGGAGAGCAGTCAAAAGAATATTGACATATCTCAAAGGAACATTAAATTATGGGCTAACTATTGAGTCATGCAAAACTATTAATATTATTGGACATGCAAATGCAGACTGGAGAAATGATATAGATGACAGAAGATCAACAAGTGGATACTGCATCTACTTAGGCAAAAATCCAATTTCATGGTATTCATAAAAAGAGACAATTGTATCCAGATTCAGTACAAAGGCAGAATACAGAAGTGTGGCTAATGCCGTGGTAGAAACAATGTGGATAGAGTCATTACTGAGTGAACTACAAATCAAAACCGATTATAAAACTACAATATGGTGTGATAATCTCAGCACAGTGTCACTCACTGCTAATCCAGTCCTACACTCCAGAACTAAACACATGGAATTAGACTTGTACATTGTTCGCGAACAAGTTGCAAAAAGAAAATTAGATATTAATCACATACCTGCTACTTACCAAGCCGCTGATATCCTAACAAAGCCGCTGTCAAAGGTGAACTTCACTCGTCTTAGAGAAAAGCTCTGTGTTACAGATCTTGAAAGTCAAGTGAAACATGATTCTTCCTACTACTCCGTGTCTAAAAGACAGCAAGCAACTCAAGCAAGAAATAATTGCTCATCAACTCTGACCTTCATCAGCACGTCTTTACAGATTCATCTATCATATAAAGAATTGATATTTCATCCCTCTGAAGTCAGATTCACAAGTCTCTACAACTTGAGCTCGATTTTTTACATCAATCTGAAGGCAGCGAGAACATTTTGTGGAACATCTCACAAAATGTCCTTGAGCCAGGTAAAACTTACATAGTCGCTCAAGCAAGGAGGAAAGACCTCAATTTTATGTAAGATCTGAACTATTCTTGATGACTTTTCGTGGCGGCGCACTCTTTGGAGAAGATCGCAAACCATAGCAAGAGAGCTAGGTTTGAGGGGGGTGTAAAATGAACGATACAAATTGGCTTCATATATTACATTTTTATATTATTTAGCTCTGAACTGTGGGCTTCATCTCAACCTAATAAAAAATTACATTACTTTACTATACTTCCGTCTGTATAAATACAACATGCATGGCTACCGTATTGTTTTATCAAAAACTCTGTAAAATCAGTTTACTGTAATAAATCAATTACTTCATCTTCTCAAGATCATTTTAGCTACAGCAACTCATTTTTATCATGCCTGTTACATATTTTACGATTTGTCTAATCATATACTTTATATGTCCTTCAATATTTTAGCATGCTAACGATTAGAGCATGGTCCTGTAATGTTTTAGCCGGTGTAGTTTTCTTAATGCATTTTTTATTATGTTTACTTGTTTTTCAATGTGGCAATTTTTATTAAGTTAATATAGTAATTGTCAACTACTAAATACATATATGAAAATGTACCCTCAATCACACCCTTATAGCCAGTGCCAGCTCTGTCGTAGGCATAAATTTCAGAACAAGGGGGGAGAAAAATTATACTGCCGTGGAAACTGAAATCTTGGCCTTGGGGAGAACAATGGGTTAGGCAACCAACTGAGCTACCACGTCTTTGCAGAACGACATATATTAAAATATATTTGTTTAATTATCATGCATTGATATCATTTTTCTTCTTCTGATTGTTGCCCCATCGAGGGGGGTTGCCCTAGACGGCTGCCTGCTCAGCGTGGCCCGGAAGCCGGCTCTGCTTATAACGTTGAAAAACCTGGAGTTGCACAAATAAAGTACATTTTTCTCCGATCAAATCACCTAAAGCATTTGGCGCGTTACACTTCAAACATTTCAAACCACTTCTTTAGGATAAACAACTCAAAGCATGTACAGAGCATTCACAACGTTATGTCCAATAATGAGCTACTTGACTTTAATCATGCAGTGTTAGTTCAGAACTAAAAAAAGAAAAAGAGGAGTTTATGAAACATCTTGGAGCACCATGAATGGTAAACAGAAACAAAAGAGGCGGGCATATATTATTTTATTCAGTAGATTGCATTACCTAAAAGTTCAGAGAGCCATATTTTCTTTTATCATATTCATGTACATACATTAACAATATTGTCATACGAAGTTGATTTGTTTTGATTATATTACCCAACAATCAAAACATCTGTGTAACTAATTTTATTTTTTTGCAATATTTAATTGTTTGCAATAACCTGAACCGAGAAACTGAATTTTGTAATTAAAAGTTAAAACTTAAAAGTCTTGGCACATAGTTAAGTGGAAGTATAAAAAATTTATGGTAACTTCGAAAAAACCACAAAGATGCAGTATTACTAAGGAATAAATAGGAGAATTAGCTCAAAGTTCACAACACTAGGTAACAAATCATGCACATAGCACTTTCAATAAATTAAAGTAGAATTTATAATTCAAGTACCAATAAAGAGTAAACAGTAAAATAAATATAACAAACATGTTAAATTTTCAGACAAAACACAATCAAATATTGTCTAATTCATTTCGAGGATCAGATCTATTAAACTTCTTTTTCCAACTCGAAATAAACCTAAATATATATTCGTATACCAAGTCTGAACCATGTAGAGGAAATATTCATAACGATGATGATCCAAAAGCCCAATTTAATTTCATTTTTATATATATTTATTAAGTTTGGGGTGTTGTATTCCCTGTATAAGTTGTAATCCGCTTATTTGGGGAGTTTTCTTGTACTCTGTTCATAATTCATATAGGTGTGAATAAGATAACCTTTTTCTGGAAAAAAGCTTGACTTTACATGTCTAAATCTAGCAAGTCCAAATATGAATCAAATACACACCAAAATCTAAGCTACTAGAGCATTAAGTAAAAAAAATTACGAAGTAGCAGGGAGAAACCAGCATAATATTGCATTCTATGTTCCACGTATTAGCAGAAACAAATATCTAGCTCTATGAAAATAAAGTTCTATAATGGTTATAAATTAGGTATTCATTCTACTAAGAACATGTACAGCAAATTTATCAGGTGATTCAATAAGTTATAGCACAAAGAAACCAAGTGGTCATGTAAGGTCCCAAGCAATGCTTTCGGAACCTGTAAAATTGCTTCTCTAACAATTAGAAGTGAGGTTTAGTTGAATCTATATAATTCATTTTACCACCCTCTTCAGTGAGGTCCGAGGTCCACAAGGTGAGGTAACCTCAAAAGTTGCGTAATCAAGGTGATATCCTTGTGTGATTCTTCACTCAATATATCAAGTTCCAAAATAGCCGCAATAAAGGAATAGCTGCTGTTTGAAGACGGTTATGTCATTCAAGTATCTTATTACAAATACAATATGCGGGATGTTTATATTTCTGGACCACCCGCAGCCCTTTTTTTTTTTTTAGTTTTATAAATACAACAGAGGGCGGAGCATTATATAATTCTTGTAACATCATACAGAGATATAATAAAAAGAAGAGAATCATCTGTCTCAGTTTTTTTAATTTGGTATCGGAGCAGTAATCAAATTGCTTAACAGCAAATCAGATTGATTCAATCTATCTCATCAGAAAATTTTTCATCACTTGAGAGTGTCTGCATACAAGCAAATTGCTGTGTACAGCATTTATCAGATTATTCATCACTTGAATCCAGTGCCGTGCCAAGAAAAAGCGTCTCAGAGGATTCTCATCATCGACAACTCATCGGCTGCTCTAAATCATCAGAATTCTCAAGTTTCCAGTCAACTTACCCGCTATGTCGTGCCAAGAAGTAGGAGTCAGGAAATCATCATCATCCTCCTAACTCCGGCTGCATTCCTTGATTAGTTCCAGCACTTCTTTTTTCAATTCCTCACTGTGCCAGTTCATCAAGATGGGTGAAGAAAGCAGCAACACCGCTGCATCACCAAGATCAGATTTAAGAACTGGTCAAGATCAGTCAAGCATCACCCAAGATCTCATCAAATCCATCATCAAACCACAGAGCCAAGTAATCACCATTCAGTTAGATGAATCTAACTACCTCCTATGCAAGTTTCAGGTTGAGACAGCAATAAGGGGCTATGGTTTGCAAGAATTTGTCTATGGTACAATGATCACCCCATCAAGATTCACTGCAGATAATGAAGGAAAGTTAATCAATAATAAGGATTACAGTACCCATGAGAGACAAGATAGCCTGATTAGTTCCTGCCTACTATCTTCCATAGGCACAAATTTGTTGCCACAGTTAGTGGGATGTAAGACTACACATGAAATTTGGCATACAATCGAACAGATATTCAGTTCACAATCTGCAGCAAGAATAATGCAATATAAAAGACAGTTGCAAAACTTGAGGAAAGATAATGCAAGTATGAGAGATTATCTGTCCAAGGCCAAAAGCATATGTGGTCAATTGGCCTGTGCTGGTCACAAGGTAACAGATACAGAGCAAATACTGTGTATACTAAGTGGTTCAGATGATGAATATGAAGCAGTTGTTGCCATCATATCATCAAATGAAAAACTACCATCTCTCCAAAATGTACATGCAATGCTTCTTGCTCGTGAGGGCAGAATAGAGCAGAAGAAACCAACAAAGTTGGAATACAATGTAAATCATGTCTCAGCTAACAAGAACATAAATCAAGAAAAAAATTCAAAGTAACAGAAACCAGTCAAACAACTACAGAGGTGGTCAATCTAGCAAAGGCAGAAAAAGAGGTGGTAGATGGAATTACAACAGCAATAGCAAACCAAGATGTCAAATATGTGAAAGATATGACCACACTACAAATAAGTGCTATTTCAGGTTTGATGCAAATTTTACACCAGCACAACAGAGTAATAACAACACAAGATCACAAAATCCTAGTGCCAATATGGTAAATATGCATCAAGAATCAAAATCAGACAACGCAGACACTAGCACAGCAAGAATTGAGGATATTCATGATGATAGTTGGTATCCAGACTCTCGAGCAACCAACCATGTGACAAACAACTTGAATCAGTTAAATCTTGACAACAGAGAATATAAAGGTAAACAATTACTTTATATGGGTAATGGTAAATCTGCACACATATCGCATATTGGAAATGCAAGTATTAATGGTACTAGACAACTGTATCTCAAAATTTTACTGAGAGTACCATTAATTAGAAAAAATTTGATGAGTGTTTCACAATTTTCTAAATAAAATAATGTCTACTTCGAATTTCACTCAACACACTGCTCAGTAAAAGATAATCTAACTGATGAAGTTCTATTGCAGGGTAGAGAACATAACGGATTATACAAATTTGATGCGACGAGTTCAAGAAAGTCTGAACATGAAAGAAAATGGTGTCATGCTTCTGAAACTAGAAATGTTAAAAAAACATGCTGAAAATTTTGGTGTTTGGCACTGTAAACTAGGACATCCTAGTACAAATATTGTAAAACATGTACTGAGTAAATGTGATGATATTCTTGTTGATGAAATTCCTATATCTTATATATGCACATATTGTCAGTTAGGCAAAAGTCATAAACTTGCATTTCCAGATTCTGAGACTGTGTATAATAACTCTCTTGAACTAATTGCAACAGATCTCTAGGGACATACTCCAATTAGTTCAGATTATGGTTACAAATACTACATTTCGTTTATTGATGCACACTCTAGATTTGTATGGATTTATTTCTTAAAATCAAAATCTGAGACTAACAATGTAATTATGCAATTCATTGCAAATACTGAAAGACAGACAAATAATCAGGTAAAAATCTTTCAGTCAGATGGAGGTAAGGAATTTCTACCACTAAGAAAATTCTTTCAGAGCAAGGGAATCACACACAGAATCACATGTCCCTATACTTCAGAGTAGAATGGTCTTATAGAGAGAAAACACAGACATATTGTTGAAACAGGCTTAACTTTATTAGCACAAGCATGTATGCCACTCAAATTCTGCCCAGATGCATTTTCTACAGCAGTCTACTTAATCAATAGACTGCCTACAAAGGTTCTTGAATACAAGAGTCCTTTGGAAGTGCTAACCAAAGTTAAACCAAATTATCAAAATTTAAAAGTATTTGGATGTCAGTGTTTTCCTTATTTAAGACCATACAACTCACACAAACTTGATTATAGATCAAAACCATATACATTCATAGGCTATCCTACTAATCAAAAGGGCTACAAATGTCTAGATAGCAGTGGTAAGGTATATATATCTAGACATGTTGTATTTAATGAAAATGAATTCCTCTTTGGCAATGCAGATATCAAGACATCTCAGAAAATATACAATACCAAATACTCCATACCTCCAGCATCATTCTCACCTGAAATAATCATACCAATTCAAAGTGAAGGTGATGATGATGAAAGAGATTCTGACTCACAACACACAATGCCCATCAATGAGCCAGGTCATGAGCAAACTGAAGAATCATCAAAGACTGGTAACATTGAATCAGAAAGTAATTGTTCTGGAGATCCATGCTCAATATTGAATGACCAATAGTCAATCAATACCCAACAAGAGACCACTAATGATGATAGTAATCAATCCAATGTACCTGTAAACACTGGTCATCACATGATAACTAGGGCAAAAAGTGTTATTTTCAAGCCAAAAATATACAGTACTGAACTTGATATAAGTGAGCCAAGCACTTATCAACAGGCAATTGCTGATAAAATTGGAGAATTGCCATGGCCGAGGAATATGATGCATTAATCAAAAATAAGACTTGGGAGCTTGTCCCACTTCCCAGGGATAAAAATGTCATAGGATATAAATGGACATACAAACTGAAGAAAAATCCAGATGTCTCAATTCTTAGGCACAAAGCAAGATTAGTGGAAAAAGGGTATTCACAACAAAATGGGTTTGATTTTAATGAAACTTTTTCCCCAGTTGTGAAACCCACATCAATCAGGACGACAATTGCTTTGCACAAGAATTGGGCTATTCAACAATTAGATGTTAAAATGCTTTTCTTAATGGTGATTTACAGGAAGAAGTATACATGGAGCAACCATATGGATTCACAAAAAAGGGCAGTGAGCAACTGGTGTGCAAACTGAATAAAGCACTCTATGGTCTTAAGCAAGCACCAAGTCTGGTTTGACAAACTTAAAACTATACTATCCGGTCATGGCTACAATCAAACAAAATCTGATAATTCCTTGTTTACTAAATTCTTTAATCAGACTGTGACTTATGTACTAATTTATGTAGACGATTTCATTATTACAGGAAACAATCAGTTGGAGATCAGTCACATAATACAAAGTCTAAAGAAGGAATTCTCAATCAAAGAATTAGGTGAACTGAATTATTTTTTGGGGATTGAAGTAAAAAGGCTATCAAAGTCAGAGATGCAATTAAGTCAGAAAAAATACATCAATGACATTCTAATAAGAGCCAAGATGGATAAAGAAAATTCACATCCTACTCCAATGACTAGCAATTTACATCTGTCAAAAAACAAAGGAGAGCCAATACTAAATGACAAACAGTACAGAAGTATAGTGGGAGCACTTCAGTATGTCACAATAACTAGGCCTGACATATCTTATAGTGTCAATAAAGTAAGCCAGTTCATGCAAAAACCACTACACACACATTGGAAGGCACTAAAGAGAATTTTAAGGTATCTCAAAGGATCAATTAATCAAGGACTGATTTTACAATCATGTTCATCTCTTTACATCAATGGCTACTCTGACTCAGATTGGGCAACTGACACTGATGACAGAAGGTCTACTACTGTATACTGCGTGTTTCTAGGCAATAACCCTGTGTCGTGGTGCGCAAAAAAACAGCCAACAGTGTCTAGATCCAACACTGAGGCTGAATACCACAGCATAGCTGGTGCTACTGCTGAAATCATGTGGATAAAATCTCTGCTAAGTGAATTACATGTTGCATTTAACACCAAAGCTACTATATGGTATGACAATCAAAGTGCTACTGCACTCTCTGCCAACCCAATTCTACACTCTCGTACGAAACACATGGAACTTGACTTATATTTCATACGAGAGCAAGTTATTAAAGGAGAACTCAAGGTCAGTTACATACCTTCCATTTACCAGAAGGCCGATGTTTTAACCAAACCTCTCTCGAGGCCGAACTTTGTTCGATTCATACAAGAGCTTAACGTTGACGAAGCTGACATCAATCTGATGTCAAACGCTCAGATCTATATCCCCAAAGCTTCTCGAGCAACGTCTAAGGCATCCAACAGCATCTAAGCTTCAGACACCTCAATCATGCACTCATGTCAAAGACGCTTGCTCTAATTGGTGACGTTATTCTCAGATCTATATCTCTGTGTCGCTATGAGTGTAATCAAAGCATTCATCTCTCACCGATTCAATTTGTGTTTACATCTCAAGACATTGTAGATCTCGAACAAGTCAGAGCAGAATTTCTACCATCTGCCTCTCATTTTAATCTCAGCAGCAGGATCTATTTTTTGCTCGCAAACCCTAACCCTAGTTTGGGTTTGAGGGGTCAAATAAAGGAATAGCTACTGTTTGAAGACGGTTATCTCATTCAGGTATCTTATTCCAAAAACAATATGCGGGTTGTTTATATTTCTGGGCCACCCGCAGCCCATTTTTTTTGTTTTATGAATACAACAGAGGGTTGAGCATTATATATAATTCTTGTAACATCATACTGAGATATAATAAAAAGAAGAGAATCACCTTTCTCAGTTTTTTTAATTGCCGCTTCAAATGCTTGCTTTGCAAGGTGGCAAGCCCTGATAAATAAATTTTATTTCACTTCAGTCACAAAAGGACCGAGTTTCAAATTTTAAGACAATATTATTAAATTTCTAATTGTTACTACCTTTCAGGAGAATTCACGATCTCGTAATAGAAAACCGAGAAACTCAATGCCAAACCCAGTCGAATTGGATGATTAGGAGAGAGATCTGCCTCTGCCTTTTTGGAAGCTGTCTTTAGGTGGTTGAAGCCATGTACCATGTAATATCACAAGTATCAATCAACATTGGCTCAATTGAAAAGGTGACTTGCAGTAATATATAGACATTGACATAAAGTTTATGTTGTTTACTCAAGGAATTGCATCTGAATAAATGTAATACACTTCAATATATCACTATTATTAATACTGGACTCCATTACATATATATTTTTAATAGGTTGATCTACCCATGATTCTTGTAATTCTCACATTAATATTATCAAATTCTTGCATTAAAAGCAACAAATAACCACTCTTATCCGTTCTTCGTCGGTATAAAAATATCATAATAGAGTAGAGTACAAAACATGAGAATATTACACTAAGAAAAATGATGTTTGAACAATAGTAACTTGCTTAGACTTAAACAAGAAGAAGAGGTTTACACTAAACCAGGTCTACAAGCGAAGCAATCAGAGAAATAGTAACACGTAAACTTAATTAAGTAATAAGATAAAGAAACAAATATTTACAAATTCTACACTAATTAGGAACTCACAGATATAGATGTAGAACAATAAACATACTTTTTACCAGCCAAAAAATTAAACAAATTGTACTCTCCAATAATTTTGACAATGCAAACTAAGGTATATCAAAATTACAAATTAGGTTTAAACGGGTCAATTCTACCTTCAGACAAAACTTAAGCCATTTTGACAATGCAAATGCACAATATCAAGTTAAACTAAAAATAGGAGAGGCAAGTACCTATGCCAAACTCTAGTTATGTCATTTTGATTTTAAGTCCAATCTGAAACAGTGCAAATGATATAAGATTGACTTCAAACATTAAACTCAAAGTTTAAAAAAAAGGTGAGAATATACAACCATATACTTCGGTTCCATGATAAAAACACATGGAAATGAATTAAGGAAACAAAAAGATGAATGATAAAATGTGCAGCAAAGCCAATTGATAATAAATTGCAACTATAAGAGAATCTCCAATTGCAAACAATATTATTTCATGGATATTACATTACGATAAATAAAATAATTTTCTCCAATGAAAACACTTTTATGCAATGAAATTTGTCTAGGTGGCAAAATGTTAGTGATAGTTACCCATTCACATTATTAATTAGAGCATCTCCAACCCCACTAAATTTTTTATTTCGTGAGACATTTATATGGCACAAAATTACATTTACAAGCTAATCTTCAATGGGAATGTTAATTCAATTCCTATGATGACTTGATATAAAATTTACTAGACATTGTCAAATGCAATGTCTATTTTTAGACAATATACTTCAGTGAAATAAATAAATACATATATTGTTAATCATTTGAAGATACTATTTTTATTTATTTATAATTTGATTGAAACACATAAACAAATTATTTTCTACAATTACATTAGCATTGGAGTTGTTTTATCACTTTTATTGTAATGTCTAAGTATTTTCTAACACAATGTATTCACATTGTGAACTATTCCTTGACATATAAGATTAAATGGATATTACATGGCTTTTGCATTGAAAATGATCTTACAATGTTTAGAAGTAGACATTTCAATTCATGATGTCTAACAAAAATCATGTGACGTCAAATTCTACATTCTAATTACTTTAGCGTTGGAGATTAAAAATTAAACACTAATGTTTGGTATCCATGTGTCATTCACTTTATATTGAAAATACATATGGATTGGAGATGCTTGTATTGCATTTCATCTTACTTTTTAATCATTCATAAAATACACATAAAGTTTCAGAAATGCAATTTCCTTTCAAGATGCACGCACTCTGAAAATAGAACTATATATGTATCATAATAACAAACTAGAAAACCTTCGCAACAAATTAAATCTAGTTTCCTTGATCGCCACTTCTTTGTTTACCTTAAAATGCAAACTAAGTTAAGTCAAAATGACAAATTAGAAGTTAGGTTTATCTTAAAATGGGATAAACAACGAAAGCAGACTGATGGCAGAGGAGGGGCGTTGAGTTGCAACAATGGTGAGTGGCGAGACCAATTACAGCAACGAGAAGGGAATTGAAAGAGGGAAGAAATGTCGATGGTCAATCGCGAGACCTACTGCGGTAGCGAGACGATGTTGTCGCGATTTTCCACAACTTCTACTAGCAATTTTATTGTCGAGGGGAATTGAAATTAGTTTGTAGAAGATTTATTATCTGATGAAAAAGGAATCTACAGCAAGGGCAAAGGGAAATAAGTAAAAAGGCGGGCTGCAAAATAATTGGAAGTCCACTCCCAAATTTATAATTCTGCAGCAGCGGTTTGCTTATTAATTATTTATTTTGCAAAAACAAATGTTGCATCAAGAACAGCAATTTGCATTAAAATGATGTCATTGGGAGTTGTCATAGCAAGATTTTCTTGTAGTGTATATACATGCGTAGTTAATGCCCCGCTATTACCCTGCTATAACCCCGCTATATCTCATAGCGGGTTTCTACCGCTACGATTTTTCCATGTAGCCCCAAAATATAGCCTTTCCGCCTTAAGCCCCGCTATTTCCGCTATATCCCGTTATTCCCGCTATATTCCTCTATTTCCGCTATATCTTCTTTAATAAAGTGAATTGAAAAATTGCATTTTTACATTATAAAAATTATGAAATTAATTTATTTGATTTAATTTTTGATATGTTTTCAGAAATGAAAATACTATGATGTTCTACTAAATTCAATTATGTTATATAACAATTTTACGTTTATTTAAAGTATATTCACACATGTTTTTATTTAAAACTATTTATGTATTAATTATAATTCAATTGAATGATAATTTTTTATTTAATCACCATTTATATATTTGTAAAACATTAAGTACAAGTTTATATGCTATTTTAGAGCCATCGCTATGTTCCGCTATATCTTCGCTGTATCCCCGCTATGACTTTTTGCACCTCCACCGCTATGAATCTGCCGAGCGCATTAACTGCACAGGTATATACATCATTATTTCATTTTATTAGTCCAAATCAACACGTAACATAATACACAATTATTTAATTAAACCCAAATTAATTTCTAAGCTTGCTAACTTCTTCAAAAATGGTAATTAAGGTCTCTAATACATAATGAATTGGTATAATTATGTTTTAACATAAGCATATATCTGAATCCAACATTATCATTCTCTGTACTACTTCATGTTACTTCATATTCGTATTAAAAAAAAATCTATGAAGTAAACAAGTAAATAAGGTAAGGGAATCACCACATTGGCCTCTTCTTTTCCAAATCACACTACAAATCAACAAAAATCAAACTTTTGCTCTCTCTAAATTTGGGAGGAAACTCTAAATTCAACTTCAAGCCAATCCAATAATGAGTTTTGTAAGGAATGAGAAGAGAAGAATTGTAGTGCTTTTTTCCCGATTTATAGGAATTTATTAGAGCTTGGATTGGTCGATCTAAGGATTAATCTCAAGGGAGGATTAGGAAAGTGATTAGATGATGAAGAGGAAATGTATAGCGCAATGAAAATGAATGAAGAGTTAACCAACTTATAAGCTATCTAATAGGCCTTAGCCCAAATTCATTTCATCGTAATAAAGTCACTATTCACCCCTAAAATTTATCGATTCCAAAAATAGCGCAGCTTATACTCTTTTTTTTATGATGGAATTGTGGTTTCAATGGTAGGGTCTTAAGCCTTGGTTCATTCATCTCTAAAAGTTGAGTATT
Source organism: Allium cepa (assembly GCA_030765085.1). Classification (NCBI taxonomy): domain Eukaryota; kingdom Viridiplantae; phylum Streptophyta; class Magnoliopsida; order Asparagales; family Amaryllidaceae; genus Allium; species Allium cepa. Next base: position 585,035,818 of record CM060935.1, read on the forward strand.
TTGGACATTCCGTTAATTAACGACTTAATACTTAAATTAATTATTTAAATACCCACTCGTTATAACATGGGTCGTTATATCCTTTAAGCGGCAAAACCTTGATAAGAGCAAAATCCCCAGTGAAGAAATCTATATTTCTTCTCCTTCGATGCACATGAGATTCTTGCTACCTCCAAGTCTACCTCATTCACATATAAGTGGCTCCGACAACTCCAATAGCTTCTGAATTAAGTCTCATTCGAGAACATATTCATCTCTTTTTCATAATCGACAACCAGTAGAAGGACATAATCCAATAAAAAGTTTGAATGGAGCTACTCCGATGCTGAATTGGAAACTGTAGCTGCAAGTGAATTTTTCAAGAGGAATATAATCTTCTAGCAAACCACTAAAATCTAAAACACGTTCTAAAGATTTTCAAGAATACGATCGACAAACATGGTTCGTCCAACAGACCGAGGATGGTATGCCATAAGATAAACCATCTTGTACCTAAAGTGTAACGACCTAGAATTTTCAATCCCGAGAATTCCAAATAGTTAGGAAAAGAAGAAACAAAAACGAAACACAAAATCCCACATTCGCAGTGGATCAAAATATAATATCAAATAAAATAATAGTTATACAAAGGAAAACTGTTTCAGTTAATATACATTATTACATTAGAGATACAACATTTACACAAAACACTGGACAATTAAAATTAACATGTCCCCGATAAATAATATATCATAGCAGAATATACTCCATACGTTCCTACTATCCAACTTGCCTCCTGAGCTCCAGAACGTTCTTACCTGAAAATCTGTAATAGTCGGTCTGACCCAAGCATTACATCAAAGTAACATCCATGTCAGGCTGAAAACCAACGAGAGTAAACCCATATAATATGAATTACCAAGTGACATAACTTAAATGAATTACCAAGGTAACTCGTACTTTTCCACGAGTTCTAATCTTATTTAAGTCAATTATTCAACTCAAAGCAATATCCGTGAATCATTGTCCAGTTAAAATATCTCTGGTACTTAATTCATTCACTCCAGCCTGTTAAACTCAAATTTATAAAGAATTGAAGTGGTTTCGGGTATTTACTAATACCCGACCCCGGTCTCTTCCAATGCAATGTTACCTCTAATCCAAGTTGTTAAGTATTAATCAATACAATTCATATCGAGGATATCTTATCACATAATAATTCAACTGAGAGAGGTAACCTACATTATCACAATTCAACCCATTCATATCTCAAAACATCTCACTCGCACATCAGAGATATCATCAATCCAAGACATCTAATATCATTCAACCGTCTATAACAATATTTATTAGGTATACATTCCGTAATTAATTTAATTAATCTCTAATTAAATTAATTACCATCTTTTAATCACTTGGATTACCCTAATCCTGCATACTTAACATTTATTAATTTCAACCCAATTAATAAATCATTCTTTAATCACCCATTTTAATTAACCAACCTTGATTAATTATTCCTTAATTACATTATGTAATTAACCATTAATAAATTTCACAAATTGATTATCCTTTAACTATTCACGTTAATTAACCTTTAAGTATTCTCATTAGTTAATTAATTACATTGATCCTTAATTATTTTAATTAATTTTTCCCAAAATTATTTACTTTGATTAATTATATTTTATTTAACCCCATCAACTGACCAACCTTTTAATCAATTTCCTTAATTAACTAACCCTTAAATTATCCATCTTGAATCAATTATCTATAATTGCATCATTAAGTAATTATCTCATTGGTTAATTATCCTTAATTTATTAACCTTTACTTATTTATTTTAATTTCAAATTAAATTAATTAACCCTTAACAAATTATTCCCTTAATTACTTACATTAAGTAATCATTTATTTAAGTAATTGATCTCTAATTACTTACATTGTTGATCACTAATTACCAATTAATTAATCTCAAGTTAATTAACTTATAACCCTTAATTAATAAAAAATAAATCCTTAATCATTAATTAATTAATAATTAATTAATTACTCTTAAATTACTTTATTAATTTAATCAACTCTTAATTACCCAAGGTCTTAGTTTACCTTAAGATGTATAATTTCTTAATTAACATAATAATATTTAAACCATTTATTTTTATAATCAACTTATTTAATCAAATCATTTAATTTAAGTTAATTATAACCAAAGCTTTTATCTTAACAAGTTAAAACAAATTATGAAATTTCTTCAAAACAATTTATTTAAGTCATCTATTATATAAAGACATATATTTTAAGAAATGGTTCAAAACTAAATCTAAAACTTATTTATAACTTAAACTCAAAACTGCACAAAATTTTCTTTGGGTCAGACCCGAATATCACCTCGAGTCCTTACCCGAGAACCCCCACTCTTTTCTTTTCTCAAAATTTTGTTAGTTTAAAATTTTAAATCTATTATCACAACAACCCGAGACCAGATCGATAAAACTTCGAGCAACCACCCGTATCAAAGCCCAAACAACCCGAAACTAACTTCTTCCTTCCTCCCTTTCCTATATCCTTCTTTCTTCAGACCTTTGAACACTGATACACCCTGATTCCTATGCACATGCACACCCTACGCCGCCGCTCCGAACACCCCTGCTACCTCCAGCATGTCATCGTCGACGCGTTCAACGACTCCGATCACTCAGAACAAGCTTCGACCTCCAGAATCGAAAATGAACAAATTTTGAGTCCTACTGGAAAACCCGATCACCCAAAAACATTCCGTTCCTTCCACCTCCATTGACCAGAAATGACGCAACCCCACCGGTGCGACCACTACTCCTCGAGCTTCCTTCTTGAACCATTGCGACCTCGATCGATCGCCCTATTCGCCACCGCTCGCCTGAAGTAGACACCACAAAGATGAAGCCCCCAAAACCCTAGTTCTTCCCCAAACAACCACTCCGATGATCGGAAAATTCATCCTAGATTTTTCCCGAGTTCCATAGCCACACAACCTCCTCTTGACCCCATGCCGACCCCAATCGTCAACCACCTCGCCTGGAATCGACAAAAATTTATTCTCCGATCAACTCGCAACATCCACTCATATCCCAAACTAAAAATCAAGAAACGTTTATCAAAATTTACCATTTTACAATACGCGTTAGTTTATATATTCAAAGTTTGAAAATTTGAAATCAAATTCTCAACTTGAATTTAAATTTTTTACCGTCACTTCTTGTTTCCAGCAAGTTCACTTTTAAATTTCACTTAGTAATATTTTTAAAAGAAAGTTATTACCCTATACAACATATTTTATTTAGAGGTGAAGATCTAAAAATCATCTAGTTAGATGTTTTGAATTTTCAAATCATGTTTAAAAACTGTAATGTTTGAACAGAGGAATTCTTTTGCTTATTCCCATTTATGAACACAGATACTACACTCATATTTATATAAAAATCATTTTAATCAACATGCACAAAAAAATTCATATCATACTTTAATGATTCATCACATGCTAAATCAAGATATTTCAGGTTCTAAGTGTTCACTCACCAAAAAATATGGAAGACAGAGGACAGATCAAATGGAAAAAACTGGCTTGATCTCGATCTGCCTTTGAAATGAATTTCTTGCTAGCTGATCCTGGCTTTGATTGGTTTTAAACCGATAATCTGAAGCTTGATTGTTGCTTGATTGACTTGTTTGAAATTTGATTTGCTTTAGGTTTTTTTCTTTCTTGCTTTGTTGATTTGTTTGAAAATGTTTACAGGTTGAAGATAAATTTTTACAGGCTTTAATTTTTGGTTTGTAAAGTTTTACAGGTTTATTTTTTTATTTAATGGTTTGTGGAATTTCAGGCTTGAATTATTAAAACTGAGAATTTTTGTTTCTTTTCTATCTATTCAAATTAAAAGAAATTCATAATGCCACTTGTCTATATTGTTAACACTTGTTTATTTCTTAAGTTAAATGATTTACATTTTTTACTTTTTTGAGTTAAATCTTAACACTTGTTTTTAGGATCAGAATTGTTATTATATAATGTATATACCCATTACATTACTTATATTATATTTTGTTTATTTATTTATATTTTTATTATATATATATTATAAATTTATATTTATACTTCTCTTTTATTTGCATTTATATATCCTTTGAGAAAATAAATTTTGAAATTATTTTATACATAAATAAATAGTCACATTCTCATACATATATATATAAATCCAATTTGATTTCAGGATATTTATCTTTTGAATTTCAAATTCAATTCAAATTCTATTCAAAATCCACTCACAAATATATATAATTAAATAAACACATATTTTATTTGTTTGAAAATAAAAAAATTCTATTTAAAATCTACTTATATCTATATATATATGTATATATAAACCATTACTATTTGTTTTAAAAGAATAATTTGTCAAATTTTAAATAATTATATTTAGATATGATCAAATAAATATTTATCTAAATATAAATATTTACTATCAGATTCATTTTTTCAATCTATAATTCAGTATTTCTATCAATTAATCTAATTATTTTATCAATTACAGATGTCCAGAAATCCAGATTATCACATTCCCTCCTTTGAATCTTTTCGTCCTTGAAAAGGAACGAAGCTAGAATTTATTTAATACTTAAAATCAGAAAATTTATTCTTTGATCATTTTTAAAATACTTTTAAAATCCACATAATATTATAAAATAGTTTTTATAACTCGATGTCTCAACCAACCCATCCTTGTTTTCACAGAAATTCGGTTATACGTTGATCAGGTATAGGACTGAAAATCTATAAGTACTTAGCAGACCCATTTTCAGCACCCAGTGAAAATACTTAGAAAATAATTTTACTGAAAATATAGAAAACATTTTTGAAATCGAGGAAACATCTTTGTTGAGAATGCTCTGGAAATCATCACCCCCATCCATGGTCGCAGTTAACCCGATGGTTACGTTGTCATCTCGGAAAAATCCATAGGTAAATGTAGGTACTCGGCGCCCCTCAATTACACCATGGAACCCGCTACAGATCGCAGCTACATCTGGGGTTACGTTGCTATCACAGCAAAAACTTATAAAACTGTAGGCATCAACGCCCTCGAATTCCGTTGCCAAATAAACGAAACTTCTCCACTCGATCATAGATCGCAGTCTATCGATGTTACGTTGCCTTCCCTACAAAATCAAGCATAGACTGTTGACACTGACCTCCACACGATTTTCTCTATGGTCCCCAGTAGATCGCAACGACATCGGGTTATACTGTCATCACACCATAACCCAAATGCCCCTGTAAGCATCAGCGCCCTTGACTTTCGCTACCCAATAATCCTCAGGAACTTCAGTTTGTCCGGACTTCCTCATGGGATCCACTTTAGAGCCTCCCCCACTTTGAGACTCAAGGCAGTACCAACCTATGGTACTCCTGAGAAGTTCATTTCAAGGGAGCGCCTTTTTCTCTAGAGCCATTTTCAAATACTTTATAATATACATATAAAGTATCTTCCAAATCATAACCTTGTATGGATCTCATATAATTCTCCTTTACACAAAATCAATTATCCCAAAATCGATTATTCTCAAACTAGGCTTTTTAAATTCTAAAATTGTTTTTTCTCAAATCAAAAGCCTTTCCAAATTCAAAGGTTCCAAAAACCCTTTTACCAAAATCATTCTCATGAAATCCTTTATATATATGTGTGTGTATATATATAACTTTAAAAATTTTGAATCACTTCATACTTGTATAAATTCTCTTTTTATACCTCAAATACCTTCAAAAATCCTTTTCTTCTGGCTATAGATTCAACAGTGGAATTTTATCATATATATAACAAAGATATATAACTTTGTTTATTTCAAATCAAATGTTCAAATTTGATTACTCTTTTATAAAATTATTAACCATATTACTTTTCTTCAAAAAGTGAATCCTTAAACATAGAAATATCTAATTTCCCTTTAATTTCATCATTTATTTTTTCAAAATATACCCTTCCATTACAAAATCATTTGATAGATTTTATCCAAAAGTTTCCAATATTATTTCATTCAACCCCGTATGATGTACTTATGTCATCCGTACGAAATATCAATCTGATCGCTCACTTGATCACACAATTTCTCTTCCGAACTAGTATCGTCCAACCGACTTCCTAGTGCAGACTCATATCTGGTTTCTTGATCAGAAACCGTCATTCTCCTTGCATAGCCTAACTATGATAGAGAATTTGTAGGACCAATCAAAAATCCATATCTAGGTTCGCCGTTGAAAATCGAGTGAAAATCCCAACTCGGGTCGATATAACTATCTCGAAATTCTACGCTTGAATCTGGATCAAATCACTATGCGAATAGAATAATATAAGTACATCCTACGTGTTTATCTTCATTGATTATTAGCTAAATCAGTTTCTCCTTTCTATTCTCATTCACTTTAATTTCTATCCACTTATTCACAATTGTTTCGATTCCATTTGGATTATCACTTTAATCCTTATCTCAAATGGATATTTAATTATAAACAGTTTGCACTCTGTCCAGCTTAAAATGGTTATAAAATAATTAGATAAGTAGTTGAAAAATAAGTATTAATTTGTAAAATATCTATAAAATAGTTAATTAGTTATAAAATACTAAAATGGTTATAAAATAATTAGATAATTGCAAAATAGTTGTAAAATAGTAATTAGTTATAAAGTAGTTGAAAAGTAGTAATTAGTTTATAAAACAGTTGTAAAATAGTTAAATAGTTTCAAAAGTAGTTGTAAAATAAGTATAAGATCGTTTTGAGTTTTAAAAAGAAAAGTTGTATAGTAAATAGTTTGGAAAAATAGATTTAAAACAGCTTATATTAAAATAATTTGTTTGAAAAATAGTCCAGAGCCAAACTGTTCCACTACCCAATCAAATCAATTTTAAATTTCCACTTCCTCTTAAGATTGATTCAATCTCAAACCAATTTAAACAACTTCAATTCCCACTCCAAATTTAACTTTATTCCATTCGATTTCAATCTCAATTTGTTCAAATAGATTTCAAATTGAACCAATTTTCAATTTCAATTCATTTCCACTCCAGTTTGAAATAATCCCAATTCTAGTTGAATTAATCTCGATTCTTTCCAAATTCAAATCAAATTCCATTTGAATTTGAAACTATTTAACTTTAATCACATTCCCAAATTATTCAAATCAAATTTCAATTTGAACTAATTTAGATTCAATTTCACTTTAAATCATCTCGAATTATATAAATTCGAGTTAAATTTTCAAATGTTGGTTTAACCTCTTAAACCAAATTAAACTTTATTTAAAGTCTCAAATACTTAATTTTGAGTCCAAATTTCACATATTCCAATTTAAATCACCTTTGCTTCTTCATGAACTTATTTCTAAGTTCAAATCATAGTTCAATCCCTTTTTGATCACTAAATCTTTGAAATTCAATTTATCATCAAATTTCAATTTTGAAACCAATCCTTACAATTTGAATTTCCAAGTTCCTTTAAACATCCAAAACTTAAGTTCAAAGTGATATCACTTCCTTAAGTTAAATTTTTACCTTCAAAAATCAAAATTACTTAAATAATTTCAATATAAAGTTTATTTCCACTAAATTTCAGCAATGGATATATATATTTCCTCAATCCATTACTAAATTCATTTCAATAATCCAATTCATAATTTCATAGATTATTAATAACAGCAGGATGATATTAGGATAAATAAACATCCAATTTATTCAAAATCATCCATCAATAGCATCTATTACCCATTCCTAGAACTCTAACCCATTTAAGATCTTATATAACTCCTCCTAAAGCAACCCATTTAACTTCCCTAAGTTAAACTTCAATTTCATCTTGAAAATTTCCAAGTCAGTTTGTTTCATTCAAACTTATTGTGATATCCCGGAATTTCAAGGAATTTAAAATGTGATAATCATCTTAATAAATTAATTAAAACGAATAAAATCTATTATTTTCAAATATAAATACCCAAAAATAATTAATAACATGATGATTTTAAATATAGTTATAATTGGATTCTTAATAGAATAATTATCTGCAAATTTAATTCATGATGTTTTATAAATATATATTTTTTGATGAAATAATTATTTTCAAATATAGTTGGTGTTGATTTATAAATGAATTATAAAATAGAATTATTATTTTTGAGTTAATAAGGAGTTTATATATATAATTAAGATTAATTTTAAAAATAGATTTTATAAATAAGGTTATATTTTCAAATTAAATTAGTGCTTGTTTAAAGTTAGTGTAAATTTTAATTGATATTAAATTTGATTTCAAATTGAATTTGGTAGATTTAAATTTGAATTTAAATGAATATCTATATCTTAAAAGTAGTTTGATTTAAAATAATATATGAATAAGTTTTGTTTAAAATAAGATTTATTTCCTTAAAAAGAATTTATTAAGAAAGGTTTATAAAATTGTAAAATAAATACAAAAGGTTTATTTTAACATTTAAAATGGATTAAAAATATTTTATATGATTTTATTTACATTATGATTGGTTATACTTTATTTTCTTTTAAAGATTTAATTTTTATAAAATTTAGAAGCATTATTTATTTAGAAATGTATTTACTAATTTAGGAAATTTATATAAAAGCTTTTAAAATCTCTTATAGATAAATAAAAATGAAATATTACAAGTGTAGGTTAATAAAGCTTAAAAATACACATGTAAGTGAAGTAATTATAGGTTGTGACAAGTGTTAATAATTGAAACAAGTGGCAAATTTATTTTTATTTTTCTTTAATTCCAAATAAATCCTAAATCACATTATATAAACTCAACTCTTCTTTTTCTCATCTCTTTTTCTTTTTTCTTTTGCATTAAAACCTGAAACCAGATCAAGCTTGAAAACATATCCTCAAACAAACACTGTAAAAACTTCCTTTTCAAATCTATAAACAAACCTGGAACTATTTTTCAGATTTGAAGCTTCAAACCCAAAACAAATGCAACCCTGCAAACTAATTCTTCCTCAAGCATTTGTTTTCAAACCAAGCCTGAACCATTCTCAAATCTGGTGTTTGCAACCACTTCAAGTCTAAATGCAACCCTGTAATCCTCCTCAAACCAAAATCCACCTCTGTTCAAAAATCAAAAGCCTGAAACATTTTTTTAGATCTGTAAACAAATGCAATCTGAAATCTATAAGCTCAAGTTCAAAATCTGTAAGCTTGCAACTATTTTAAAACTGAGATTTTGCAAGTCTCCTAAAAATCAAAGCAGCAATGCAAAACTTCAGATTATCAAAAACAAATCAAAGCAGCAATGCAAAACTTCAGATTATCAAAAACAAATCAAGGCAGCAATACAGTTTTCAAGCTTCTCAGCAAATAAATCAAGTCTCTGCTTTTTAAAACCTGGTAAGTAAACAAATTTAATAAAAAAATTAGTTAATATACTTCTGATTGCTTGTGAAGTTCAAGATAATAATGTTTGATTGTGCATGTATATGATATGAATGATTGTATAAGTGAATGTCTGCTGTGTTTATATGTTTCTGTTTCTTGGTTCAGGAAAATAAGAGTTTGATCAGAAATCATAATCAAATCATTCTATGTTTGTTAGATTTGGAGATACATATAATATATGTTTGTTAAATCCTACATTTAAGTTTAAAATTTATTTAAACAATTTAAGTTTAAATTTAGTTCTGGAAACAAGAAAATGCAGTGGCAATTCTAAATGCATGATAAATCAAATGTTATAATTTGATAATATGATTTTATAACTTGAATCTAGATAGAAAATGAAAATTTTTAAAACAAGAATTCAGATTTTTAGTGATAGGATTGAAGAGAATTTCAGTGTTGACTGGATTGGGGTTTTTGAGCAACTGCAGATGGCCTAGGGGACTAGAAGAGTCGGGGCTTTGCCAGGTGGTGGAGGACTGTACGGTGAGGCAGGGAAAAATGGAAGATGGGGTGTTTGATCATTGGGGCGTCGGCGGCAAGAGAAATGGATTTCTAAACCAAATTTGGTCGTGCTAGAAAATTTTGGTTCATCACTTTCTCTGGTGCATCGAGAGGGCTGGAATTTGGGGTAAGGGTAGCTTAGGGTGTCGGCATGGCATAGCCGGAGGGGTAGCAACTCCGATGATCGGAGTAGAGGCTGCGAGATAGTTTCTGGCAGTGGTTTTTTGGCTGCTGTTTTTCTTACATACTCGATTTTGATTTAAGGAACGTGAGTGAGTTTGGATGATTGAGCGATGATGTTGAGGCGTTGAACGATCTGTCGACGTCACCGGTGATGGTCACTGGCGTCGAGGTTGGCTGTGCAGGTGTACAGGTGGGGTGTGACATCTGATGATGTGTGTTGGGTTTACTCGAAGCATTGCTCGAGAGTTTGGGAAGAATACGCGAGAGTGAACTCGAGTAGATTTAGGTGTTATAAGACTACAGATTTTTAAACATTAAAATTTTATTTTAAGTTTTAAATAGGCAGAAGTGTTTGACTCGGGGTTAGGCCCGAGTGACCTTCGGGTAAAACCCGAAGTAACTGATTAAAACAGTTTCAGAATGTTTTAAAATCAAATCTCTTTGTAATTTGAAGTTAGATCTAGTTTTAACTTCTATATAAACTTACTTCATATATAATAAGTATTTCTTAAACAATTGGTTATGAAGTTTTAAAAGATGTTTAAATTAAATTTTGTTAAATGAAATTTTAAAGTGATTTTTAAACATTAGTTTAAAATGTAAGTTAAATTTTTTTAGAAAGGTAAGCTTTAAAATATAACTTGAATTAGTTTTTGGAAACCTTTACTTGATAATGTTTTAAGTTTTTAGGAAGTTAAGCTTTGATAACTTTAAAATTATCAAGTGAATCATTATTTATTTTAAAACTTAATTGATGATGTAATTAAGTAAAGATAAATTATAATGTTAAAATGTTTTTAAATGTTAAAGTTAATAAAGGTATTAATGATATAATGTCTTGTCTTAAGATGATTAAAGGTTTAATACCTTGAGATAAACTAAGTTAATTGTGGAAATTAAGTATAATTAATTAATTTGTTTTATTTAATTATAAAGGGTTAATTAAGTAATTAATCAGGTGTAAATTAACTGATTTAATTAATAGTTAATTAAAGGTTATTATTTAATTAATTTAAGATTAATTATAATTAAGGATTATTAATAAAAATTTGTTAATTAATGATCAAAGATTAATTAATTGAGTAATTAAATAATTAAGAATGAATTAATCAAGTTATTAAGGTTTGATTAATTTGTAATTAGAGAGTTGTTAATTAAGTAATTAGAGGTTACTTAATTAATATTTAAGATGTACTTAGTTTGTAATTAAGTTTTATTAATTAATGATTGGGTTTTATTAATTGATACTATAATTAAATATTAATTAATTGATTAATCAAAGTTGATTGAGGATTAGTCAAAAGGGTAATTAAGGATTAATCAAAGGTGATTAAGGATTAATCAAAAGTGATTAAGTGTAATAACCTGGATTTTTGGGTATCAGAAAACTGAATAATTATCCGAGTTTAACTATTAAAATGTGATAATCCCTTAATTAAATTATATAAAATGGATAAAATTGTTATCTTCAAATATAAATAACCAAAAATAAAATCGGTTTTATGTTAATTTAAAACAAAAGAATTTTACAAATTTAGAAAAATATTTATTTAGTAGTAAATAAATGCAAAAGCATTTAAATTAGCATGTATGAATGGATTAAATAATTTATATTATTTTTCTTTATAATTTTAATTTAAGATGGTAAATTTAATCCTTTAATGGTTAATAAATTTTTAATTTGGCAATATCGATAAGAATTTTCTTTGAAAGCTAATAAAATTATATTTTATAATATATATTTGATATATATATTGTAAATAGAAATATCTTTTGTTTTAAATAAAAGATGTATTTTCAAATTGTAATATACATATATATAAATATATATATATATATATATATATATGTTATAATTTGGAATTATTTAGAAATTTAATTTAGTCTATTAATAATTTATATATGAATGAATATTGTAATTGAAGCTTTGTTTTAAAATCTATATTTTTCAAAAGTTAATTTATATTAATTCAATTGTTTTCAAAAATATAAGATAGTTGTTTATTTTTATATAATAGTTTAAAATAAAGTTTTATTTAAAGTGTTTAAATTAAAATGGTTATAAAATATATGTATAAAGTTATTAATAAACTTTCTTTTAAAATATTATTATTATTTTTATTATTATTTCTTCAACACTAAAAGTAAAAGTTTTAGATTTTAAATACATGTATAAAGAGATATTTATATTATAATTAGTATTAGAATATTTCTTTTAAAGGTAAACTTATGTTTTATTTATAAAGTAAATTTAATAAGTAAGTTATATTTGCATTTAAATTAAGTAAAAATTTAATAAAAATTGCTAAGATATGTGTAGACACATTAACAAGTTAATAACAATTGTAAAGCTATTAAAGAAATCAAATAACGCATGTAAGAAGATTTAGAAATTAAGTGACAAGTGTCTTAAATTTAAAATTTACCTTCTTTGATTTTTAATAAATCATAATCTAGTTCATAAAACATATTTTCTTCCTTCTTTCAAAATTAATGGCAAATCAGTGAATACTTTCAAATCTGAAATTAAAAATTCTGCAATTTCAAATCTTTTGCAATACAATTGAAGTTCAACTGCAAATCAAGTTATTTTCAAATTAAAGTTGTTCATGCCTGGAATAAGTTTTGTTCTCTGCAAATTAGAAGCAGGTGAGTAATCTACACTTTTATGGATGAATTTGATTTTCTGATGCATGTGATAAGGAAGTAATGCTGTAATGATTACATGTATGAATTAATGGGTGCATGCATATTAATTTGGGATTGCCTGTGTGATAATCTGCATATACATATAATCTCTGTTTTCAGTTTACAGGCCTAAATTCCAGGTATAAATCGAATTTCTTTTATCTGAAAACAATTTGGGGTAGGATGTTTTTAAGAATATGATTGAATCAACCAAGTAACATTTTTTTTATATACTTTCAGGTTGAATTTATAGTTAGTATTGGACAGAAGGAGGAAGTACAGTACATATGAAAACACATCAAAATCAAAATCATAATAATTGTTTGTTTCAAATATATGATTGATTCCGTTTTCGAAAATTAGGATTTTTAAAATTAGAATCAAGAATTTTAGGCTTTAAAATCATGAGATATCATATGTTGAATGAAATATGGGTTTCGTGCAAATTCGAGTGATCGATGGCATTTGAGTGGTCAGGGTTCTCGCTGAAGCAAGCGTGGGGACCTGCGATGTCGGCAAAAATGGTGGTGGAAATTCTTGTTCACCGAGACGGTGGAGAACGGTCGAGGTAGGGTTTTAGGTGAGTTTAAAGTCGAGGTCGGAATGAGGACTACTGTTTCTGGAACAGGACACCAGAGTTCACCGGTTGAGGGGGAAATGAAGTACGTGATCACGGTGAAGCTTTGGGCAGCGTATCAGATTTTCTGATAACTGGAATCGAAGCGGCGAGAGGATTTTTGGTCGAAGCTACCTATTTCTTGTTTGATTAGAAGACTCGATTTTAATTGGGGGCTTGTAATTATTTCTGGGCCATTGGGATCGTAAAGGGTGATGACCAGTGACGTGCCGGAGTAAACATTGGTGGTCGGAAGTGTCTGGATGACCAGAGCACGTGCACGTGTATGATTCGTGTATCTGGGTATTATACGTTTGGGGAAGATGAAGATTTCATGGGTAGAAGGCGGGGCATTTGCGTGCTGACTCGAAGATAGGTAGTGTTTGAGCGTTTGCTTGAGTTTTTGTAAGATGCTTCGGGAAGGATGATTGTTTTATCGATAAAACCTTCGGGTTCATGCTTGTAAATCGTTTGACTATTGCTGATGATAAGAAGATGAAAGGAGGGGATTTCATTGCTTTCGTGAATCCTGGTCATGGTGGCCCAAGGGTGGTGGGCCGGTTTGTTTTTGTAATTAAATTTAAACAATGGTTAAGGAAACAAAAGGGAGAATAGAATAAATAAAACAAAATTTTAAAATGCAAATTGGAATTTGTTCTTGAAAACTTCTACTTGATAATGTTTAGGTTATTTCTATGGAAGTTAAGTTTTGTTAACTTTAAAATTATCAAGTTAAATGTTTATTTTATGCTACAACTTTATTAATTATTTAATTATGTAAAGGTAAGCATAATGATAAAATGTTTAAAAAAAAGATGATGTAATAAGGCATTAATAAGATAAGTTTCATCTTAATATAATTAAGGTTTAATGCCTAGATATTAATTAAGTTGATTAGGTAATTTGAATATAATTAGCTAATAAGATTTATGAGTGTAACTACTTGGTGAAGTAGTTGATGGATATATTATTGAATGAAATTAATATAAGGTTAATTACTTAGGAGAAGTAATTCAGAATTAAATTACTTGGAGTAATTTATTAAAGAATTGATATAATTAATTAAGGAATCAACTAATTAAGGTTAGTGATTATAATATAGTTAATTACTGTTTAAGGCTGATTAAGGCTGATTAATGAAAGTGATTAATTAAGAATTATCAATTAATGTAATTAATGGAAGTAATTAACTAAAGATTAATTGCTGTAAAAAAATTAAGGATGATTACATTGTGTAATCAATTGAGAATTAATTACTTAGTCAAGGGTGATTAATTAAGGAGAATAATTGAAGGTGATTGATTAATTGGTTATAATTAATTAGTATTAAGTAAATGGTAATCTAAGTAATTAATAATTGTAGTTAATTTAATTAGAAATAAAATAAATTAACTTTTGGAGTTGATAAAACTTGTTTATAGATGATTGAATAATATCGCATGACTTAAACTGATTGATATATCGAAAATGTGATTTGGATGCTATGTGTTATAAGATATTGAGATTTAACTGAGATGATTTACTTTTCTATTGATGATGAATTAATGTGGACGATATTCTGTGTTAGAGAGTTTAAAATGTGTTTAACTTGGGTTTAGATGACATTGGATTCGAGGAGACCGGAGTCGGGTATTTAGTTAATACCCGAAGCCACTTCGATTCTTTATAAATTTGAATGGGGAAGTCAATGTGCTGGTTTGGAATGATTTAAGTGTATTGGACCATTTAATCTAAGTTTTGACACTTAGAAATTGATGTGTGATATGAATGATGTCTTTAATGACTTGTGAACTTGTAAATTGACAAAGTTACCGCAGGTTCATATCAGTTATATGCTTTTGTATTCATGTTAGATGGGTTTACTCACGCTGGTTTCCAGCCTGACCCGGGTGTTACTTTGATGTAATGCTCGGGTCAGACCGAGTATTACAGATTTCCAGGTAAGGACGTTCTGGAGCTCAGGAGGCAAGCTGGATGGCTGGAACGTATGGAGTGTTTACTACCATGTATAGTATAGTTGGCTTGGACATGTTGTTTTAAACTGTCCGGTGTATTGAAATGGTTGTAACTCTGATGTATAAAATAAAATTGTACTAATAATGATTCTTCTTTGTAAAACCGTTATTTATGTTATATTATATTTGATCTGCTGCGAATGTGAGTTTTCTGCAACTGGCTTCTGTTTCTGCTTCTTTCTCTTTTCTTCTTTTCTTCTTTTTCACTAACTATCTGGAATTTTCAGGATCGAAATTTCCGGGTCGTTGCATTTGGTATCAGAGCAGAAGGTTAAGCGAGAACCTTGGCTCTATTGGGATTACTCATTAAGGATAGGGTAAGTTGTACCCTAGAATGAGTTGAGTGTATATATATATGAGAGAGCGTACTTATTATTTTCTTATATAAAGGTTTTTAAATGATTTCAAAAGTAAATGAATCTTATATAAGAAATAGATTATCTATTATATTAAGGAAATTAGTTTTAGTATTAATTAAACTAAAAGTAATAATAAGAATTAAGTGGTAATAGAATTACAACCAAATTGAAATTAAATTAAAGACGAGTTTGAAATGGATTCAAACTGGAATTAAATCTTGAAATTGGGAAAGGGTTCAGGATAATCAATTAATTTATGTAATTAATTAAACTTTATTTAATGAGATTAATTAATGGATGATAATTGGAAATGATAAATAAAGTGGGAGTTACTTAATGAAGTAACTAGAGGTAAGTAATTTAAAGGACAATTACTTAATGAAGATAATTAAGAAAATAAGTTGATTACCGAATGTGATTAATTAATGGTGTAACTAATTTAAAGAAATAACAAATAATATTATTTAATGCATTTGAATGGAATGGTTCTATTTCAAACAAGAGTTGTTTGAAAATTTAAAGGAATTTGTTTTAAATTAAAAACCAAAGGTGGTTTAAAATTTTAAGTGTAACTTGGTATGTAAAAGAAATAAATATGTATATATGTGAATATACATGATATCAAGGATAATTTGAAATAAACTCTAAATATTGAGTTTTAAATTTGGAATGAGATATGATACCCATAGTGATAGGTTTTTGAACTAAATAAGTGAGAATATTATTTGTGAAAAGTTCAAAATTTGAAATGGAAGTTCAAATTGAGAAAGATTGACTAGATTAAGTGAATTGAGTTTAATTTGGGAAAGGTTAAATAAGTTGAAATGATCAACCTGATTTGGAAATTTCAAGATGAAATTAAGTTTTAACTTGGAAAGTTAAATGATTGATTATATTTGAGAGTTTGAGTGATCTCAAATTGGGTTTGAAATTCGAAAATTGGAAATGGATGGATGTTTTGAAATAATTGGATGATATCATCCTATTGTTACTAATAATCTTTAAAATGTGAATTGGATTTGTTTAAACAAATGAGAAATGGAGTATGGTAATCCATTGATGGGATAAAAAGGTAAATTGATTTAAAGAAATTAAATCAACATTTGAGGTATTAACTCGAATTTATATAATTCGAGATGGTTTCAAATTTGAATTAGTTTAAATTGAATTTGATTCGAATTAATTGAAATTGTGAATGAAGATGTATAAGTATAAAGTTCAAATAGAAAATTTGAATTGGATTAATTTGAAATAATTTGAAATTGAAGTGGATTCAATTTGAAATTAGTCCGAATTTATTTGAATAATTTGGAATTGTAATTTAAATTGAATAGTTTTAAATTCAAATGGAATTTGAATTAAATTTGGAAGGAAATCAAGAATAATTCAACTTGATTTGGGAATAGAGTTTGGAATTGGGATTAATTCAAATTGGAGTTCAAATGAATTGAAATAGGAACTAGTTCAACTGAAATTTATCTGAATTAGTAGGATTTGAGATCAGGGTTGAATAAAGTTAAATTCGGGAAGAAGTGAGGTTAATACAACTTGAATTGGGATTGAATAAATTTCAATGGGAATTGAAGTTGTTTAAATTGGAATTGGGTCAATTTAAATGATAGAGGAAATTTAAATTGAATTGATGAGAATGGAGATTGGGGAGAGTACAGTTTTGACTCTGGACTATTTTTAATATAAATTGTTTTTAATATAAACCTATTTTTTTCAAACTATTCATTATATATACAACCTTTCTTTTAAAAGCCAAACTATCTTATATTTGTTTTACAATTTTTTTTGGAACTGTTTAACAATTTTTCAACTGTTTTACAAACTAATTACTATATTTCAACTATTTTACAAAGCAAGTAATTATCTTACTATTATTTTGCAATTATCTAAAAATTCTATAATTATTCTAACTATTTCCTAACTATTTTACACTATTTTACAAACTAGTAATTATTTTCCAACTACTTATCTATTTATAAATTTTCAAGCTATTTTCTAAATAAACTGGTCGGAGTTCAAACTGTTATTGGTTAAATACCCAATCGAGATTAGAATAGAGGTGATAATCCAAATAGATTGATGTAATTGTGAGTAAGTGAATGAAAATTAAAGTGAATGTGAATAAAAAAGAATTGATTTGGCTAATAACCAATAAAGATAAATACGTAGGGTGTACGTATGTTATTCTATTCGCATAGTGATTTGATCCAGATTCAAACACAGAATTTCGAGATAGTTATATCGATCCGAGTGGATTTTTTACTCGATTTTCGACGGCGAACCTGGATATGGATTGTTGATTGGTTCTGGATATTCTCTATCATAGTTATGGCTATGCAAGGAGAATGACGATTTCTGATCAAGAAACCAGATATGTATCCGCACTAGGAAGTCGGGTGGATGATACTAGTTCTGAAGTGAAATTGTGTGGTCGAGTGAGCGATCAGATTGGTATAGCGTACGGATGATATATGTACATCGTACGGATTTGAATGAAAATGGTATTAAAAAAAAAGTAATCAAATTTGAATATTTGATTTTGAGTAAACAGAGTCAGATATCTTTGTTTTATAAAATGAAACTCCCCTTGTTGAATCTTTTGCTAGAAGGAAAGGATTTCGAAGGTGTTTTGGAGTATAAAAGGAGTTTTATACAAGTTTGAAATGAACCTAAGTTTTAAAAAATTTATATATCTGTATATATATAAAGGATCTTATGAGAATTTCGGAAAAGAGGTTTTGGGAACCTATGGATTTGGAAAGGCTTTTGATTTTTGGGTAAAATCAATATTGGATTTGGAAAGCCTAATTTGAGAATTATCGATTTTGGGATAATCGATTTTGTGTAAAGGAGCTTTATATGAGATCATACTAGGTGTATGATTTAAAGATACTATATATGTATAGTATAAAATGTTTTGATGATGGCTCTGGGGAAAAAGGCGCTTCCTTGAAATGAACTTCTCAGGAGTACCACCGGGTGGTGCTGCCTTGAGCCACAGGGGGGTTCTAAAGTTGATCCTGTGAGGAGTCCGGACAAAACTAGTTCCTGGGGATTATGAGTAGAGTATACCATAGCGAAAGTCGTGTGTGTCGCTGAGAGCCAACAGTCTGCGTTTGATTTTATATCGGTAGACTGCGATCTATGGTATAACATAGCGAAAGTCATGTGTGCCGCTGAGAGCCAACAGTCTGCGTTTGATTTTATATCGGTAGACTGCGACCTATGTAGGACTGGATAAGTTTCATTTCGACAGCAAAAATCAGAGGCCGCTGAGAGCCTGTAGTTTCATGGACTTTTGCTACGATGGCAACGTAACCCTGGGTGTAACTGTGATCTGTTGTGTGGGTTCCATGGCGTAATCGAGAGGCCGCGGAGAGCCTGCAGTTACATGCACTTTTGCTGCGACGGCAACATAACCCTGGAATGTAACTGTGACCATGGATGGGGGTGATGATTTCCAGAGCATTCTCACCAAAGATATATCCTCTATTTTCAAAAACTGTTTTCTATATTTTCAATAAAATTATTTTCAAAGTATTTTCACTGGATGTTGAAAATGGGTCTGCCAAGCACTTGTAGATTTTCAGTCTTACGCCTGATCAACGTATGACCGAATTTCTGTGAGAACGAGGACGGACTTGTTGAGACATCGAGTTATAAAAATATTTTGGCAATACTATATAGATTTTAATGGTGTTTTATAAATGTTCAAGGAAAATTTATCTGATTTTTTTTGTATTTAATAAATTCTGGCTTCATTTCTTTTCGAGGGCGAAAAGATTCAAATTGGGGAGGAATGTAATAACCCGGATTTTTGGGTATCAGAAAATTGAATAATTATCGAGTTTAACTATTAAAATGTGATAATCCCTTAATTAAATTATATAAAATGGATAAAATTGTTATCTTCAAATATAAATAACCAAAAATAAAATCTGTTTTATATTAATTTAAAACAAAAGAATTTTATAAATTTAGAAAAATATTTATTTAGTAGTAAATAAATGCAAAAGCATTTAAATTAGCATGTATAAATGGATTAAATAATTTATATTATTTTTCTTTATAATTTTAATTTAAGATGGTAAATTTAATCCTTTAATGGTTAATAAATTTTTAATTTGGCAATATTGATAAGAATTTTCTTTGAAAGCTAATAAAATTCTATTTTATAATATATATTTGATATATATATTGTAAATAGAAATATCTTTTGTTCTAAATAAAAGATGTATTTTCAAATTGTAATATACATATATATATATGTATGTATGTATATGTTATAATTTGGAATTATTTAGAAATTTAATTTATTCTATTAATAATTTATATATGAATGAATATTGTAATTGAAGCTTTGTTTTAAAATCTATATTTTTCAAAAGTTAATTTAGATTAATTCAATTGTTTTCAAAAATATAAGATAGTTGTTTATTTTTATATAATAGTTTAAAATAAAGTTTTATTTAAAGTGTTTAAATTAAAATGGTTATAAAATATATGTATAAAGTTATTAATAAAATTTCTTTTAAAATTTTGTTATTATTATTATTATTTCTTCAACACTAAAAGTAAATGTTTTAGATTTTAGATACACGTATAAAGAGATATTTATATTATAATTAGTATTAGAATATTTCTTTTAAAGGTAAACTTATGTTTTATTTATAAAGTAAATTTAATAAGTAAGTTATATTTGCATTTAAATTAAGAAAAAATTTAATAAAAATTGCTAAGATATGTGTAGACATATTAACAAGTCAATAACAACTGTAAAGCTATTAAAGAAATCAAATAACACATGTAAGAAGATTTAGAAATTAAGTGACAAGTGTCTTAAATTTAAAATTTACCTTCTTTGATTTTTAATAAATCATAATCTAGTTCATAAAACACATTTTCTTCCTTCTTTCAAAATTAATGGCAAATCAGTGAATACTTTCAAATCTGAAATTAAAAACCCAAGACCAAGACAAAATTCTGCAATTTCAAATCTTTTGCAATACAATTGAAGTTCAACTGCAAATCAAGTTATTTTCAAATTAAAGTTGTTCATGCCTGGAATAAGTTTTGTTCTCTGCAAATTAGAAGCAGGTGAGTAATCTACACTTTTATGGATGAATTTGATTTTCTGATGCATGTGATAAGGAAGTAATGCTGTAATGATTACATGTATGAATTAATGGGTTGCATGCATATTAATTTGGGATTGCCTGTGTGATAATCTGCATATACATGTAATCTCTGTTTTCAGTTTACAGGCCTAAATTCCAGGTATAAATCGAATTTCTTTTATCTGAAAACAATTTGGGGTAGGATGTTTTTAAGAATATGATTGAATCAACCAAGTATCATTTTTTTATATACTTTCAGGTTGAATTTATAGTTAGTATTCAACAGAAGGAGGAAGTACAGTACATATGAAAACACATCAAAATCAAAATCAAAATCATAATAATTGTTTGTTTCAAATATATGATTGATTCCGTTTTCGAAAATTAGGATTTTTAAAATTAGAATCAAGAATTTTAGGCTTTAAAATCATGAGATATCATATGTTGAATGAAATATGGGTTTCGTGCAAATTCGAGTGATCGATGGCGTTTGAGTGGTCAGGGTTCTCGCTGAAGCAAGCGTGGGGACCTGCGATGTCGGCAAAAATGGTGGTGGAAATTCTTGTTCACCGAGACGGTGGAGAACGGTCGAGGTAGGGTTTTAGGTGAGTTTAAAGTCGAGGTCGGAATGAGGACTACTGTTTCTGTAACAGGACACCGGAGTTCACCGGTTGAGGGGGGAATGAAGTACGTAATCACGGTGAAGCTTTGGGCAGCGTATCAGATTTTATGATAACTGGAATCGAAGTGGCGAGAGGATTTTTGGTCGAAGCTACCTATTTTCTGTTCGATCAGAAGACTCGATTTTAATTGGGGGCTTGGAATTATTTCTGGGCCATTGGGATCGTAAAGGGTGATGACCAGTGACGTGCCGGAGTAAACATTGGTGGTCGGAAGTGTCTGGATGACCGGAGCACGTTCACGTGTATGATTCGTGTATCTGGGTATTATACGTTTGGGGAAGATGAAGATTTCATGGGTAGAACGCGGGGCATTTGCGTACTGACTCGAAGATAGGTAGTGTTTGAGCGTTTGCTTGAGTTTTTGTAAGATGCTTCGGGAAGGATGATTGTTTTATCGATAACAACTTCAGGTTCATGCTTGTAAATCGTTTGACTATTGCTGATGATAAGAAGTTAGAAGGAGGGGATTTCATTGCTTTCGTGGATCCTGGTTATGGTGGGCCAAGGGTAGTGGGCCGGTCTGTTTTTGTAATTAAATTTAAACAATGGTTAAGGAAACAAAAGGGAGAATAGAATAAATAAAACAAAATTTTAAAATGCAAATTGGAATTAGTTCTTGAAAACTTCTACTTGATAATGTTTAGGTTATTTCTATGGAAGTTAAGTTTTGTTAACTTTAAAATTATCAAGTTAAATGTTTTTTTATGCTACAACTTTATTAATTATGTAAAGGTAAGCATAATGATAAAATGTTTAAAAAAAAAAGATGATGTAATAAGGCATTAATAAGATAACTTTCATCTTAATATAATTAAGGTTTAATGCCTAGAGATTAATTAAGTTGATTAGGTAATTTGAATATAATTAGCTAATAAGATTTATGAGTGTAACTACTTGGTGAAGTAGTTGATGGATATATTATTGAATGAAATTAATATAAGGTTAATTACTTAGGAGAAGTAATTCAGAATTAAATTAGTTGGAGTAATTTATTAAAGAATTGATATAATTAATTAAGGAATTAACTAATTAAGGTTAGTGATTATAATATAGTTAATTACTGTTTAAGGTTGATTAAGGCTGATTAATGAAAGTGATTAATTAAGAATTATCAATTAATGTAATTAATGGAAGTAATTAACTAAAGATTAATTGCTGTAAAAAAATTAAGGATGATTACTTTGTGTAATCAATTGAGAATTAATTACTTAGTCAAGGGTGATTAATTAAGGAGAATAATTAAAGGTGATTGATTAATTGGTTATAATTAATTAATATTAAGTAAATGGTAATCTAAGTAATTAAGAATTGTAGTTAATTTAATTAGAAATAAAATAAATTAACTTTTGGAGTTGATAAAACTTGTTTATAGATGATTGAATAATATTGCATGACTTAAACTGATTGATATATCGAAAATGTGATTTGGATGCTATGTGTTATGAGATATTGAGATTTAACTGAGATGATTTACTTTTCTATTGATGATGAATTAATGTGGACGACATTCTGTGTTAGAGAGTTTAAAATGTGTTTAACTTGGGTTTAGATGACATTGGATTCGAAGAGACCGGAGTCGGGTATTTAGTTAATACCCGAAGCCACTTCGATTCTTTATAAATTTGAATGGGGAAGTCAATGTGCTGGTTTGGAATGATTTAAGTGTATTGGACCATTTAATCTAAGTTTTGACACTTAGAAGTTGATGTGTGATATGAGTGATGTCTTTAATGACTTGTGAACTTGTAAATTGACAAAGTTACCCCGGGTTCATATCATTTATTTGCTTTTGTATTCATGTTAGATGGGTTTACTCACGCTGGTTTCCATCCTGACCCGGGTGTTACTTTGATGTAATGCTCGGGTCAGACCGAGTATTACAGATTTTCAGGTAAGGACGTTCTGGAGCTCAGGAGGCAAGCTGGATGGCTGGAACGTATGGAGTGTTTACTACTGTGTATAGTATAGTTGGCTTGGACATGTTGTTTTAAACTGTGCGGTGTATTGAAATGGTTGTAACTCTGATGTATAAAATAAAATTGTACTAATAATGATTCTTCTTTGTAAAACCGTTATTTATGTTATATTATATTTTAATCCGCTGCGAATGTGAGTTTTCTGCAACTGGCTTCTATTTCTGCTTCTTTCTCTTTTCTTCTTTTCTTCTTTTTCACTAACTATCTGGAATTTTCAGGATCGAAATTTCCGGGTCGTTGCATTAAGAACTAATAAATATTAATTAAGGATTGGTTAATTAATAATTAAGGATTAATTAATTTGTAATTAAGTTTTGTTAATTAATAATTAAGTTTTATTAATTAATAATTAAGAGATAATTAATGATTAATTAATTAATTTTAAGAGTAATTATGGATTAATTAATTTGTAATTAAGAGATATTGATTAATAATTAAGTTTATTAATTAATAGTTAATGGATAATTAACCAGTTAATTAAAGGTTAATTAAGTGATTATAAAAGTAGTTAAGGGTTGATTACTTTGTTTTAAAGAAGATCAATAATAATTAAGGTTTATTAGTTGAGAATTAAAGAGTAATTAATCTGTGAATAAAGGTTAATTGATTAATTGATAAGGATAATCAACAAGTGATTAATTAATTAAATGTTAGTAATTACTTAATGATTGTTTAAGCAGGATTAGAAGATTAATTATTAAGTAATTAATTTAATTTAAGATGATTAAATTAATTATAACCTGGATTAATAAGTCCTGTTCATGGATGATTGTTTGTATAGAATATCTATACTAGATGATATTTATTGGTTGATATCTATTGGATGATATCTATTGGATGATATCTATTAGATGATATCTATTGGTTGATATCTATTGGATGATATCTATTGGATGATATCTATTGGATGATATCTATTAGTTGACATCTATTGGATGATATCTATTGGATGATATGTTGTGATATTTTGTGATATGATATTAGATATATCAGTGATAAATGTGTGATATTTATCTATGAGGAATGCTGTGTGAATTCAAGTATTGAATTGAATTGAAATAAATTGTTTTAAACTTTAAAACAACTTGGACCTAAAAGATGGCGTTTTGGATTTCGATGAGACCGGGATCGGATTTCCAGATTTGGATATCCAAAAACCACATCAATCCAAATTAAGCGTTAGGTCGTGAATCTCAAGTGAAGATGAAGATTCAGAGTGCAAGGGTTATCGTCGTTAACTCTGAGGGTGATTCCAAAATGAGTGTAACGAGATAATTCCTTCGGTTTTGTTCGAACCCGGAACGAACTTGTATGGATTGAATGCTTTCAGAACATCGTCAGGTGGACGACGAGCATTCTAAGATAGATGTGTTCTATAGAGGTAATCGTAGCCTCAAGCCTCATCAACCGGGAATGGCTAAAACAGGGGAGGTGCAGCAAGGTTAAGTGGGTCATGCCCAAGTAGGACAAGAGCTTCCCCTGTCTAGATGTCCCTTTTCATTTCGGCTGTGTGGGCAGTTGGTCTGCAGCCAACTGCGGGGTTGTCTTGTTCGGAACTGTTCAGTAAGGAATGGTTCCGGCCTTGTGTTGCAGGGGAGCAGGCGTACTCGTCGGTACGGTGATCTAGGCCACGTACTGTGACGGGCGGTACCACAGTAGCCCAGCCATTGTATGGAATCCAATCTCCAATAAGTGTCGTATGTTTTGGTTGTGCCCAACTATGTTGGAACGTGAGATGTAAGCATTCCAGCTATTTCTGTATTTTACTTGAAAACCCTAGACACTATTATAATATCACTGGATTTCCTATCAAATGTTTTGGATAGCGTAAGGTAAAAACTTACCCGTGTTATGTGTGGGAAGTCTTACGTGATGCCTTTTGTTTTCAAAAGTTTTTCAAAAGTTAAGAAACTTTAAACCATTTACTCACACCAGACCCATGTCTGACCCGGAGTTTTTTTCTGTTTTCTTAAACTCTCGGGTACTCGAATTTTTATGAGTAGCCAAGGGATCAGGTTTTGGCTTGATGAATATTGGAAAGCATGGAGCAGGAGTCCAGACGTAGCTATATCTATATTTCCGCTGTGCTGATTTGTGTTGTAGTCTTTTGTCTGTTGTATTTGAAATGCAATAGACAGAACTCTATAACTGTCTAATGTGAAAGGTTGTTATATCTGTGTAACTCTGATGTAATGACTATGTAATATCTATTTGATATATTATATTTTGTTTCGTTCCGCTGTGAGATTCTGATATTGTTGAGTTCTTTCTTCTTTCTATTCTATTTCTACCTCTTTCTTTCTTATTAATGATGCGTCTTTCTGTAGAATAAAGGGCGGGTCATTACAGTGGTATCAGAGCATAGGTTGAGATAATACCTAGGCTCTGGAGTGGTGTCTATCTTGAGAGTGCGTATTTGTAATTTTTAAATAATTATATTCCTATATAAATTTGTTGGCTATCTGTTCGGATTTCCAACTTGAGTTCTAGAGAAGTTTTATCTTTCTCTTTGTTTGGTTGACATCCCATCCTTGTATCTAATCCTATAAGTGGATAATTGAGTTAGATAAGATCTGTAGAGGCGTAAGATTTCTTATCTTCCCTATAATTTTCTTGTGACCCATTGGTATTGGATCTCGAAGGGTATGATCTTATTCTGGATATGGATTGGATAGATAGTATAAGGATTGTTTCTTTGAAGGCTGAGTTGGGAAGAATCGCAAAAGTGACTTGCGATGATTTCGAAGTTCTTTGAAGCATCTCTTGCTTGGAAGCGAGGTATCTCCAGAAGGTGTAGAGTTCTTCGAAGTGGTTAGAGATTGTCTGGATGTTTCCAAGGTAGTGGAAGTTTGCCTTCATCTGGAGATGGAGTTGGAGAAGCAGATCCAAGTTTTCTTTGAGGAGGCCTTTTGTTTCTAGTGGAGATATTTTTGTAGATTCAGCCGGGTAACTTCTATTCAGCAGTGAAGCAATTGCAGTTTTCTGGATTTGGCAGAGTTTTACAGAAGTTGTCAAGTCTATTCTAAGATTTCTTCGCACTTAACCAAGTGACTCGGGAAGGAACTAAGTTTAGTAGACCTGAGTGCGATGAGGCTTTCTTGAATCTAAAGGCAAGGCTGACTAGTGTGCTTATTCTAGCTATTCTGGATAGCAAGAGCAAGCTGAGTTCTACGCGAACGATGTGTATGTGCCTGTTATGGATGGATTGATGATTAAGGAACATTGAAGATCGTCAGAAGGATTTGAGGCAAGGAGTTTAGGAAATCTTCTGGTAGCTAAGAAAGAAGAAGGATGTAGCTGCTTTCGTCAGAAGATGTGTGGTCGATCAGCAAGTGAAGGTGATCAGCAGAAGACCACAAGTTGCTGCAGCCTTAGAAATTCTGAAGTGAAGTGAGAAATGATTTCTTTGGATTTCATTGACGGTCTGCCAAGGACCAAAGAGGGAAATGGAATATGGGTAATTGAAGACCGGTTAATTAAGAGCACCTATTTTATTCCGGTCAAAGCAACCCGTACTGCGGCATCTTTGGCTGAGTTTTTCTTGAAGGAGTTTGTCCAAATGTTGGATGATTCAGTCAGGATTGTTAGCGACTATGATCCTATTTTCTCCAGCGGATTTTGGAGATTTGTGATCAGCTTGGGTTCAGGTTTGAATTTGAGTTCAGCCTATCATTCTCAGATCGACGGTCAGATAGGAAGGCCGAATAGAATTTAGAGATTGTGCTGAGGGCTGTGTTTTGGATCTGATGGGTCTTGGAAAGACCATTTGTTCTGAATGGAGTTCTCGTTCTGTATCAGGCGATTATATGGATGGCATCCTATGGAGTTTTGCTTGGAAGATCTGGTAGATTCCCATTTTGTTGGGTAGAGTCGAGAGATCGTCTAGTTCTTGCCCAGTTTTGATTCGAGAGGCATCTGTGAAGGTGGAGTTTATCTAGAAGAGCTGAGAGTAGTGCAGGATTGTAAGAAATGATTTGTGGACTAGAGGCAAAGACAATTGGATTATGAGGTGAGAGGTTTAGTCTTTGTCAAAGTTTCCCGATTTAAAGGAATTACCGGATTTGGAAAGATGGGAAATTCGCTCCAGGATGTATTGGTCTTTTCTGAGTGCTTGAGGAGATTAGTGATTGTGATCTACAGGATGGAATTGCTAGTTTGGATAACTGGAATTCATGTTGTTATTCACATATCTCATCTGAGAAAATACATGAATTATCCGTCTTAGTTAGGATCTGTAATTCAGTAGGATCTGGTAGTTGAGCTAGTTTATTTTTAGTATGGTCTGATATCTGTTTCGAATTTTTGATCCGAGTAAGAGGAAGCTCTGGATCTTAGTAGTTTAGCTGGTTTAGTTTCTGTGGAGCTAGGATTTCAGAGTTTATCTTGAGAAACTCTGGATAGTTATAGGATGGCTTATCCAGATCTATGTCCGGATAGCTATAATTGTTTGATTTGAATAATTTGTTTATACAAATAAACTGGTGGTTTGAATGTATTGTTTGTTAGAATAAATTATTTATTCGAATGAATGGTTGTTTAGTTAATAGTGTATGGTTGATATGGATGTTTGGATTGTAAACAAAAATAAAAGATTTTGAATTATCTTTGTTTTAAATTTCGGGGACGAAATTCTTTTAAGGGGAAAGGAATGTGATATCCCGGAATTTCGAGGAATTTAAAATGTGATAATCGTCTTAATAAATTATTTAAAATGGATAAAATCTATTATTTTCAAATATAAATAACCAAAAATAATTAATAACATGATGATTTTAAATATAGTTATAAATGGATTCTTAATAGAATAACTATCTGCAAATTCAATTCGTAATGTTTTATAAATAGATTTTTTTTAATGAAATAATTATTTTCAAATATAGTTGGTGTTGATTTATAAATGAATTATAAAATAGAATTATTATTTTTGAGTTAAAAAGGAGTTTATATATATAATTAAGATTAATTTTAAAAATAGATTTTATAAATAAGGTTATTATTTTCAAATTAAATTAGTGCTTGTTTAAAGTTAGCGTAAATTTGAATTGATATTAAATTTGATTTCAAATTGAATTTGGATTTAGATTTAAATTTGAATTTAAATGAATATTTATATCTTAAAAGTAGTTTCATTTAAAATAATATATGAATGAGTTTTGTTTAAAATAAGATTTATTTCCTTAAAAAGAATTTATTAACAAAGGTTTATAAAATTGTAAAATAAATACAAAAGGTTTATTTTAACATTTAAAATGGATTAAAAATATTTTATATGATTTTATTTACATTATGATTGGTTATACTTTATTTTCTTTTAAAAATTTTATTTTTATAAAATTTAGAAAGCATTTATTTATTTAGAAATGTATTTACTAATTTAGGAAATTTATATAAAAGCTTTTAAAATCTCTTAAAGATAAATAAAAATGAAATATTACAAGTGTAGGTTAATAAAGCTTAAAAATACACATGTAAGTGAAGTAATTATAGGTTGTGACAAGTGTTAATAATTGAAACAAGTGGCAAATTTATTTTTCTTTTTCTTTAATTCTAAATAAATCCTAAATCACAATATATAAACTCAACTCTTCTTTTTCTCATCTCTATTTCTTATTTCTTTTGCATTAAAACCTGAAACCAGATCAAGCTTGAAAACATATCCTCAAACAAACACTGTAAAAACTTCCTTTTCAAATCTATAAACAAACCTGGAACTATTTTTCAGATTTGAAGCTTCATACCCAAAACAGATGCAACCCTGCAAACTAATTCTTCCTCAAGCATTTGTTTTCAAACCAAGCCTGAACCATTCTCAAATCTGGTGTTTGCAACCACTTCAAGTCTAAATGCAACCCTGTAATCCTCCTCAAACCAAAATCCACCTCTGTTCAAAAATCAAAAGCCTGAAACTTTTTTTTAGATCTGTAAACAAATGCAATCTGAAATCTATAAGCTCAAGTTCAAAATCTGTAAGCTTGCAACTATTTTAAAACTGAGATTTTGCAAGTCTCCTAAAAATCAAAGCAGCAATGCAAAACTTCAGATTATCAAAAACAAATCAAAGCAGCAATGCAAAACTTCAGATTATCAAAAACAAATCAAGGCAGCAATACAGTTTTCAAGCTTCTCAGCAAATAAATCAAGTCTCTGCTTTTTAAAACCTGGTGAGTAAACAAATTTAATAAAAAAATTAGTTAATATACTTCTGATTGCTTGTGAAGTTCAAGATAATAATGTTTGATTGTGCATGTATATGATATGAATGATTGTATAAGTGAATGTCTGCTGTGTTTATATGTTTCTGTTTCTTGGTTCAGGAAAATAAGAGTTTGATCAGAAATCATAATCAAATCATTCTATGTTTGTTAGATTTGGAGATACATATAATATATGTTTGTTAAATCCTGAATTTAAGTTTAAAATTTATTTAAACAATTTAAGTTTAAATTTATTCTGGAAACAAGAAAATGCAGTGGCAATTCTAAATGCATGATAAATCAAATGTTATAATTTGATAATCTGATTTTATAACTTGAATCTAGATAGAAAATGAAGATTTTTAAAACAAGAATTCAGATTTTTAGTGATAGGATTGAAGAGAATTTCAGTGTTGACTGGATTGGGGTTTTTGAGCAACTACAGATGGTTTAGGGGACTAGAAGAGTCGGGGCTTTGTCAGGTGGTGGAGGACTGTACGGTGAGGCGGGGAAAAATGGAAGATGGGATGTTTGATCATTGGGGCGTCGGCGGCAAGAGAAATGGATTTCTAAACCTAGTTTGGTCGCGCTAGAAAATTTTGGTTCATCACTTTCTCTGGTGCATCGAGAGGGCTGGAATTTGGGGTAAGGGTAGCTTAGGGTGTCGGCATGGCATAGCCGGAGGGGTAGCAACTCCGATGATCGGAGTAGAGGCTGCGAGATAGTTTCTGGCAGTGGTTTTTTGGTTGCTGTTTTTCTTACATACTCGATTTTGATTTAAGGAACGTGAGTGAGTTTGGATGATGGAGCGATGATGTTGAGGCGTTGGATGATCTGTCGACGTCAACGGAGATGGTCATTGTCGTCGGGGTTGGTTGTGCAGGTGTACAAGTGGGGTGTGACATCTGATGATGTGTGTTGGGTTTACTCGAAGCATTGCTCGAGAGTTTGGGAAGAATACGCGAGAGTGAACTCGAGTAGATTTAGGTGTTATAAGACTACATATTTTTAAACTTTAAAATTTTATTTTAAGTTTTAAATGGGCAGAAGTGTTTGACTCGGGGTTAGGCCCGAGTGACCTTCGGGTAAAACCCGAAGTAACTGATTAAAACAGTTTCAGAATGTTTTAAAATCAAATCTCTTTGTAATTTTAAGTTAGATCTAGTTTTAACTTCTATATAAACTTACTTCATATATAATAAGTATTTCTTAAACAATTGATTATGAAGTTTTAAAAGATGTTTAAATTAAATTTTGTTAAATGAAATTTTAAAGTGATTTTTGAACATTAGTTTAAAATGTAAGTTAATTTTTTTTTAGAAAGGTAAGCTTTAAAATATAACTTGAATTAGTTTTTGAAAATCTTTACTTGATAATGTTTTAAGTTTTTAGGAAGTTAAGCTTTGATAACTTTAAAATTATCAAGTGAATAATTATTTATTTTAAAACTTAATTGATGATGTAACTGAGTAAAGATAAATGATAATGTTAAAACGTTTTTAAATGTTAAAGTTAATAAAGGTATTAATGATATAATGTCTTGTCTTAAGATGATTAAAGGTTTAATACCTTGAGATAAACTAAGTTAATTATGGAAATTAAGTATAATTAATTATTATTTTTTATTTAATTGTAAAGGGTTAATTAAGTAATTAATCAGGAGTAAATTAATTGATTTAATTAATAGTTAATTAAAGGTTATTATTTAATTAATTTAAGATTAATTATAATTAAGGATTATTAATTAAAATTTGTTAATTAATGATCAAAGATTAATTAATTGAGTAATTAAATAATTAAGAATGAATTAATCAAGTTATTAAGGTTTGATTAATTTGTAATTAAAGAGTTGTTAATTAAGTAATTAGAGGTTACTTGATTAATATTTAAGATGTACTTAGTTTGTAATTAAGTTTTATTAATTAATGACTGGGTTTTATTAATTGATACTATAATTAAATATTAATTAATTGATTAATCAAAGTTGATTAAGGATTAGTCAAAAGGGTAATTAAGGATTAATCAAAGGTGATTAAGGATTAATCAAAATTTATTAAGAATTAATCAATATTAATTAAGGATTGGTTAATTAATAATTAAGGATTAATTAATTTGTAATTAAGTTTTGTTAATTAATAATTAAGTTTTATTAATTAATAATTAAGAGATAATTAATGATTAATTAATTAATTTTAAGAGTAATTATGGATTAATTAATTTGTAATTAAGAGATATTGATTAATAATTAAGTTTATTAATTAATAGTTATTGGATAATTAACCAGTTAATTAAAGGTTAATTAAGTGATTATAAAAGTAGTTAAGGGTTGATTACTTTGTTTTAAAGAAGATCAATTAATAATTAAGGTTTATTAGTTGAGAATTAAAGTGTAATTAATTTGTGAATAAAGGTTAATTGATTAATTGATAGGGATAATCAAGAAGTGATTAATTAATTAAATGTTAGTAATTACTTAATGATTGTTTAAGCAGGATTAGAAGATTAATTCTTAAGTAATTAATTTAATTTAAGATGATTAAATTAATTATAACCTGGATTAATAAATCCTGTTCATGGATGATTGTTTGTATCGAATATCTATATTAGATGATATTTATTGGTTGATATCTATTGGATGATATCTATTGGATGATATCTATTAGATGATATTTATTGGTTGATATCTACTGGATGATATCTATTGGATGATATCTATTAGATGATATTTATTGGTTGATATCTATTGGATGATATCTATTGAATGATATGTTGTGATATTTTGTGATATGATATTAGATATATCACTGATAAATGTGTGATATTTATCTATGAGGAATGCTGTGTGAATTCATGTATTGAATTGAATTGAATTGAAATAAATTGTTTTAACTTTAAAACAATTTGGACCTAAAAGATGGCGTTTTGGATTTCGATGAGACCGGGATCGGATTTCCATATTTGGATATCCAAAAACCACATCAATCCAAATTAAGCGTTAGGTCATGAATCTCAAGTGAAGATGAAGATTCAGAGTGCAAGGGTTATCGTCGTTAACTCTGAGGGTGATTCCAAAATGAGTGTAACGAGATAATTCCTTCGGTTCCGTTCTTTCAGAACATCGTCAGGTGGACGATGAGCATTCTAAGATAGATGTGTTCTATAAAGGTAATCGTAGCCTCAAGCCTCATCAACCGGGAATGGCTAAAACATGGGAGGTGCAGCAAGGTTAAGTGGGTCATGCCCAAGTAGGACAAGAGCTTCCCCTGTCTAGATGTCCCCTTTCATTTCGGCTATGTGGGCAGTTGGGCTGCAGCCAACTGCGGGGTTGTCTTGTTCGGAACTGTTCAGTAAGGAATGGTTCCGGCCTTGTGTTGCAGGGGAGTGGGCGTACTCCTCGGTACGGTGATCTAGGCCACGTACTGTGACGGGCGGTACCCCAGTAGCCCTGCCATTGTATGGAATCCAATCTCCAATAAGTGTCGTACGTTTTGGTTGTGCCCAACTATGTTGGAACGTGAGATGTAAGCATTCCAGCTATTTCTGTATTTTACTTGAAAACCCTAGACACTATTATAATATCATTGGATTTCCTATCAAATGTTTTGGATAGCGTAAGGTAAAAACTTACCCATGTTATGTGTGAGAAGTCTTACGTGATGCCTTTTGTTTTCAAAAAATTTTCAAAAGTTAAGCAACTTTAAACCATTTACTCACACCAGACCCATGTCTGACCCGGAGTTTATTTCTGTTTTTCTTAAACTCTCGGGTACTCGAATTTTTATGAGTAGCCAAGGGATCAGGTTTTGGCTTGACGAATATTGGAAAGCATGAAGCAGGAGTCCAGACGTAGCTATATCTATATTTCCGCTGTGCTGAGTTGTGTTGTAGTCTTTTGTCTGTTGTATTTGAAATGTAATAGACAGAACTCTATAACTGTCTAATGTGAAAGGTTGTTATATCTGTGTAACTCTGATGTAATGACTATGTAATATTTATTTGATATATTATATTTTGTTTCGTTCCGCTATGAGATTCTGATATTGTTGAGTTCTTTCTTCTTTCTATTCTATTTCTACCTCTTTCTTTCTTATTAATGATGCGTCTTTCTGTAGAATAAAGGGCCGGTCATACACTTATTTAACTTAATTCAAGTTAAATTCAATTTAAATCCCATTAACCTTACTCAAATTTGAATTCCCGCTTCAAATTTTAAACTTCATATTAATAATCGTCATATCACATTCCAAGGAAAATTTAAAACTCAACCTTGGAGTCTATTTCAAATATACATATTTATATCCTCTACACACCAAGTTATACTTTAAATTTTGAACCACCTTTGGTTTAATTCAAAACAAATTCCTTTAAATTTCAAACAACTCTTGTTTTGAACAGGACCCTTTCATTCAAAGACATTAAATAATATTATCTATTATTTCTTTATCACTTTGAAATAAATTTCCAAATTTCTAGACCTAGATTTAAAACTTCATAATTTAAATCATCTTTAGTTCCAATTTAAAAGTCAAGCTTACCTAAATGTTTTACTTCCCTAAAACATTTCATTATTATCTTATTCTGGAATCACCTTTACAAGTTTAGGATTTTAGTTTCAGTTTGAATCTATTTCAAACTTATTTTCATTCAATTTCAGTTTGGTTGTATTTCTATTACCACTAAATTATTTTATTTAATTCCAATTATTTAAAAACTAATTACCTTAATATTTATTAGAAAGAAACATTGCTTTATATATCAAAATATAATCTTATATAAAATCATTTAAAAAATTTATATAAGAAAATAACAAGTACGCTCTCATACACACACACACAGAGAGAGAGACTCAACTCATTCTAGGGTACCATTGACCCTATCCTTAATGAGTATCTCCCACCAGAGCCAATATTCTCACTTAACCTAGCTCTGATACCAAATGTAACGACTTAGAATTTTCGGTCTCGAGAATTCCAAATAGTTAGGAAAAGAAGAAAAGAGATAGAAGAAGAAACAGAAATGAAACATAGAATCTCACATTCACCGCGGATCAAAATATAATATCAAATAAAATAACAGTTATACAAAGGAAAATTGTATCAGTTAATATACATTATTACATCAGAGTTACAACATTTACTCAAAACACTGGACAGTTAAAATTAACATGTCCTAGATAAACAAAATACCACAGCGGAATATACTCCATACGTTCCTACCATCCAGCTCGCCTCCTAAGCTCCAGAACGTCCTTACCTAAAAATCTATAATACTCGGTCTGACCCGAGCATTACATCAAAGTAATACCCGAGCCAGGCTGGAAACCAGGGTGAGTAAACCCATATAATATGAATTACTAAGTAACATAACTTAAATGAATTACCAGGGTAACTCGTACTTTTCTACGAGTTCTAATCTTATTTAAGTCAATTATTTAACTCAAAGCAATATCCGTGAATCGTTATCCAGTTAAAATATCCCTGGTACTTAATTTATTCACTCCAGCCTGTTAAATTCAAATTTATAAAGAATTGAAGTTGTTTCGGGTATTTACTGATACCCGACCCCGGTCTCTTCCTATTCAATGTTATCTCTAATCCAAGTTGTTAAGTATTAATCAATACAATTCATATCCAGGATATCTTATCACATAACAATTCAACTCAGATAGGTAACCAACATTATCACAATTCAACCCATTCATATCTCAAAACATCTCACTCGCACATCAGAGATATCATCAATCCAAGACATCTAATATCATTCAACCGTCTATAACAATATTTATTAGGTATATAATCCCTAATTAATTAATTAATCTCTAATTAAATTAATTACCATATTTTAATCACTTGGATTACCCTAATCCTGCATACTTAACATTTATTAATTTTAACCTAATTAATAAATCATTCTTTAATCACCCATTTTAATTAATCAACCTTGATTAATTATTCATTAATTACATTATGTAATTAACCTTTAGTAAATTTCACAAATTAATTATCCTTTAACTATGCACATTAATTAACCTTTACATTTTTCATTAGTTAATTAATTACATTGATCCTTAATTATTTTAATTAATTTTTCCCAAAATCATTTACTTTGATTAATTATCTTTTAATTAACCCCATCAACTGAGCAACGTTTTAATCAATTTCCTTAATTAACCAACCCTTAAATTGTCCATTTTGAATTAATTATCCATAATTGCTTCATTAAAAAATTATCTCATTGGTTAATTATCCTCAATTTATTAACCTTTGTTTATTAATTTTAATTTCAAATTAAATTAATTAACCCTTAACAAATTAATCCTTTAATTACTTACATTAAGTAATTAACCATTTAAGTAATTGATCTCTAATTACTTACATTGTTGATCACTAGTTACCAATTAATTAATCTCATGTTAATTAGTTTATAACCCTTAATTAATAATTAATAAATCCTTAATCATTAATTAATTAATTACTCTTAAATTACTTTATTAATTTAATTAATTCTTAATTACCCAAGGTCTTAATTTACCTTAAGATGTATAATTTCTTAATTAACATAATAATATTTAAACCATTTATTTTTATAATTAACTTATTTAATCAAATCATTGAATTTAAGTTAATTATAACCTAAGCATTTATCTTAATAAGTTAAAATAAATTATAAAATTTCCTTAAAAAAAATTATTTACGTCATTTATTTTATAAAGACATAAATTTTAAGAAATGGTTCAAAACTAAATCCAAAACTTATTTATAATTTAAACTTAAAACTGCACAAAATTTTATTTAGGTCAGACCCGAATATCACCTCGAGTCCTTACCCGAGAAACCCCCCTCTTTTCTTTTCTCAAAATTTTGTTAGTTTAAAATTTTAAATCTATTATCACAACAACCCGAGACCAGACAGATAACACTTCGATCAACCATCTTTGTCAAAACCCAAACAACCCGAAACTAACTTCATCCTTCCTCTTTTTCCTATCTCCTTCTTCCTTCAGACCTTTGAACACTGATACACCATAATTCCTATGCACATGCACACCCTACGCCGTCGCTCCGAACACCCCTGCTACCTCCAGCATGTCATCGTCGACGCGTTCAACAGCTCCGGCCACCCAGAAGAAGCTTCGACCTCCAGAATCGAAAATGAACAATTTCGAGTCCTACTAGAAAAGCCGATCACCCGAAAAAGGTTCCGTTCCTTGCACCTCCATTGACCAGAAATGACGCCACCCCAATGGTACGACCACTACTCCTCGAGCTTCCTTCCCGAACCATTGCAGCCTCGACCGATCGCCCTATTCGCCGCCGCTCGCCTAAAACAGACGCCACAAAGACGAAGCCTCCGAAGCCCTAGTTCTTCCCTAAACAACCACTCAGATGATCGAAAAATTCATCCTAGATTTTTCCCGAGTTCCTTAGCCATGCAACCTCCTCTTGAGCCCATGCCGACCTTAATCGTCGACCACCTTGCCTGGAATCAACACAAATTCATTCTCCGATCAACTCGCCGCATCCACTCATATCCCGTAATAAAAATCAAGAAATGATTATCAAAATTTACTATTTACAATACTCATTAGTTTATATATTCAAAATTTGAAAATTTAAAATCAAATTCTCAACTTGAACTTAAATTTTTTACCGTCGCTTCTTGTTTCCAGCAAGTTCACTTTTAAATTTCATTTAGTAATATTTTTAAAAGAAAGTTATTACCCCATACAACATATTTTATTTAGAGGTTAAGATCTAAAAATCATCTAGTTAGATGTTTTGAATTTTCAAATCAGGTTTAAAACCTGTAATGTTTGAACAGAGGAATGCTTTTGCTTGTTTCCAGTTATGAACACAGATACTACACTCATATATATACAAAAATCATTTTAATCAATATGCACAATAAAATTCATATCATACTTTAATGATTCATCACATTCTAAATCAAGATATTTCAGGCTCTAAGTGCTCACTCACCAAAAAATTCTAGAAGACAGAGAACAGATCAAATTGGAAAAACTGGGTTGATTTGGAATTGCCTTTGAACTGAATTTCTTGCTAGCTGATCCTGGCTTTGATTGGTTTTAAACTGATAATTTGAAGCTTGGTTGTTGCTTGATTAACTTGTTTGAACTTTGATTTTCTTTAGGTTTTTTTTCTTTCTTGCTTTGTTGATTTGTTTAAAAATGTTTACAGGTTGAAGATAAATTTTTACAGACTTTAATTTTTGGTTTGTAAAGTTATACAGGTTTGTTTTTTTATTTACTAGTTTGTGGATTTTCAGGCTTGAATGTTTAAAACTGAGAAAAATTCTTTTTTTTCCTTTTCTATTTATTCAAATTAAAATAAATTCATAATGCTACTTATCTATATTGTTAACACTTGTTTATTTCTTAAGTTAAATGATTTACATTTGTTAGTTTTGTGCGTTAAATCTTAACACTTGTTTTAGCATGAGAATTGTTATTATATAATGTATATACCCTTTATATTACTTATATTTATTTATTTATTTATATTTATATTATATATATATATATATATTATAAATTTATATTTATGCTTCTCTTTTATTTGCATTTATATATCCTTTGAGTAAATAAAATTTGAAATTAATTTATACATAAATAAATAGTCACATATATATATATATATATATTTAAATCCAATTTCATTTCAAGATATTTATCTTTTGAATCTCAAACTCAAATTCAAATTCCATTCAAAATCCACTCACAAATATATATAATTAAAGAAACACATATTTAATTTGTTTGAAAATAAAAAAATTTCTATTTAAAATCTACTTATATATATATAAACCATTACTCTTTTGTTTTAAAAGAATAATTTGTCAAATTTTAAGTAATTATATTAAGATATGATCAAATAAATATTTATCCAAATGTAAATATTTACTATCAGATTCATTTGTTCAATCTATAATTCAATATTTCTATTAATTAAGCCAATTGTTTTATCAATTACAGATGTCCAGAAATCCGGGTTATCACATAAAGGTTTTGTAAGCATTTTCCTAGAAGAACTTCAAAAGGAGATTTCTAATCACAAACTAGTGACATGAACACCTTAAAGTTGAAAATTAAGTTGGTGAGCGATGTTCGGCAGAACATGACGATTGTTCGCCAAAGCGCATAAGAATGAAGTATGTAGATTTAATAAAATTGTCCTCAATGACCAAATTTTAATCAAGTCAATGTAATGAGTGAGGTGGCCCTCTACAAAATCCATAGATATAACATCTCATTACCAAAGAGGTATGCTCAACGATTTTGATCAACTATCTAGTTTAATGCTCTTCTTTCTATTTAGTAGTTAATGCACTTTACCCATAATTCCCTTACCTTGGCACAGATTCCTCCATAGAATTACATTGGCTCCAAGCTACCTCGTTTAGAATAGTTGAGGATTTGGTCAACACCTTTTTCCAATTGTGCATCATTCAATCATGATGTGCAAATATAACACCCATAATGTTGGTTAACATTATTCATGATATTTAATTGAATAGACTAGATAGAATAATGTGTGGAGTGATAAGGAGATTGAGATTTGATAATTATTTGGGTTAGGGTTTAACTAATTAACTAATAAGATTGTTTTAAAAATATAATATATATGGGAATAAATGGGTGGGGAAAATTAGAAATGGATCTTTCTTCTATCCCTTAAACCCTCCCTCTTCCATTTCATTCTCATTTTCAAAACAATGAAATTGCAAACCATAGAGGCCATCTATAACTAAAAAGGAAGATTATAAGAGAAAAACTAAAGCAAATCAAAGGAAAATCTAGGAAAATCATTCTCCATCAAATCTCAACTTCATTATCCAATCTAAGGTGAAAATAGTACCCATCTTAAGTTTTTATGTTTTGTTTTTCAGAATTATGATCTAATTGAGTTAAAAATGTCATGTTTGGATTGGTTATATCATTATTGGCTTTAATAAAGAATTTTGGGAATTTCTATGGAATTGATTCAATAGTTTTTAAGAGTAAAACCTATGTTTTTGATCTCCTAATGATTCGAAATTTTGATATGTTGTATATGATGATATTTTGAAGACCGATTTCTAATTTTATAATTTTTCAAATTAACGGGAATATTTTATGAATTTCCAAGGGAAGAAAGTGCAAATATTTCAGGTTTTAATTATTAAAATAATTAAATAAGGATTTTGGTCTAGAAATTTTTATATGTTGAATAATATTTTTAATCTGATTTTTGGTAAATTTTGCGGATTTTTCTCATGCAATTATGATTTATTCTAAAGCTAGAAAAGCTTATAATTAATATTAAATGATTAATATTGATTAGGGGGTGTGAAATGAATTTTGAGAAGGTAAATAAATTGTGGTAATTTTTTTAAAAAAGAAATTTGATAAAGATTATTTTTAACCATTAGAAAATTTATAAGGGTTAAGGGTTGGTGAAAAGTAATTACTGTTAATAGAAATAAAAAAGTTTTTATAACAATTACGATATTGTCATATTATCAATGTTTATGCCGAACCCCAGCGACATTAACAAGAATGGATGCATACGATATCAACTAAGTTAGTATGGAATGAATCGGTTTAGGTGAAGTCTTATATCATAATGCCTTCGACATTGAATCAATGTCGACATAGATAATCTCTTAACGCACTGGAACTATGCCGATCTCCCTTATATCTTTGTTTTGAAATCTATAACATACGGCATTAACACCACGAGTTTTCACCGTAGTTTTAGACAATGTCCCATACTTCCTATTAGACGCCATAGCTTAAGGCAGTAACGCCATAAGTATTGTTTCCTACATCATTCACTTTAGGCAGTAATGCCACCAATATTACTTTCGAGATAGAAATATTATGGCAATAATTCCGCTTGAACATATATACTTCCGACATTGATATAAAATGGCAATGATGCCACCTATTATCAATTCTGGCATTCTTACTATAGCAGCATAGTAGTTCATTTTTTTATAAAATCAATATCAACTGTTTTAAGGCATTGATGTCGGAAGTCATCAATTTTAGCCTTACTGTTTTAAAGCATCCGATATCAATAGTTTTGTAATATTGATGCCATATGATTTTACAAATCAGAATTATTTATTAAAGTTTTTATAAGAAGGGATGCGACGTCCTATGCCATTCATATTGATGCTGTATGTTTTCAGTGATGAACATATTCTAACTTATGGCATTATGCCATATAAAGAAGAGGTGCGGCGTCCTCATATTAATACCAAACTTATGCATAGTAGTATTAAAATGGATTTTAAATTGGCATGAGAAATTGATAAAGTAATGGGTTATGCTTTCCTTATTTCAAATATGAATTAAGAGGATTAATCACGTATGATGATAAAGGTTTTCAAGGAATAAATTATTATTTAGCCCAGGCTTTCATATGAGATTATCAAAGGGAGTTATTACTTAAGATTAAATAATTATAAGATGCCAATGGCCACGGATTGAAAATAGTGAATGATGGATGTTATATATATGTTCTTGTTATTATTTGTTAAGTTATTTTTGCATGACTATTATTGTCATACTCACATCATCATGACCCATGACTGCATTTTGAAGATAATTAAGGGCGTAATAAACAGTCAGGTTGATCCAGTAGCGAGTATAGTCAAACCTAACTCTTGAGTGAGTAGAGTTGAATTCAGAAGATCAGCTAGATCAAAATTTGTAAGATGCCCGGACTGATCAAATGATTATAATTTGAGATATGATATTAGAAGGTCCAATAGGTTCGTGGTCATTCCATGAAAACTATGGCTCGAATAATGTTATTGGAGTATTCCAATAAGTTCTCAGTGATCACATGAAAACTATGATTGTAGATATGTTATTGAAGAATCCCAATAGGTTCATAGTGATCCCATGAAAACTATGAAATCGATGATTGTAGGATGCCCAGACTAATCAAATGATTATAATTTTAGATATGAAATTGGAAGGGTCCAATAATCTTGTATTCATCCCATGAAAACTATGGCTCAAATAATGTTATTGGAGAATCCTCATAGGTTCTTAGTGATCCTATGAAAACTATGATTGTAGATATGTTATTGGAGAATCCCAATAGGTTCATAGTGATCCCATGAAAACTATGATTGGAAAGTGTTATTGGTGGAATCCAATAGGTTCTTAGTGATTATATGAAAAATATAATTCAGGACAAGTAGTCCTTAAGAATTTTAATAGGTTATTAGCTTGCCCATGAAAACTAATAGGTTCATAGTAACCCTAGAAAAACTATGAGTTGAGACAGATTATCGGCTTTGTAAGAATCGGTGAACTTAGGGTAGTTATTACCCTAAATTGACAAATGAGTCAAACTTACCCATATTGCATACCTGCATTAGATTTGGTTATGCGTTTTAACCATTGTGGTTGCTGGTACATGACTATGATTGACATATTTTGGATAAGATACTAGTGAAGTGAAAACCCGTTCTGCTAAGCGGCGTAGTCTCACTAGATATCTATTTGGTTCGAGATGGAATGTTATTATTCACACTAGACTTTTTGTCTTCCTTAAAGTTTTTGTTTTCCCCATTAAACTCTCGGGTACTCATTTGAATAGGTCAGGAGTAGAGATTCTCATGTTAGACGAATAAGCTTCCAGAGACGTGCAGGAGGCAAGCTAGCTATTACTATGAGATTTTATTTTTTTGCTATGTTGTTTTATCTGCTTGAACTTATGTAATGGAAAATTGTATAATTGCCAGGTATTAGACTCTGATCAACCAAGTGGACATCTTCATATGTCGTTGTTGGAGTACTTTGTAATAATTATTCTCTGAATGTGGAAAACCAATGAGAGTATGTAATGAATGGGAAAATCTTCTTTCAAAGATGTAATGGAAGTTTGATTAATGAAAGATGTTTGAAAAAAATTCATATTCATGTGCTTCTGATGTTATGTATTATTAACTTAAATGTACTTCGTCATCTAAAATTAATACTATGGATGCTTACAATATCCTAGCGCTTAGTTTCAGGCTATAAAATAAGGGATGTCACAATTTGGTATCGGAGCATAAATTTATGTAAAACTTAAAAGATTAAATGATTTTGGAAACATAATCCAATGAACCAGCGAATAAGATTGGGGTGTAGGATAACGCTACAATAACATACTTGAGTATGCTATATATAAATATGTATTCTCCCCTCTCTCTCAGACAGTTATTCTGTATCTTATTAAGGCTCATATGTAGATTACAAGAAAGCAAGATATGGAAGCAGGAAATGAAAGAGTGAATTTAGGTGGAGAAAGCACTACTAGCAATGGAAATGTTCAACGCAATACTAGAAGGAACCAAGGTCGACAAACAAACACTAACAAAAATGTAAATGCCAATGTAGGTACTGGAACCCCACTAGTAGATATGAGGACTATGTATAAGTTCTTTGTCAACATGATGCAAGATGGAGCAGTTGCTGGTTTGGCTAGAGGGAATGTTGCAACAGTGGAAGGACCTACTCCCGTGGTGCCAGTTGGTAATGACTATGCCAAGATGAACCGTAATTATACTAGCTTTAGAGGAAAGCCTTTTCTTAGAACCGAGGACGCTATTGAAGTGGAGAACTGGCTATTGCACCATGAGAGGATTTTTGCTGATCTAGGGTTGAATGATAAGTATAAAAGGGGATTTACTTCTTAGGCAGTTTCGAAGTGCAACATTGTACTGGTGGAACGGGGTGACAATTAGTTACCAGAAGAGAAATTGACTTAGGCTGAATTTCGCAGGAGTTTTAGGAGAGGTTTTATTTGAAGCAGCAAAGTCAACATTGATTAGGAAGTTTATGGAATTAGAACAAGGGGAAATATCGATGTTGGAATATGCTACTAAGTTTGATGAGTTATCTAGGTATGGATATGCTACCATCGACACTGTGATTAAGAGGAATAAGAAGCTTATCCGAGGGTCAAAACTGCGGATTACTAGAGAAACAATGCCATATCTCTGAGATACAAGTAATGTAGTGGTGGAAATGGCGATATGGAAAGAGGAAATCCTTTTGACTTTTGGGAAGGAGAATTCAGTGGAGAATCAAGGTTTTCAGAGTAATAAGAGGAAGTTCTTCAAGAAGAAGGGTGCCCGGAAGGGTGGAGCTACCAAGAAATGAAAAGCTGATCTTGTTTTCTTTAAGTTCAATAAGAAAGGGCAGTTCTCTCATGAGTATCGAACCGATAATGGATAGAAGGTTTTGGAAAAGAAACGTGTGAAGTGTTTCAAATGTGACCAAATAAGGCACTACAAGAATCAATGTCTAGAACCGACTAGAGCTGATAAAGGAAAGGTACTTGCTTTGGAACCGTCTGCATCGAAATAGACAACTATGGAGAAAGAAAAGTTATGATGGAAGGTACACTTCTGATTTGTAGCATATCATATTTTTTCGATACAGGTGCATCACATTCTTTTATCTCACTATGTTTGGTATATATGTTAAACCTAGATCATCATACCTTGTTACTTCCTTAAGAGTCGTGAATCAAATAGGAGGTTATGCAATCCTTGTGATGAGATGTGACTAGTTAGAGCTTGAGTTCCTTAGGTCATATATTCACATTTAATCTGTATGGGTTTAATTTTATGGGATTTGGGATTATTTTAGGAATGGATTTTGAGCCAATGATGATAGGATAAAAATATTTCATTAAGCACCTGATCCCATCAACCGAATTATTTACTCAGTTGAGAATTTGAGTTTAGAAGTTTGTCCTTTATTTGGTGCAACAAAAGTAGAAGATGAGTCACATCCAGTTTTAGTTGTTAGAGAATTTATCGATGTCTTTGAAGTAGTTACATGATTTCTACCAAAGAGAGCCATTGAGTTCAAAATAGATGTTGTGCCTAGAGCTGAATCCATGAGTAGACGCC
Source organism: Allium cepa (assembly GCA_030765085.1). Classification (NCBI taxonomy): domain Eukaryota; kingdom Viridiplantae; phylum Streptophyta; class Magnoliopsida; order Asparagales; family Amaryllidaceae; genus Allium; species Allium cepa. Next base: position 585,080,547 of record CM060935.1, read on the forward strand.
TAACAAAATGACACCTATTGAGATAAAAGAGCTAAAGGTGTAGTTGGTGGAATTAGAATGAAAGAGTTTTATTAGACCATGTAGTTCGCCTTGGGGAGCGGCCATGTTGTTCGTGAAGAAACCGAACGGGTCGTTGAGATAGTTTATCAACTATCGAAAGTTTAATGAGAGAACGATAAAAAATCGGTATCCTTTGTCGAGAATTGATAATTTATTTGATCAGTTGAGTGGAGCCAAAGTGTTTTCCCTGTTGGATTTGGCTAAAGGATTCCATAAAATAAGAGTGGTGGAGGACAACATTCCTTTGACAGCATTTCGAACAAGATATGGTTCATATGAGTGGTTAGTCATGTCATTCGGGTTGTTCGATGTGCCTTCTTTCTTTATGAATTTAATGAACCAAATTTTTTGAGAGCACTTAGATGACATTTTGATATATTCTAAGGATGAGAGTGATCATGAGATTCATCTTGGAATAGTGCTCGAGACATTAAGGCAACATCAATTAACAGACAAAATTTAAAGTGTCATTTTTGAAAGAGAGAATTGAGTTTCTTGGTCATGCAATATCAAAAGAAGGATTGTCTATAGATCCAGATAAGACCGAAGCTGTTAATAGTTAGAAGATACCAAAATAGTGATTGAGATAAGAAGTTTTCTTGGATTAGCTGGCTATTACCGAAGATTCATCGAGGATTTCTCTCGCATAGCAGCACCTTTGACTAAACTAACCAGAAATGACGTAAAGTTTATTTGGTTCAGTAAATGTGAGGAAGTATTACAGAAGCTAAAATATTATTGACCAATGCACCCGTGTTAGTTGTGCAAGATGATCAGGATTTGATGATGTATACATATGCGTGGAATAAGATTAGGAGCTATGTTGATACAAAGAACTAAAGTGATTGCCTATGCTTCTCAATAGCTCATATCATATGAAGTTGGGTATCCGACTCATGATTTCGAGTTAGCGGATGTAATATTTTCTTTGAAGGTATCAAGACACTACCTCCTTGGAGAAAGATTCGAATTGTTTATGGATCATAAGTCATTCAGGTATTTACTCTCTCAAAAGGGATTGAATATGAGACCGTAGAGATGGCTAGAGTTTTTAGCAGCTTATGACTTTAGTATTAAGTATACGCCAGGGAAAGGAAATAAAATTGCTGATATACTTAGAATAAAGCATCAAAATATGGTGTTAGCTATGTTGGCATAATGGAAAGATTTAGAGGCCTTGACTACTTGTAGTGTGTAGTTAAGATCGACTACTAGTTCTGGTCAAAGTACCACCATATTATCATGTTTAGAAGTTCGACCTGTATTGACCAAATGGATGGCTTTTAAGCTGGAGATGATATATTATTAGCCGAAGGATTTGAAGATTGGAAGGTGGAACTGGATTGATGATTTAAAAGATTTTTTGTCTTGACCAAAGGGGATGGTTGAGGAAGAAGGAACGACTATGTGTTTCAGAGGTTGCAGACCTATGGAAGGAAGTACTTAGGGAGTGTCATCGATTGAAGTTTGCTATTCATCCTAGAGGAACTAAGATGTATTAGTATATAAGGAGGAGTTTCTTCTGGAAATGTATGAAAATGGATGTAGGCTTATGGGTAAAGCAATGTTTGAATTGCCAACAAGTGAAAACTGGACATCAAAAGCCAAGTGGTTAATATACCAGTTTGGAAATGAGATTCTATATCTATGGATTTTATTAACGGAGTGCCAAGTTCAAATAGAGGAAGTGAGAGTATTTGGGTTATAGTCGATATATTGACCAAGAGTGCACACTTCATTCTCATTAAGTCAACAAGGACGACACCTGTATTGGCTAAGTTGTTTATGAAAAATATTATTAGACTGCATGGGATTCCTAATAGTATAGTCAATGACAGAGATACTTTGTTCACTATTGAATTCTAAAAGTTTACAAGAGGTGTTAGGTATCAATCTTAAGATGAGTACGCTTACCATCCATAGATAGATAGGCAAACAAAGAGAGTCAATAAGGTACCTGGTCAAGAGCTTGCGTATTAGATTTTGGTGGATAGTGGGAAGACCATTTACCTTCAGTTAAGTTTTCCTATAATAATAATCATCTGACTAGTATAGGAATAATGCCTTTCGAAGCTTTGTATGGAAGGTCATGCAAATCACTAACATGTTGGTTAGAGACTGTAGACGGATTGGTTCTCGATCAAATATGGTAAGAGTAGTCATGGAAAAGATTGAGATGATTTAAGTATGAATGAAGAAAGCTCGGTCTGGGCAAAAAAAGTTACGTGGATAAGAGGCATAAGGATTTAGAGTTCTTAGTTGGAGATCGCATTTTTGTTAAAATATCACCGATGAAGTGAGAGACAATTTGGAAAGACAGGAAAATTGGCACCGAGGTATGTAGGTCTATTTCCTATTATAGAGAGGATAGTGAAACTTGCTTATAGAATAGAGTTACCAAACAGTTTGGCAGGAATCCATAATGTGTTTCATGTTTCTCATCTTAGAAAGTATGTACATAATCCAGATACTGTTATTACTCCAATGGCATTGGAAGATTTAGCAGTGGAACAATATATGACTTTTGTTAGGTAGCCAGTGTGAATTGTAGCAAGAGATGAGAAGAGGTTGTGAAAAAAGACAGTCAAGTTAGTAAAAGTCCAATGGAGTAACAACGAGAAAGACTATACTTGGGAAATGGAAGACATGATTAAAGAGACTTATCCTACATTGTTCTGATGGTCTGTTCTATATTTGTTGTATATAGACTTTTTGCTACTCAGGTAGACAAGTATTATTGTTACGTGATGTTACAGATGTTTGCATGATTGATATGCTTGTTATTATCCTTATCGAAATTTTGAGGTCGAAATTCTTTAAGGGAGGGAGCCTGTAACACCCCTAATTTTGATTAACATTATTCATGAGATTTAACTAAATAGATTATATGGAATGATAAGGAGATTGAGGTTTGATAATTAATCGGGTTGGGCCTTAACTAATTAACTAATAAGATTATATTAAAAATATAATATAGAAGAGAATAAATGAAAGAGGCAAATTAGAAATAGATCTTTCTTTTATCCTTTAAACCCTCTCCCTCCCGTTTCATTCTCATTTTCACAACAATCAAATGGCAAACCATAGAGGCTGGCCATAACTAAGAAGGAAGAGTAGAAGAGAAAAACCAAAGCAAATCAAAGGGTAAGCTAAAGATATCATTCTCCGTCAAATCCCAACTTCATTGTCCAATATAAGGGGAATAATAGTATCCATCTCAAGTTCTCATGTTTATTTCAAATTTATGATCTAATAATGAATTGATTGAGTTAAAAATGTCATGTTTGGATTAGTTATATCGTTATTGGATTTAGTGAAGAATTATGAGAATTTTTTCGGAATTGATTTAATAGATTTTAAGGGTAAAATCAAAATTTCTGATCTCTTAATCATATGAAATTTTTATATGTTGTGGAAAATGATATTTTAGAGATAAGTTATTAATTTCATAATTTTTCAAATTAATAGTAGTATTTTGTGAATTTCCAAGGGAAGAAAGGGCAATTATTTCAGGTTTTAATTGTTAAAAATAATTAATAAGAATTTTGGACCAGAAATTTTTATATTTTAAAGAATATGTTAATTCTGATTTTTGGTGAATTTTGGGGATTTTTCCCATGCATTTATGATTTATTATGAATTTAATAATCTAAAGAATCTTATAATAAATATTAAACAATTAATATTGATTAAGAGGTATGACATGAATTTTTGAGAAGGTAAATAGGTTGTGGAAATTTTTCTTAAAATAAATTTGATAAAGATTGTTTTTAACCAACAGAAAATTGACAAGGGTTAACGGCTGGTTAAAAGCAATTGATTTTAATAGAAAAAACAATTTTTACAATAATTATGATATTGTCATGGTGCCAATGTTTATGCCGAACCCCAACGAAACTATCGTGAATGGATGCATACAATATCAACTAAGTTGGTATGGAATGAATATGTTCGGGTTAAAGTCTTATATTATAATGCCTTCGGTATTGAATCATTGTCGACGTAGGTAATCTCGAAACGCACTGGAACTATGATGACCTCCCTTGTTTCTTTGTTTTAAATATGTAGCATACGATATTGATGCTATAGGTTCTCACCATCGTTTTAACAATAATGCCTATTTGAGCCATTGCTTAAGGTAGTAATCCCGCATACTTTCTATTTGACGCTACAGATTATGGCGGTAATGCCGCAAGTATTGTTTTCGACATTAATTATTTTAGGCAGTAATGCCACTAGTATTACTTTCGATGTAGAAGTTTTATGACAATAATGCCTCTTGAACATATATACTTCCGACATCGATATAAAATGGTAATGATGCCACCTATTATCTATTCTGGCATTCTTACTATAACAGCATAGCAGTCCATTTTTATGAAATCAATATCAACTATTTTAAGGCACTGATTACGAAAGTTGTCAATGTCGACCTTACTGTTTTAAAGCACTCGATATCAGTAGTTTTATAATATTGATACCATATGATTTTACAAATCATAATTCTTTATTAAAGTTTTTATAAGAAGGATGCGATGTCCCATGGCGGCCATATTGATGTAGTAAGTTTTCAGTGACGAACATATTCTAACTTATGGCGTTATGTCCTATAATGAAGAGATGTGACATCCTTAATACCGAAAGTATACATGGTAGTATTAAATTGGATTATAAATTGGCATGAGAAAGTGGTAAAGTAATGTGTTATGTTTTCTTTATTTCAAATATGAATTAAGGGGATTAGCCATATATGATGATAAATGTTTGAAAGGAATAAATCATTGTTTAGCCTTGATATGAAATTATGAAAGGGAGTTATTACTTAAGATTAAGTAATTATGATATGCCAATCACCATCGATTGAACATAGTGAATGATGGATGCTATATGTTCTTGTTATTATTTGATCAGTTACTTTTGCATGATTATTATTGTCATACTCACATCATCACGACCCACAACTACATTCTAGAGATAATTAAGGGTAGAATAATAAGTTAGGTTGACCAAATAGTGAGTAGGTCAAATTTAACTCCTAAGTGAGTAGATTGGATAAATCAAAAGATGTAAGATGCCCAGACTGATCAAACGATTATAATTTGAGATATATTATTGGAAGGGTCCAATAGGTTCATAGTGATCCCATGAAAACAATGGCTCGTGTAATATTATTAGAGAATCCTAATAGGTTCTTAGTGATTCTATGAAAACTGTGATTGGAAATATGTTATTGGAGAATCCCAAAACGTTCATAGTGATCCCATGAAAACTACGATTGAAAAGTGTTATTGTTGGAAGCCAATAGGTTCCTAGTTATTCCATCTATTTGGTTCGAAATGGAATGTTATCATTCACATCAGACATTTTGTCTGACCCGAAGTTTTTATTTTTCCCCTTAAACTCTCAGGTATTTATTTAAGTTGGTTGGGAGTTGGGATTTTCAGGTTAGATGAACAAGCTTGCGGAGACATGCAAGAGGCATGATAGCCATTACTAGGACATTTTATTTTCCGATGTGTTATTTTATCTGCTTAAACGAATGTAATGGCAAATAATAATTGCCAAGTATTAGACTCTGATCAACCAAAGGGGTATCTTTATATGTTGCTATTGTAGTATTTTGTAATTATAATTTCTCTGAATGTGGATAAACAATGGGATTATATAATGATGTGAAAATCTTATTTCGAAAATGTAACGAAAGTTTAATTAATGAAAGATGGTTAAATTTTTTAAATATTCTTGTGCTTCCGATGTTATATATGATTAACCTAGTCACATTTTGTCACTCGAAATTAATACTATGGATGACTGCAGCGTCCGTAGTGCTTAATTTCGGGCCTTAAACTAATGAATGTTGCAACAAATTTCCAATTGAGTTGATAATAATACCACATAATACATCCATAATACCTAAGCGACATCTAAAGTTACCTAAGTATACCAATATAAGCTTGAATATTAGATAACTTGGGCATTCACATTTTACTAGCCATTTAGTCTCCCATGTACGATGCTTAGGTTTAATTGACCATCATTCCTTGTTTTAAGGAAGACCTCTTTATCTCAAGCTACAACATCACAAAACAATATTGGAATCAAAAAAACTCTTTTCACCTGTATCGACAGGGAAACATGGCGCACAACCGATGGTAGGCTAGAAACCCGATCGTAAAGGACAATAGTTTCTTCTCAACACCTTCTACCACCGAATATGGGACAATAAAGAAAAAGCCTCATTTTATCATAAGATGGAAGTGCATAAAACCTTTCGATGGCGAGACTTCTGTAATTTTGACCTAGCTAACAGAAATCAAAATTATACTTCCTTAACCACTTGGGATTTTAACCATCCCAGAACACATGTGTAATACCCCTTATGCTTCTGCCAGAACCAAAGCCATCTTCAACCCTTCATGACTAAACTTGAATAACTCATAAAGAAATAATATTTTAGGGTTGCCCTTACTTAAAAAAATGCAAATTCAATATTTTTATTAACCTTTAAAATCTATGTAACCATTAAAATCTATTTAACCTTTCCAAATTTTATAGTATTGAAATTTAAAATACATTTCTAAGGATTGAACTTTCTTTATTTGAAAACATTATCTGGATAAGGTTTATTTAATCTTGTGTTGAAACATCCTCATCTACGTACTTCATATTCTTATCGACACTTTGGCCACTCATATCGACTTGAATATAAAAAACCCAATTTGGCACGATGTCAAAAAGAAAGAGACTTTAAATCGTAGCTTCATAAGTAATTTTTTCGTTTTAATCAAATAAAATTTTGGATAAAAATGTAACACCCTACAATTTCACATATTTAAGTAATTAAATTAAAGGAGTAAATAATAATTTTGCATAAAGAGGAGAAAATGTAAATTATTACAAATGCTTGAATTAGGCTTGGTAACCTATCACATTTTGTTCGAAATGCCATTTACAGTTGGAAAACTTATATAACATACAGAATTTGATAAAACAGGATGAAAATTAGAAAGGGACAACCCTACTGGCATTTTCACAATATACTGAATTTTAGATATTGTTGACTTTGAGCTGAAAATTGAGATTGTAAATAGATGTAAAAGCCACCTCTTTCTTATTTTATCTTAGTCTAAATCCCTTTACCCTTAATCTCTACAAATTTCATCCAATCTCAATCACATCATATCAAATCAACTTTAGTTGAATGTTGTAAAGAAAATAACTTTAAAAGCGAATTAAGGCTAATCAAGAAGAAGACATATCAGGCTAGAGAAGAAAGATTCACATCAAATCATAGAGGATGCATGCCAAATCAGTGAGTAGGACTCTTCCCATCTGAGCATATACTACAATATGTAGTAATTCACTCCTTATTATCTTAAATCAAATTATAAATGAAGAAATTGGATATTAACCATATTAATTAATATTAATGGTTATGACGTAATATGTCATTGCTAGTTAATGAAAAAAAGCAATTTTCAAAATTATAATTAGATAAGGTTAATTAGGATGTAATATGTAACGACCCGCATTTTACGCATCGGAGGAATATAAAATATTTAAAAAAAGAGGTCGTATAACTTTATAGTTTTGCAAATTGCCTATTAGTGACATTTCCTATCTTTAGAATTTTCCGGACAATTTTACCCCTAAAAACTTGTATCATCTCTAACTTTTAATAGGAGCCAAATTAGCAACCGAGACCACTTTCATTGGAAAGATACGATGGTTTCCTTTTCCATGGAGTGGTCATAATAGAGATTTGGACTTTCTCGCTAGGAGATATGGCTAATTGAAGATTGAAAGTTTTTAAGCAACTCAATGGGTAATTAGTGAATTTAGGGGCAAGCCTATTAACCCATTTCAGCTTCGGAGGCTTTAATCGGCTGGATCATCTTTCCTAGGTCACTTTTACACATTCTCCCATGGATCAAAATCTACATTAGCTCATTTCCCACCCAAAACCTTCTTTTTTCTCCTTAAATCAAGTCTAAATAACATATTAGTGATAGATTAGCAAGGAGATTCATTAGATTTCTTCTAATCTACATTTTTGAAGAAGAAAGAATACGCTTTTGCTATTTATTTTCGAATCTTTCTCGATTTACGTTTAAAACTTGGATTTTAGGGTTTTTGGTGAGTGATTTATCACCTTTCACCTTATTATATATGTATATATATGATTTAGAATGTTTAAAAATCATTTTGAAGTCAGATTAAGGTTTTAAAACTTTTTTCAGTGTTAGCAAAACAAATTTTAAGATGTCTAAAGTAATTTAGTCATGTTGTTTTGGAGTATGGTTGCCTTTGTATATGATAGTCTATATTAAAGATGTAATTAGATGACGATTTGCTATAGTTTAATGTGTGTTTGGATGTTTAGATTATTTGATGTGATTGTGTGTGTGTGAGTGTTGTGTTTGTGTAAATGCTTGTATGGTTGAAATTCTCATCGAAGCGACTTCGAGTTAGGGACAACGAAACTGGTCTTCGACGGATTGACTCGAGATTGTCAGGAGCTGTATTGAAGCATATGGAATGCACAAGGGTAGAAAAATAAAGCATAGCGATGAAATCGATGCAAAACTTGGATTCAGCGATGCTACAGGAATTTGGCTCGATGTGCGTGGTTCAACATTGTTTGGTTCCGCATGTTGGTTCGGCGTTGTCTGATTCGGGCTAGGCTTGGTTCGACAAAGAAATCGGTGCTTCCTCCACCTAGATTCACTCTTCCGTTTTCTACCTTCATATCTTTCTTTCTTGTAAATCTGCATATGAACATTAGTAAGATATAGAAGAATGGTCTAAGAGAGAGGGGAGAATACGTACATATAAATAGCAAATACAAGTACATTATTATACCGTTATCCCATAACCCCGATCTTATTCTCTGATTCATTAGGGTTATGTTTTCAAAAACTCTTTGGGTTTAAAATTCTTTTAATCATAAACATATGCTCTGATACTAACTTGTAACATCCCCCCATTCCGAGGCCCAAAACTATCTGCTACGGATGCTACCATTATCCATAGTTATTAATTCTCAACGACAAAATTCAGCTATGTTAATCATATCAATAATCAATAGCATATGAATATGAACAATTTTCAAACTTAGTTTAATAACAAATTTTCACATCTCATTTCATGATTGATATTACATATCAGTACATAATCTCATTCGTAATCCCACATTCAAAGAAATATGATTATTACAAAATACTCCAAGAGCAACATATTAAGATGCCTTCTTGGTTGATCAGAGTCAAATACTTGGAAATTATACAACTTAGTCATTACATCCAAATAGACAAAACTAAACTACACAATGGAAATAGATCAAGCTCCTAATAGCTAGATTACCTCCTGCACATCTCCAAAAGCTTATTCATCTAATTGGAACCTAAAAGCCCTTACTCCCAAACAACTCAAATAATTCCGAGAGTTTAAGAAGAAAAACAAAAACTTTGGGTCTGACAACAGTCTGGTGTGAATAATAACCTACCATCTCGAACCAAATAGATATCAAGCGAGATCATGCCCTGAGTGAAATGGTTTCCCCCCTCACCAGTATCTTAACTAAAACCTAACAACCATATACTATGCTTCTACAACCAACAATGGTTAGAACATAGAAAATAGCATTTATAATTATGCACTTGGATTACCATCCCAATTCATTAGATTATCCATCTTAATTTCAAATGACTACCCCTCACAATTTAAACTGACTACCCATATTATTTTAATCGACTATCCATCTTATATTATATGGACTACACATCTCACATTTAAACGTATTCTGAATTATGTGAACTATCCATCTCACATGTAATGATTTCTTGGATTACCCATCCCTTACCACATTGACAACCCATCATATATGGATTAATTATTTAAAATTATGTGGACTATCCCTCACACATATTTCATTTAACTTAAAATGATGTGGACTATCCATTGCACATCTTAAAGTTTTTCTACGATGACTATAAATCCTAGATAACCCTCATAGAGACTATCCGTCTTCAGTATGATGTGGACTATCCACCTCACATCCTATAGTTTTCCTAGGATGCCTATGAACCCATCATTTACAATTTAATTCATGTTACCCATATGCTATACCTATGTCTATTGGTATTCCCAATTAGGCTATTTCCCCTTAAAGTCATAACATTTCAAAACGACACACATTGGTATCCCCAACTGATTCTTGTCGAACTTATTAAAAACAAACAATGGTATCCCTAAGGTTTAAAGTCAAAGTCAAAGACATATAGCAGGACACCATTAAATAATTTAAATTTTAGATCATTGTCGAAGTTCATCTACATTAGTGTCCCTAATGATAGCATTGAAATTTACAATTTAAAATGGCATTAGTATCCTAATCACGATGTCGAAGTAGAAAACCTATGCTCTCCGCCCTTGAATAATTTAGTATAGATCAATGTCGACGGCATTAACAATGTCGACATAGTGGTCTAAGGCTCTTCGCCTTTTATGATAACATATACATGGTTTTAAAACAATGTCGGCCTCTATCCAAGGTCGAAGATAGAAATTTAAAATTCTTTTAAGTATAATATTCAATATCGAAGATGATGGTGTCGACCTTCATAAACCATAGGATTTCCACCCATTAAAACAAAACTTTAACTTTTATACGTTATATGGAAATTTGCCGAGGTAATAGGGTCATTGACCCTCTTAAAACATAGGCCTCTTTGCCTCTTTAAAACCTTTTCAATTTATATAAAATCATGCCTCTTTAGCCTTAAAAAGATGAAGTGCGACTTCACCACCATGCGACATTGACACTAAAGCCATGTGTATATGGTCTCCAACCTTGATGAACAACGACACCAAGACCCTCGACGTCATTTTAAATCCTTTAAAATTTAGTTTACTTCGGCTATTATGTTGCTTGTTATCTTTATAAGGTCGAAGTCATATAAAGCGGTATCACCGCCAAAGTTTTGAAAACAGTAAAAGTGATTAAGTGTTGCATCATTGAAACATTGATGATGACATGCGACATCGTCGACCTCGACAATAAGCTTTTAAAACGTTTAGATGAATCACAAAGACACCATGCCATCCAATATATGTTGTCGATACTATTGACGTCGAAACTAATGGAATCATTCCATAAGCACCGAAACAGCCATTATATGCTTCCATCAATATCAATGTCGACGTGCATAGAGGCGGCATTCCTTTAGGCTCGAAGTGGATATATGCGGCATGGCAGCAACGTAATTAACATGAAAAATGGTTTATTTCTATTAAAAGTAAGCACTTTTCACCGAACCTTACACTTTGAAAAATTCTTATATGATACAAACAATAATTTAACAAATCTTTTTAGAAATACCACCGCGTACCATTTTCATGTTCCACTCAACTTTAATTAATTAATATCTTTAATTAATCATTAATTTAAATGCTTATCTAACACAATAAATTCATAGTAATTCAAGTTACTTGGGAAAAGTCCGAAAATTCACAGAAATTGAAGAATATCTTTCTCTTTATCATATAAAAATTTCCAAAAACTATATTTAATTATTTTAATTAATTAAAACCCGAAATTAAGATATCTCCTTACGAAATTAATAAAATAATCTATATAACTTGAAAAATTATGAAATTAAAACCTCATCTCCAAAACAATGTTTTGTACAACATGTCAAAAAAATCAAAGCATTTGGAGATTAAAATCTTAGATTTTACCCTTAAAACCCATTTAAATAATTCCATAAAAATCCCTTAATTTAGCATTCTATCTAAAGAATGAATATTCAACCATATCTTTCAAAATCTATTAAATTGATTCGGATATTACCCATCGTCGAATTTCAAAAACAAAAATAGGGATGGAAAACTTATTATTCACCTTAAAATGATGTTAGAGTTGAGATTTGATTTAACTCTTGAATTCTAAGCTTGAATTTGTGAATCTCTTTTGATTTCGCCCTCCCTAGGTTGATTAATGGACGACCTCCTTATATATTTGTTTAGATTATTTTTGTATAAATAAAACGAGATTGATATGAGGGAGAGAGGGTTTAAGGCAAAGGATAGGTCTATTTCCTAAATTGCCCATCATATATTCTCTTATATGTTAAGTTTAAAATCTCACTTAGTTAATCATGTATAACATGACATTATTAAGTTTTAAATCTCATTCTCCTTAACCCTTTACATTATTCTATTCAATCTATCCAATTTAAATGTCCTGAATAATGTTCAACTAAAAACACGTTTGTTAGATGCGCCTCTCCTTAAAGAATTTCGTCCTTAAAATTCAGTCAAAACAAGCATATCAAACATGCAACCAATGATAGTCTATCCTACTAACTACTAAGTCTATATACAATAAATATAGAACATACCATCATAATAGCTCAAGATAAGCATCCCTGATCCTATCCTCTATCTCCCAAGTATAATCTTTCTCGTTCTCACTCTACTATACTTTCATTAACTTTAATGTCTTGTTCATTAATCTCTTCTCATCTCTCGTTATAACTCGAATTGGTTGTCTCACAAAATTCAAATTGCAACAGCAGTCTCTGGATCATGTACACACTTCCAAAGATGAGAAATATGAAACACATTATGGACACCTGCCAAATTAATATGTAATTATACTCAGTATGCGAGTTTTCCGATCCTCTATATAATAGAGAATATTTTAATATATCTCGATGTTAGTTTCCCTGACTTTTCTAATCGTACCATAACCTTAATCGGTGATACCTAAATGAAAACACGATCTCCAACTAAGAACCCTAAATCTTTGCGCCTTTTATCTGCGTAATTTTTCTACCTAAACCAAGCTTCTCTCATTTTACCTCGGATTAACAATCTTATCTGTGGCTTCTTTTACCGTATCTGGACTAAAGACCAATCTGTCTCTGGTCTATAACCGACATGTTGATGATTTGCATGGCCTTCCATACAAAGCTTTGAAAGACGCTATTCCTATACTAGTCTAATACCTATTGTTATAGGAAAACTCAACCAAGTGCAAATGGTTTTCCCATGACCCACCAAAATATAGTACACAAGCTCTCAACAAATCTTCAAATACCTTATTGACTTTCTTTATCTGCCCATTCGTCTGTGAGTGCTAAACGGTACTCACCGTAAGCTTGGTGCCGAATACCTCATGTAGACTCTTTCATAATTCACTTGTGAACAATCCATCTCTATCACAAACTATACTATTAGGAATCCTACGTAGTCTAACAATTTTTTCATGAATAACTTGGCTAATATAGGCACCGTCCTGGTAGATTTAACCGAAATAAAATGGGCACTCTTGTAAATCTATCTACCACAAACCATAGACTTTCATTTCCCTTGTTCGACCTTGGTAACCTATCAATAAAATCCATGGATATCAAATACCATTTCCAAACCGGTATATCCAGAGGCTAAAGTAATCCACTTGGCTTATGATGTTCGTTTTTCACCAGCTGGTAGTTTGCATAATGTTTCACCCATAAGACTACATCCCTCGTCATACCTTCCTAGGATAAACTTCCCTTTATATCCTTATAATCTTGGTTTCCTCAGGATGAATTGTAAACTTCGATCTATGGCATTCCCTAAGAACTTTCCTTTTTATGTTTCCAATATCAGAATACATAACCGCCCCTTCTTTCTTAACCATCTCTTTTGGTCAAGACTAAAATCCTTCAGATCATCAATCTCAGTTCCACCTTCTAGCCTTCTAATCTTCTCGGGTAACGATGGATCATATCTCTTCTTAGAAGCAATCCTTTCGATCAACATTGGTCGAACTTCCATATAAGATAACATGGCTGTACTTTGACTAGAACTAGTAACTACACACTACAAGTAGTCAATGCCTCCAGATCCTTTCATTCTATCAACATAGCCAATACCACATTTTGATGTTTCCTGCTAAGTGCATCTGCAACTTTATTTCCTTTCCGTGGTGTATGCTCAATACCAAAATCTTAAGCTACTAAAAACTCCAGCCTCCTCTGTTGTTCGATTATTAACTCTTTCTAAGAGAGTAAATATCTCAAAGACATATGATTCGTATACAACTACGATCGTTCTCCTAATGTCTCCACACTTTCAATGCAAAAATCACCACTACCAACTCCAAATCATGAGTCGGATGTCTAACTTCATGTGGTTTGAGTTGTCAAGAAGTATAGGTAATCACTTTTCCCCTCTGCATCAACACAGCTCCTAATCTCATTCACACGCATCCGTATACACCTCAAAGTTTTGAATCCCATCTGGAACTACTAACACAGCGCAAGTCAACAAATGCTTTGACTTAAAGAAAGCTTCCTCACATTTGTCGGACCAAATGAACTTCACGTCCTTTCTGATTAGCTTATTCAAAGGCACTGTTAACCATGAGAAATTCTTGATAAATTTCCAGTAATTCCCACCAATCTAAGAATACTTCTTATCTTAGTCACATTCTTAGGTCTCTTTCAATTATTACAGCCTTTATCTTGGCTAGATCCATGGATAACCCTTCTTTCATGATTACATGGTTAAGAAACTTCACTTCTCTTTTCCAGAAATGACACTTAAAAAACTTCGCTTTCAACTGATGCTGCCTAAGTGTATCTAGCACTATTCTGATATGAATCTCATTATCTCTTTCAACCTTACAATATACAAAATGTCATCAATGAAAACCAAAATGAATCTATCTAAGTGCTCTCAAAAAATCAGGTATTTTAAATCTACAAAGAAAGTCGGCACACTAATTAATCCAAAGGGTATCATTAACCACTTGTACAAACCATACCTCATTCAAAACGCCATTAACGGAATACTGTCCTTCGCCACTCTCAGTTAATGAAACGATATCGCCAAATCCAATTGGGAAAATACTTTGGCTCCACTCAATTGAACAAATAAATCATCAATTCTCAGTAAAGGACACCGATTCTTTATCATCTTTTCATTCAACTTACGATAATCGATGCATTATCTTAACAACCCGTCCGATTTCTTCACGAACACCACTGTCGCTCCCAAAGGCGAACTACTTAGTCTAATAAACTCTTTCCTTTTAAGTCCAATAACTGCACCTTTAACTCCTTCATCTTAGCAAGTGTCATCTTTCTAGGTGATCTACTTACACTTTCAACTCTAGGTACAAGATCTATTCAAAACTCAATAGCTCATTTCGGTGGTAAGCCTATAACGGGCTCAAAAACTTTTGCAATTTCTCTCACATTTAAAACCCGATTCAATATGTCTTCCACTTTTATGGCTCTTAATAAAGCATAAATTCCTGAACTCGAATTCTTAATTGAGTATACTATTCGGTCACCACTATCAGGATGTCTCAATGATATTTTCCTATCTTGGAAAAATATATTTGCATCATATTTTCTCAACCAATCCATACCCAGAATAATCCCAAAACCCACGAAATCAAATACGTATAAACTATAGGCAAAAGTATAGCCTAGCAAATCAAACTCTAGATGGTCACATCTCATTCCCAGAGTTGCGTACCCTCATATTAGATTAGCTATCTTTAAGACAGTAACAAGGTATGATGGTTCTAAACATAACTTATCTATCAAACACCAAGAAATAAATGAATGTGATGCACCGGTATCAAACAGTGCCCTAACTGGTATGCTATGCATTAAAAGCGTACGTTCCACCACAGACTTTCCATTCTCAGCTGCTATTGGCCTTGATGTAGATGACTCCAAAGAAAACACATTTCCTTTGTTAGCCTTGGCCGCTTCTAAACATTTCCTTATAGTAACCCATCTGGTCATAAATTAAAGCACTTCACATTCTACTCCCTCCAACCAACTTTCCATCACCAGATCGACACTCGTTAGTATAGTGCCCCTTCTTGTCACACTTGTAACAAATTATATCAGCTTCCCCCTTTTTGGCAACCCTACCTTTCTAAGCTCCCTTCTTCTTTAAGATTTTCATCTTCTTATTTTGAGAATTCTTGTTCTCCACCGACTTCTCTTTCCTAAAGGTCGAAAGCATTTCTTCATTCTTGATAGCCATCCCCACCACTGCATTCGATGGATCTCTATGATATGGCTTAGTTTCCCTAGCAATCTCCAGCCTCAACCTTTGGATAAAATTCTCAATCCTCTTGATAATAGTGTTAATAGTGGCACTTCCATTCCTGGACAGCTCATCAAATTTAGCATAACACTCTAACACTAACATTTTCCCCTACTCCAACTCCATAAACTTTCTGAGCCAAGATGACTTGGCTACTTCAGACAAAAACCTTTTCTCAAATATCCTTCGAAATTCTATATAAACCAATTAATATTTTGGTACCCCTACAGTCACCCCACTCCACTAGAGCAAAGCAGCTCCTTCCAACTGCCTCAAAGCCAATCTTCTTTTCTGCTCATCATTCAGATCCATATCAGCAAAATCCTTTCACAATGTAACAGTCGATTCTCCACTACTATTGCGTCCTCAGTCTCCAGATAAGGCTTCCCACCCAGACTTTGACTCAGCTTGACATAGCTATTGCCAACTGATGCTATGGGATTAACTTCTCTCGCATTAGTAGCATTTCCACTAGCTAATCCTACAGCTGCTTCATCTCGCATCAAATTAAAGAAGAATTGATACATTATTCCTAGATCTACTTGTGGGATCACAGCACCTGCATTGGCATTTGCATTTTGAATAGCATTTTCCCGTCGACTCTAGTTTCTCCTAATGTTGGGCCGAGCACTTCCATTGGTTATGGTGCTTTCTCCACCTAGATTTGCTATTCCGTTTCCTCCCTCCATATCTTTCTTTCTCATAAATCTGTATATGAACCTTAGTAAGATACGGAAGAACAATTTAAGAAAGAGGGGAGAATACATACTTATATATAGCAAATACAAGTACATTACTATACCATTATCCTATAACCTCTATCTTATTCTCTAATTCATTAGGATTTATTCTCTGATTCATTAGGATTATGTTTTCAAAAACTTTTTAGGTTTAAAGTTCTTTTAATCAGAAACCTATTCTCGGATACCAACTTGTAACATCCTCCATTCTGAGACCCAAAACTAATTGCTACGGATGCTGCAGTGATCCATGGTTATTGGTTCTCGATGATAAAATACAACTATGTTAATCATATCAATAACCAGAAGCATGTGAATATGAAAATATTTAAAACACGATTTAATAACAAATTTTTACATCTCATTTCACAATTTATATTTTGTATTCATTACACAATCCCATTCGTAATCCCACCTTCAGAGAAATATAATTATTACAAAATACTCTAGGAGCGACATATGAAGATACCCCATTGGTTGATCAAAGTCAAATACTTGGCAATTATAAAAGTTTGCCTTAACATCCATATGGACAAAACCAAACTACACAGTGGAGATAGATCAAGTTCTTAATAAATAGATTGCCTCCTGCACATCTTCGAAAGCTTATTCGACTAACTAGAATTTGAAAGCCCTTAGTCCCAACCTACTAAAATGAGTACCCGAGAGTTTAAGGGGAAAAATAAAACTTCGAGTCAGATAACAGTCTGATGTAAATAATAACTTACCCTCTCGAACCAAAAAGATATCTAGTTAAACCACATCACTAAGCAGATTGGATTTCCCCTCAATAGTATCTTAACTAAAACCTAACAACTATATACTATGCTCCGGTAACCATAATAGTTAGATCATGGAAAATAAAATTTATAATTATGCAACATATATTGGATTACCCATCCAATTCATTTTCCATCTCAATTTCAAATGTTTACCAATCATAATTTAAACTGACTGGCCATCTTATTTAATCTAATTACATGTCATATAATTATGTGGACTGCCCATCTCTCATTTAAACACATTCAGAATTATATGGATTATCCATCTCATATGTAATTATTTCTTGGATTACCCATCCCCTACCATATAGACTATCCATCACATATGGTTTATTTATTTAAAATTATGTGGACTATCCATCACACATATTCCATTTAACTTAAAATGATGTGAACTATACATCACACATCACATATTTTCCTAGGATGACTGTGAACCCTTGATTATCGTCATAGAGACTATCCATCTCCTACATGATGTGGCTATCCATCTCATATCTCGTAGTTTACCCAAGATGACTATGAAACCATCATTTACAATTTAATTCACATTACCCACTTGCTTAACCTATGTATATTGGTATTCCAAATCAGGTTATTTCCCCTTAAAGTTAAACATTTCAAAGTGACACACATTGGTATCCCCAAGTGATTCATGTCGAACATATTAAAACAAACAAATGATATCCCTAAGGTTTAAAGTCAAAGTAAAAAACATATGGCTCGCTACCATTAAATAATTTAAATTATAGATCAATTTCGAAGTTCATCCACATTGGTGTCCTTGATGACGGTGTCGAAGTTTACAATTTAAAATAGCATTGGTATCTTCAATGAGAACGTCGAACTTGAAAGCTTAGGTTCTCCACACTTTAATAATTTAGTACAGATCAATGTTTACGGCATTAACAATGTCGATGTTGTGGTCTAAGGCTCTCCGCCTTTAATGATAACACAAACGCAATTTCAAAACAATGCCGAACTCAATCCAAGTTCGAAGACAGAAACTTAAAATTCTTTTAAGTATAATATTCAATATCGAAGATAATGTTGCTGACCTTCAAAACCATAGGCTAACCACCCATTAAAACAAAACTTTAACTTTAATAAGTTATATGGTTGTCAGCCGAAGCTATATGATCACCAACCCTCTTAAAATATAGGCCTCTTCGCCCCTTTAAAACATTTTCAATTTATATAAAAGCATGCCTCTCCAGCCATAAAAAGGTAATATGCAACGTTACCACCATGCGACATCGACACTAAAGCCATGTGTATAAGGTCATCAACCTTAATGCACAATGGCACCAAGACCCTCGACATCATTATAAATCCTTTAAAACTTAGTTTACTGTGGCTATTATGCCACTTGTTATCTTTATAACGTTGAAGTCATATGAAGTGGCATTACTGCTAAAGTCTTGAAAAGTATCAAAGTGATTAAGTGAGGCGTCATTGAAAACAACGACGAAGACATGCGACATCATCAACGTCAACATTAAGCTTTTAAATATTTAGATGAATCACGAAGACACCATGCCACCCAATATAGGTTGCCTATACTATCAGTGTCGATACTAATAAAATCTATAACGACCCGTAATTTTCGATAACTAAAAATGGTTAATCTAATAAAGTTTTGTAATTTAATGTTGGAAGAAATAAAAATTTATTGGTTAATGATAAGAATGTAATTGGAATAAATTGTGATAATTTAAGGTAATTTATAATTTCTTTGAATATTGTTCTAATTAATTGAAATTATCAAAAAGTTATAATTAGATATAGATTGTAAATTTATGGTAAGACTGTGTATTAATTGATATTGGATTAAAAGAGCAATTTATAATTTAAATGTTGTATTAATTAAATAGTATGAAAAAAATTGTAAATTGGAAAAATGAATGTTGTGTAAATAACTATAATATTTGTGTAGATAACAAACATTCAAATGTGATTAAATATAGAAATGGCGATAATTGTTATTTGTTACCAATTCATTTAATCAATTGTAATTAAATGTAATTTATGTTACTTTAGTATGAGTTAGGACGATAACTGAAAAAATAAAATGCAGTAAAATGTGTAGAAATGTTAATTATATTCACAAGGCAATAATTGAATTTATAAAAGAGTAAACCAAAGTTAAATAAACTTATTGATATTTTAAATTATAATAAAATTGATAAAAATTCAATGTAATTAAAATACTGCAACTAATATGGTAAAGATGACAATTGGAGCATATTAATGTAATAAGATATAAACCAATGTAACCTTATCCATAAAATAATAATTGATTGAATAAAAAGATTGAAATCGATTAAATCAATTTAATGGAATTAGATTATAATTAATTGAAATTAAATGTAATTAAGCAATAATAGTAGGAGTGTAAATCAAAATAAAAGAATAAAAATGAATAATTTTAGTAAAGGAGTAAACATATGTTTATTTATTTGAAATGTTTGGTAGCTGAAAGATTGATTGTAGAGATGGGAAACTACTATTTAGTAAGAAATGTGTAATTACTGTTTGTATCCAATAGTGTATAAATATGTTTAAATTACTATTAGATAAGAAAAATTATTCGACTTCTCATTACATTCATTTAGTCCATTTTGAAACTTAATCAACTAAAATTAATGTAATTGAAAATTTTCAATTAATAGAAGAGAGAATACTAATTGTAAATTAGTTGGTGTAATTAAAAGCAGCTTATGTATTGCGAAAATATAAGGAAAGTTAGATTTAATGAAAAGAACGTTTACATCAAATAAAATGAATGTTTCATTTGTGAATGTAGGTTTAATTTCACTAAAATAAAGAATATAATGATTGATTTTAAAGGAAGAAATAAATGTTTATTTGAACTGTGTTTTAGCTTACAAATTGATTACAAGTACAGAAAAATAATCTATTTCAGTAAGTTATTTATTACTCTTGTGTATGAACAACAAATTTATAAACGTGTTTAAATAAAAAATTGTTCTATTTTTCATCCATTTTAGTTGTTTGTTTTAAAATTTAACTTTGTAAGTAATTGTAATTAATGTAATTCAAATGTTTCAATTAAAATGAAAGAAAACGTTAATTCAAATTAATAGATTTGATAAAAGAAACGCACGTTTTGTGTTAAACAAAAAGTGTGCTTTAATGGAAATAAAAGATCATTTTGGGAAAACCAAATTAAACGTTTTCATTTTCAAGGTAAGTACAAAAAATTTATTATGCGTAGATAAAAACCTAAATGTGTACAAATTTGAATATTATTTGAGTTAATGAAGTTAATTTGGTTATGTTCAAAAAAAAATTGAATTTCAAAAGGTTGTGCGATGTACATGGTTACTTCATTTCTTTTATTATTAATTGTTGCGTGAACGTTTTAAAATAATGACCTTATTATTAATACTTGATCCGTTTATTTCTCCTTTTGTTTAATACCTAAGCCTAGACTTTTAGGTTGTATTTAATTCTTGCCACATCATTTTCACGTATACTAAATTTTACTTTCGTTTGCATACTTTCCATTCCTACATACATTTCCTTATGCATTATTAATGCCTGAAGCTTTCAAAATAAAATTTGACATTTATTTTTGTCGCTTCATCTTCATCTCATAATTATAAATAACCTACAGCTTATTTCTTCATTTGCATTTTGTTTCTCCTAACACCTCATGTCAGGACCCGATTCTTCGTCTTCCGAAAATTCAACATCGATACTTACTTTATCGACTGCCGAGCAATCGAAGGTCGGAAAACCGAACACTGAGGGTTTAAGAAGAAGAAAAGGGAGAAGAAGAGAGAAGAAGATAGAAAAATAGAGAGAAAAGAACATAGAAAATAGAACGGAACAGAAAACAACAGAACAACATCAGAATCTCACAATTCGCAGCGGAACAACATATAATAATAAATGAATAATCTTTAAACAAAGAACTATATCAGTTATTACATTTTATACATTACATTACATCATATCATCAGAGTGTACAACAATAACAAACAACATCAAACAGCGGAAAAAGAAATACTATATACTAGTAATACGCCATGCCATCCAGCTTGCCTCCAGCAACTCCAGAATATCCTGATAAACCTAACTCTTGACTGCCCGTGTGTAAATTGGTGGGCACTCAGAGTTTAGGAAGGAAAACAATAAACTCCGAGTCAGTCATGTGACTGGTGTGAGAACTCAAAACAGTTTATTTATCTTAAAAATCAAAATAGAGGAATATTTTTAAAGTCAATTCGCAATGCTTTTAAAAATGAGACTACCATAAGGCCTCCCGCACACACACACACAATGCAAACGCAGAATCGGGGGAGATTTCTCCTTATGATAGTCAAAGATGCTTGATACGCATTTAAAAGAACATTTGATATTATTACTAGTTCATAGTGTAGGAAAAATCCATTTCGAAAGTAGAATATAAATCTTAGCCAGCATAGACATTTCGAACTATGCCTACTATAGCTAACTATGTTCAATAGCAGGTTACCGCCACATTCCATAGCAGGTTATACAACTAAAACCGTACAAGTCTCGTATTGTTTCTTTGGATTTCCATCGAATGGTCAGGCCAAGGAACTTCCTTTTGCCACATGAGAATGCCTCTAGATGGACATCCCCGAGAACCAAACCGGATCTCTACCAACACAAGGCCGGGTTACCCCTAACTGAGTAACAACTGACCGAATATGCCATCCCCCGGTCCTTTGGGACCTTTCACCGAGCGCTCGCAATCAATTCACACAATCATAAAGTGTTTTCAACATGAGTAAATATCTGGGCTCCATACCATGATACCACCCTTTTCCAGAAGGAAATGCACATATCCTAAAGGGCGCTACCCCTCATAACCTTGCCGCATCTTTCCTGTTTTGACCATTCCCGAGGTGTGAGGCTCGACGAAGTCACGTCCACAAAAACATACTTTATACAAAAGCCATGCTTTGGGTCAACAAATGATCATAGAAATGATCACCAGGATAGACGATCAAATAAATGATCCTATCACAAATAATCAACACAATGATCATTTAACAGCAACACTCAGCATGTCACATTACCAAATTGGGAATATATCGCTGATAACCTTCAACTACATAACCTCTAAGGGTGATAAGCTAAGAGAATAAATTCTCCGCCACCAACAGAAATATATTTGAAAGAAATCTGCTTTATATCTCAATTTGTAATGTCAGACATACAATCCATACAAGTCTGTTCTGGGTTCGAACAGAACCGGAGGCACTTACAAAGAAGTCCTTGCAATCCGGATAATTTCTAATCACGTCCGGACTTCCCATCACATAGGGAGTCTCTATACCGTAGCTACTCGGTGCAAAGACAATCGACGAGTTGTCCTTTCGCTTTCAAAAAGATCCGGTCTTCAACACCGGTCTTCAAATGCAATTCATAACGACGTATCACATATTCGGAATGGGTTATACGACCCCATGGTCCTTTCCCGGTTAACCCGAATAGTGAGCGCTTATTCAAAAATAAGTGTGGCATTCAAATTCAAACAAATCACATCAATTACCCATTCAAAGGGAAATATTGATAGTCGGTTATTGAACTATCAATGGATATGCACACATCACCAGTTTCCAAATAATTTTCCAAATTATTTATTTTCGAAAATATCTTTACAAGATATATTATTTTAAATACTTCAAAAATAAATCAATATTTATTTTCATACAAATTCCACTCTCTTTTATGAATTCCATAGTAAATTTATATTTCACAATATCTACTGATATACGATTTTCAATAGGTTTCAATATTCCTTTTCAATTTATCTTCAAAAAGATAAATTCTCAAAATATTCACTTTATATTGGAAAACATTTCCATACTTATTTAATAAGTAATTCACGAATTTTATTTATTTTCAACCTTTGGAAAATATCCAATATACTTAAATCGAAATTAAGTATATATTTCATTCTTTAAGGAAATCATTCTCTTAAACATATTTATTTGGGCCAAAACGAATGTTGCGTAAAACATCGTTACGACAACCCAAAATCACTAGTATAGGGATTTGAAATTAAAATATATATATAAATCCCAATACTATACAAAACATTTCCTTTCGGAAATCATTTACTATAACAACAGCGTTATAGTCCACCATTTCCTTCTATTTCTCGAAAACGTCTATTTCAACAATAAATGTTGAAATCTAGGGTTTCGCATCTCAACACATTTTTAAACATCATTAGATTGTTTTAATTCTATTTAAAACATCAAATCTAAACATTTTCTTTAACATATTATTCACTATTCAAAAATGTGAATATACTACGTTAACCAATTTCATCATTTCTATACATTTCATTTTAAAGGATTATTCACTGTCTAAAACGTGAATATAACTTCATAAATAAGTTATAAAAATTAACTTATCAAAATAAGTCGTTTGCGAATTTTATAAAACAACGTTTATAAATTCTATTTCTATTTATTTTATAACAACTTCCTTTTATAAATTCCTTTATTAACCTATTCGATTTATAACTAAATTATAAACCAAAAGTTCACGTTATAAGTTAAACGCTTATAAAACGATTATTTTACAAAATCGTTCTCTTAAACTTCATAATTATAAATCTTATAACTTATAAGATTCAATTATTTATCCAAATATATTCTTTAATAACTTCACAAAATTTATAAATCTTACTATTTATAAATTTCATTTATAACTTCACCATTTATAATTTTATAAATTCCATTTACTCCTGCAATCCATTTTCACTTCATTCAAACACTTATAAAAACTCGTTTTATAATTCAAATGTTTTAGTTTATAAATATCAATTTATAAATCCTTTATAAAATCAATTTATACTATTATTTTAAAACATCTTTAAACTCCTTTATAATTTCATCATTTTGATTTATAAAATAATTAAATTTTATAAATCCTATATTTTCAACTTTTTATAATAAATTCAAAAATCCCAATTTAACTATTTTATAAAATCATTAACCCCATATTTTCAAAAATCAACTTTTAACTACATTTCTCAAAAATCATAATTTTTATAACATTAAAAATTATATCGTTATTTATTTATAATGGATCAATTCCAAAATATTTTATAAACATATACTTTCAAAAATTCACTTTAAAAATCATTTTAAAATTCCAAATTTTTGGTCCAATGATGCTACATACCAAATAGTCAATCACGACAACAACGATATCATATATCGATATGATAATCCATCAAATATCAAAATATCTGAAATCAAATAAATACTGTTGAGGAATCCAGTTGGATCCCTCCAACCTGTTTTCCTGCATCCAAAAACATTAGCACAATACCAATTCCGCTCCAGTACGAAATTATCGCGGTATATGGGATTTTAAAATATTATCCGCTTAATAGACGGCGCAATAGGGTCTCATCCGCTATACAAATGCGGGAAATCAACAACTGCAATATATACATATGCCAATATATATATATATATATTGCTATTATATATAATACCAATTTCACTGTTTATGAAATATTCACGGTATATGTTTTTAATAAATAACATCCGCTTACTAACGGCGCATAATGTCTATTTTAACAATCAATAGATAACAATCATCATTAAACATGCATTCAAATATTTTAAATCTAACTATTTAAAATAATATCGAAACCGATTCGATTGAGTGAGAAGTTCTCACCTTGATTTCAATTTCGTTTTAGCGATTTATTTCGAATAAAATTAAACGGACGTTTAATTTTACACGAAATTTTCACTAATTCCAAACGACTCCAATCCAACTCCATAGTGTAGTGCTCGTCCATACGATTCCAACGCAACTGGTTTCGCGCGTTTTTGACCTCGTATGAAAAAGTTATGATTTTAACAAGTTTATACGAATTATATAAATCAATTTCAATATAAATTAAAATTTTAAACCCTCAACTAATACTAGCCACTGGATCCATCATCTGCAGATCACCACCGCACGTTCTTTCTTCCATCTCCTCTTCGTTCATCAACAGAAACAAACGCACCAAGGAACCTATAAGCACGAAACTAGGTTTTGATTTTGCAACCCAATTACTCGCTGAAAATTCGATCAGAGGTCTCCAAATTGAAGAGCAAAGCACGAGCAACCACCGCCCCAAACCCTATGCAACTCGGCCCCTCCTCCTCTCTCGATTTGCGTGCGCAACATACGTGCGTCGGCCCCCATTGCTCCCTCTACGTTGCTCCGAAACCCATCATCACCGTATGGATTTCAAGATCATCTCGTGCTCTTCATCTTTGCTTCAGAAAGTTTTTGATAATATTGCATGGATTGAGAGAGATTGAGGAGAGAAAATGGAACAATTTCGGCCTTACATTGAATAAGAGGCGGGTGATAGAATATTAGGGTTAGGGTTTTAATTTTCTCAAATTTGTGAAATAGATGGTCTATTTATAGGAATTTTCGAACACTATTCATCCGGGAATTCCAAACTCCGATTTACGCGCCGAAACTGACGTTCCTAGGGTTTACCCCGCGTTCCGGACACAATGGAACAGGTATCGAAAGCTAATTCGAACATCTGTGCGAGATATGGCAATAAACGTTCGATTTAAATTAAACCGATTTAAACGATTTTGTAGGCGTTTTAATTTGTACCGGACAAACGGTAAATCCAATTGACACGAAATTTGAAACCTTACAATAATATCACATTACGGATCCGATGAAACTAGTTTCGTCGAAATCCGAGACTTTTTGAAAAATGGCTATTTTAACTCGCCAAATTAAAATTAAAAATAATTCGATGCGTTTCGAGCTGCCACGATCAAACGATAGCTCCGATTGCTACGAAAATTGAAATCCGGTAATAACTAACTATTACGGATCCAATGGAACTAGTCTCGTTCAATTCTGAGACTGTTCAAAAATTGACTATTTTCACTAGTCGATTAAACATTAAAATATTCAATTTTGAAAAATTAACTTTTAATTCGATTTTAGAAGTTCTAAAATATCGTTCTAACTCCAATATGATAAAATAAAATTTTACAAATCATTTTCAATCATATTTAACTCAATTTTCAATTATTTCCATAATTTAAATATTAAATTATCGATTTAATTATTCAATTAAATCTAATTATTCGAAATAAAATTTATTCGACTTATAAATTCACTTATTAATATTTAAAATTAATTAAATATTCAAATTTTAATTACTTAAAATCCTGGGTCGTTACAATCTTCCCCCCTTAAAAGAATTTCGTCCTCGAAATTATTAAGTAAGAAAAGTATAAGAATCTATCAACTTTCCAAAATCCATAGTTAAACTTCTTATAATAACTTTACTAAGTTTTAAAATCATACTTAGTTATCTTTTCAAAAACAATTACTATTGTTTAACTTTCAATTCCAAATCAAAGTCTAAGTTTTCAAAATTTTCCAATTTTCTCAAATTTTTTCTAACGCCTTAAATTTTCGAAAAAATTCGCCATAGTCTCCTTTGCGCGGCTCGATCCGAAAAAAAAATGACAGTATATATATCACAAATATACATCTCATCAAGTAATGAGGCATCCCGAAGGGAAAAATTTGTAAAAGTACGATATGTAATCCGAGATATGTACCTTATATTTTATTAGCGAGCATATACGGCTAATATAGCGCGAAAGCGAGCTCCAAATGCGAAGTAAACGCGATCCGCACCTACTAAACACTCAACAAACAACATGAGAAACATGCATATAGACAATAGTATCAATATACAACATATAGCAACATAATAACTATATATGCCAACATAGCAAATGAAACAAAAGTAATATGTTCAACCATCAACCAACTAGCATTCATAACCAATAAATATTCATTCATATACTCATTAATATTCAATGAATTGGTTTTTTCAATTTAATCACATTTGATTCATTAACAGTGGATGTTCTTACTAACATTCATTTTCAATTAGTTTATATTCACTAATTCATATTCAAGTTGGTTCACTTTCAAATCAAATTCAATTCTATTTAAGATTCACTTAACTTCCAATTGGATTTCAATTACTTTAGCTTCCAATTTCATTAACTCAATTTCATTAACACTTAATGGATTATATACAATCAACTAACAGTCATATATCAACCAATGTATATTTATTACAACCAAATTCCTTTGCTTATATTCATTTAATTTGGTTTAACACCATCACTTTCAATTGGTTCAATTAAATTGATTTTCATTCAATTATTCAACTTTCCATATAACATTAGATTTTAATGAATTACACTTACATTCATTATTTCATATCAATTATTTAACCTTCAATCCATTCATTCAATTCAATTACAAAAGTTGAATTCCATTAAAATAACTTAAGTTCATATCCATCACTTAACTTTATTAATTTACTTTGATACTAATATCAACTTCATCCAACAACTCTTAAGTTATATTTCATTTCACAAACATCACTTGGTTTTACATAACTTAAATTCCTGCTTATAAATAAATTCAGATTCCAATTCTAAAGTAAATTTTCATTTAACTTTGAATTTCATTCTTTTATTTACAACTCATATTTATAAATATATTCATTAGTTTCACTTCTTATATATATACAAGTTTATTTCACAATTGTAAATCACTTTAATTATAATTCAATTCTTATAATTCTTTTGGTTTATACAATTATTCTTTTACTTAGATTATTCAAACAACTAAACAATCAAACAATCTACTTATATATCCTTTAATATTTCTGAAAAATTATTCCTTTATATATAAAATATAATCAAGGTAAAATTATTTCATTTACCCAATTTAAAACAATATTGTGCCGAATTGTTCTATTCAAGTGTTTATAAAACCCCTTCGGCATAGTTGTACACAGCGTGCTGACGAAGGTTCATATGCCACTCAATATACCAATCATCACAATATAAAACAATTTTATATTCACTAACACATACGCTCTCATACCTATTATTACACTCAAATTCATTCTAGAGTACTACTGACTCTATCTCTAATGAGTACTACCCAACAGAACCATGGTTGTCGCTTAACCATATGCTCTGATACCACATTGTCAGGACCCGATTCTTCGTCTTCCGAAAATTCAACATCGATACTTACTTTATCGACTGTCGAGCAATCGAAGGTCGGAAAACCGAACACTGAGGGTTTAAGAAGAAGAAAAGGGAGAAGAAGAGAGAAGAAGATAGAAAAATAGAGAGAAAAGAACATAGAAAATAGAACGGAACAGAAAACAACAGAACAACATCAGAATCTCACAATTCGCAGCGGAACAACATATAATAATAAATGAATAATCTTTAAACAAAGAACTATATCAGTTATTACATTTTATACATT
The DNA here is from genome assembly GCA_030765085.1 of Allium cepa. Classification (NCBI taxonomy): domain Eukaryota; kingdom Viridiplantae; phylum Streptophyta; class Magnoliopsida; order Asparagales; family Amaryllidaceae; genus Allium; species Allium cepa. The sequence continues at coordinate 585,109,621 of CM060935.1, forward strand.
ACATTACATCATATCATCAGAGTGTACAACAATAACAAACAACATCAAACAGCGGAAAAAGAAATACTATATACTAGTAATACGCCATGCCATCCAGCTTGCCTCCAGCAACTCCAGAATATCCTGATAAACCTAACTCTTGACTGCCCGTGTGTAAATTGGTGGGCACCCAGAGTTTAGGAAGGAAAACAATAAACTTCGAGTCAGTCATGTGACTGGTGTGAGAACTCAAAACAATTTATTTATCTTAAAAAACAAAATAGAGGAATATTTTTAAAGTCAATTCGCAATGCTTTTAAAAATGAGACTACCATAAGGCCTCCCGCACACACACACAATGCAAATGCAGAATCGGAGGAGATTTCTCCTTATGATAGTCAAAGATGCTTGATACGCATTTTAAAGAACATTTGATATTATTACTAGTGCATAGTGTAGGAAAAATTCATTTCGAAAGTAGAATATAAATCTTAGCCAGCATAGACATTTCGAACTATGCCTACTATAGCTAACTATGTTCAATAGCAGGTTACCGCCACATTCCATAGCAGGTTATACAACTAAAACCGTACAAGTCTCGTATTGTTTCTTTGGATTTCCATCGAATGGTCAGGCCAAGGAACTTCCCATTGCCACATGAGAATGCCTCTGGATGGACATCCCCGAGAACCAAACCGGATCTCTACCAACACAAGGCCGGGTTACCCCTAACTGAGTAACAACTGACCGAATATGCCATCCCCCGGTCCTTTGGGACCTTTCACCGAGCGCTCGCAATCAATTCACACAATCATAAAGTGTTTTCAACATGAGTAAATATCTGGGCTCCATACCATGATACCACCCTTTTCCAGAAGGAAATGCACATATCCTAAAGGGCGCTACCCCTCATAACCTTGCCGCATCTTTCCTGTTTTGACCATTCCCGAGGTGTGAGGCTCGACGAAGTCACGTCCACAAAAACATACTTTATACAAAAGCCATGCTTTGGGTCAACAAATGATCATAGAAATGATCACCAAGATAGACGATCAAATAAATGATCCTATCACAAATAATCAACACAATGATCATTTAACAGCAACACTCAGCATGTCACATTACCAAATTGGGAATATATCGCCGATAACCTTCAACTACATAACCTCTAAGGGTGTTAAGCTAAAAGAATAAATTCTCCGCCACCAACAGAAATATATTTGAAAGAAATCTGCTTTATATCTCAATTTGTAATGTCAGACATACAATCCATACAAGTCTGTTCTGGGTTCGAACAGAACCGAAGGTACTTACAAAGAAGTCCTTGCAATCCGGATAATTTCTAATCACGTCCGGTCTTCCCATCACATAGGGAGTCTCTATACCGTAGCTACTCGGTGCAAAGACAATCGACGAGTTGTCCTTTCGCTTTCAAAAAGATCCGGTCTTCAACACCGGTCTTCAAATGCAATTCATAACGACGTATCACATATTCGGAATGGGTTATACGACCCCATGGTCCTTTCCCGGTTAACCCGAATAGTGAGCGCTTATTCAAAAATAAGTGTGACATTCAAATTCAAACAAATCACATCAATTACCCATTCAAAGGGAAATATTGATAGTCGGTTATTGAACTATCAATGGATATGCACACATCATCAGTTTCCAAATAATTTTCCAAATTATTTATTTTCCAAAATATCTTTACAAGATATATTATTTTCAATACTTCAAAAATAAATCAATATTTATTTTCATACAAATTCCACTCTCTTTTATGAATTCCATAGTGAATTTATATTTCACAATATCTACTGATATACGATTTTCAATAGGTTTCAATATTCCTTTTCAATTTATCTTCAAAAAGATAAATTCTCAAAATATTCACTTTATATTGGAAAACATTTCCATACTTATTTAATAAGTAATTCACGAATTTTATTTATTTTCAACCTTTGGAAAATATCCAATATACTTAAATCGAAATTAAGTATATATTTTATTCTTTAAGGAAATCATTCTCTTAAACATATTTATTTGGGTCAAAACGAATGTTGCGTAAAACATCGTTACGACAACCCAAAATCACTAGTATAGGGATTTGAAATTAAAATATATATATAAATCCCAATACTATACAAAACATTTCCTTTCGGAAATCATTTACTATAACAACAGCGTTATAGTCCACCATTTCCTTCTATTTCTCGAAAACGTCTATTTCAACAATAAATGTTGAAATCTAGGGTTTCGCATCTCAACACATTTTTAAACATCATTAGATTGTTTTAATTCTATTTAAAACATCAAATCTAAACATTTTCTTTAACATATTATTCACTATTCAAAAATGTGAATATACTACGTTAACCAATTTCATCATTTCTATACATTTCATTTTAAAGGATTATTCACTGTCTAAAACGTGAATATAACTTCATAAATAAGTTATAAAAATTAACTTATCAAAATAAGTCGTTTGCGAATTTTATAAAACAACGTTTATAAATTCTATTTCTATTTATTTTATAACAACTTCCTTTTATAAATTCCTTTATTAACCTATTCGATTTATAATTAAATTATAAACCAAAAGTTCACGTTATAAGTTAAATGCTTATAAAACGATTATTTTACAAAATCGTTCTTTTAAACTTCATAATTATAAATCTTATAACTTATAAGATTCAATTATTTATCCAAATATATTCTTTAATAACTTCACAAAATTTATAAATCTTACTATTTATAAATTTCATTTATAACTTCACCATTTATAATTTTATAAATTCCATTTACTCCTGCAATCCATTTTCACTTCATTCAAACACTTATAAAAACTCGTTTTATAATTCAAATGTTTTAGTTTATAAATATCAATTTATAAATCCTTTATAAAATCAATTTATACTATTATTTTAAAACATCTTTAAACTCCTTTATAATTTCATCATTTTGATTTATAAAATAATTAAATTTTATAAATCCTATATTTTCAACTTTTTATAATAAATTCAAAAATCCCAATTTAACTATTTTATAAAATCATTAACCCCATATTTTCAAAAATCAACTTTTAATTACATTTCTCAAAAATCATAATTTTTATAACATTAAAAATTATATCGTTATTTATTTATAATGGATCAATTCCAAAATATTTTATAAACATATACTTTCAAAAATTCACTTTAAAAATCATTTTAAAATTCCAAAATTTGGTCCAATGATGCTACATACCAAATAGTCAATCACGACAACAACGATATCATATATCGATATGATAATCCATCAAATATCAAAATATCTGAAATCAAATAAATACTGTTGAGGAATCCAGTTGGATCCCTCCAACCTGTTTTCCTGCATCCAAAAACATTAGCACAATACCAATTCCGCTCCAGTACGAAATTATCGCAGTATATGGGATTTTAAAATATTATCCGCTTAATAGACGGCGCAATAGGGTCTCATCCGCTATACAAATGCGGGAAATCAACAACTGCAATATATACATATGCCAATATATATATATATTGCAATTATATATAATACCAATTTCACTGTTTATGAAATATTCGCGGTATATGTTTTTAATAAATAACATCCGCTTACTAACGGCGCATAATGTCTATTTTAACAATCAATAGATAACAATCATCATTCAAACATGCATTCAAATATTTTAAATCTAACTATTTAAAATAATATCGAAACCGATTCGATTGAGTGAGAAGTTCTCACCTTGATTTTAATTTCGTTTTAGCGATTTATTTCGAATAAAATTAAACGGACGTTTAATTTTACACGAAATTTTCACTAACTCCAAACGACTCCAATCCAATTCCATAGTGTAGTGCTCGTCCATACGATTCCAACGCAACTAGTTTCGCACGTTTTCGACCTCGTATGAAAAAGTTATGATTTTAACAAGTTTATACGAATTATATAAATCAATTTCAATATAAATTAAAATTTTAAACCCTCAACTAATACTGGCCACTGGATCCATCATCTGCAGATCACCACCGCACGTTCTTTCTTCCATCTCCTCTTCATTCATCAACGGAAACAAACGCACCAAGGAACCTATAAGCACGAAACTAGGTTTTGATTTTGCAAACCAATTACTCGCTGAAAATTCGATCAGAGGTCTCCAAATTGAAGAGCAAAGCACGAGCAACCACCGCCCCAAACCCTATGCAACTCGGCCCCTCCTCCTCTCTCGATTTGCGTGCGCAACATACGTGCGTCGGCTCCCCATTGCTCCCTCTACGTTGCTCCAAAACCCATCATCACCGTATGGATTTCAAGATCATCTCGTGCTCTTCATCTTTGCTTCAGAAAGTTTTTGATAATATTGCATGGATTGAGAGAGATTGAGGAGAGAAAATGAAACAATTTCGGCCTTACATTGAATAAGAGGCGGCTGATAGAATATTAGGGTTAGGGTTTTATTTTTCTCAAATTTGTGAAATAGATGGTCTATTTATAGGAATTTTCGAACACTATTCATCCGGGAATTCCAAACTCCGATTTACGCGCCGAAACTGACGTTCCTAGGGTTTACCCCGCGTTCCGGACACAATGGAATAGGTTTCGAAAGCTAATTCAGACATCTGTGCGAGATATGGCGATAAACGTTCGATTTAAATTAAACCGATTTAAACGATTTTCTAGGCGTTTTAATTTGTACCGGACAAACGATAAATCCAATTGACACGAAATTTGAAACCTTACAATAATATCACATTACGGATCCGATGAAACTGGTTTCGTCGAAATCCGAGAATTTTTGAAAAATGGCTATTTTAACTCGCCAAATTAAAATTAAAAATAATTTGATGCGTTTCGAGCTGCCACGATCAAACGATAGCTCCGATTGCTACGAAAATTGAAATCTGGTAATAACTAATTATTACGGATCCAATGGAATGGTCTCGTTCAATTCTGAGACTGTTCAAAAATTGACTATTTTCACTAGTCGATTAAATATTAAAATATTCAATTTTCACAAATTAACTTTTAATTCGATTTTAAAAGTTCTAAAATATCGTTCTAACTCCAATATGATAAAATAAAATTTTACAAATCATTTTCAATCATATTTAACTCAATTTTCAATTATTTCCATAATTTAACATATTAAATTATCGATTTAATTATTCAATTAAATCTAATTATTCGAAATAAAATTTATTCGATTTATAAATTCACTTATTAATATTTAAAATTAATTAAATATTCAAATTTTAATTAATTAAAATCCTGGGTCGTTACACCTCATATTCAAAAGCTCTTATTTTTGCAAATGCAAAAGCTTTCTTTTGTAAAACATGATTTTTTTTTCATTTTTCATACACTTCCTGTCCTCATCTTAGTTGTTCTTCAATCTTTTCCTGAAGCCTCATCTTGAGAAAAACGTAAGTATTGAAAATTTTTTATTTATTTATTTTATTTTTTAACGCGTACTAATTTTTATTTTAATAATATTTCTTATAACATGAATATCTTTTGCATATAAACTTTGATTCACGCGCGATTTCTTCTGTTGGATTCATATTTTAAACTTCGAACAACATGAAAATGATTTAGTTGAATTTGGAGATTGTTGAGTTTTCGGCTTCTGTTTGAATTTTTATGGGCTAAAATCAAATGTGAGTTTCTAACCCACTCACAATTACCAAACTATCTTATGTTAGTTAAATTAGATTAATGATGTGATTAGAATCAATTGATAGATTTTCGGTATGTTTAAATTGTTATTCTGATTAAATTTGACTTTAATTGCATTTAATCACCATTTAATTTAATATTGAATTCAAATTGTCAATTTAATACCTGATTATCAGTTATCTATTGATGTTAATTGATTGATTTGGATGATGATTTTGATGGATGTTTGATTGTTGATATTGGATGACTGCATGTTGTATTTTATATTATTATAACACTACAAGTTCTCTATGGGTAGAAATGATGCATACCCGAACGATCTATAGATTAGGGAAAAATCGTTATGGATTGAAATTATAGACGCGAGCGATTTTATGGATTTTATTCAATTTGGGATTGCGGTTTGAAATGATATACAACCGTAAAATTTAAAATTATGGATTAAAATGATAAATATCCATACCACTTGACCCAAGGGTAAAAAATTATATACGGACACCGGATAGGTTAAATTAAGTGATTTTTTAATCTTTAAATTTTGAATTCAGTTAACTGGTATTTTGAAACAGAAATTTGATTTATATAAACTGAATTATTTTCGAAAGTCCAAGCGTAAATGTTGAAATTGGAATAGATTTAATGAATTGTTCAAAGGATTTAAATTGGAATTTCAAAGTTAAAGTGTCAAATATAAATGAACTTATCGAAAATTGAGTTATTGGAAATGTTTGGATATAAATTTAAAATCTATTTTAAATTAGTTTAAATTAATTTAATCAATTTAAAATTATTTTAATTTACTTAATCTATTATAACCTATCTAACCCTATTTAATCTATTTTTACCTATTTTGAACTAATTAAATTTATTTAATCTATTTTAATCCATTTAATATAATTTGAATCTATTTAATATATTTTGAATTTATTTAATCTATTTAAAAATTTACTTAATATAATTTAAATCAATTTAATCTATAATTAATCTATTTAAAACATTTTAAACATAATAAAATCTATTTAATCTATTTTAAATCTATTTAAATCATTTTAAATCCAATTAAATCAAATTTAAATCTATTTAAAAAAAATTACTATTTAAACCACTTTAATCTATTTAAAATACTTTTAAACTATTAAAACTATTTATGATCATCTAAACTATTTTCTAAAATTTTATACTATGTAACGTTGAAGCATTTATATTTAAATCCTTGATGATGATACAACCTAAATTGGAATTTGGAATTGATACATTTTGTAAAAAAGGACATATTTGAGTGAATATGATGATTTTGAAATGAAAAATCAATTGACATAACTTATCGATAATTTCAAAGTGAATGCGAATTTCAAAAGTGAATATGATTTGAAAGTTTGATTTAAAGTGAACATGATTTTGAAAGTGAACATAGTTTGAAGTGAATATGATTTCGAAAGAGATATGATTTGAAATTGAATATGATATTTTGATATAAATTATGAGTTGACTTTTTGAAATGTAAAAGAACCATCCGGTGTGAAATAAGCGTTTGGTTGTTAAAGAGACCGATATCGGATACTGTCATACTCTCTGCCAATACCGAAACCACTTTAACAACTGTGTATGTGGTGGAGATTCCAGAAATGAAGTAGGATGGCTTGGCGAACGATTTCTGTATGAGGTATTGACGTTTCCTTGACTCCCGTGAGTCAGCTTAGATGTGACTAAAATAGGAGCCATGTCGGGCCAAGTGAGGTCATTCCTCATATCAGACACATTTCTTCGATCCCATATTTATTATTTTGCGATTGATTTGGTGGCCACTCATCGATTTTGACTTTGTAAGTTTGTTCCGAGGTGGACGGTAGTAGCTGCTATGCATTACCACCAGTCCGGATCTGTAATTGGTATATCTACCATGTCATTGCCTCGAGTGTCATGTTCACATGCCCTATCACGCCTTCCATGAGTTTGGTTTGTACCATACCTATGGAGTGCTCTCAGATAGCCCTCTAGTTTACAGAGAAATTGCGGTACTGTATAGACTATGGAAATATATAAAAATGTGTTAAGGGGGATGGTAACGCCTTAACACTATTTTAATACTTTACTTTGTTGTAGACACTATTATATTAGCGTATTGTACTACATAGTAGATAGTTTAACGGATCTTTGGAGATGTGAATCTCGAACATCTCTTAAGTTATTGCACTCACGTTGACACTGGATAGAAGATGTAAAACCCCATAAACATCTATGATGCCATTACACTTATTTTTATATACTGTTGATTTACTTTACATAAAATCTTTTCATTTTGACTCGAGTGTTTTGTCTTTTCAATTCGCTCGGGTCAGTCTGAGCTTTTCAGTTTATCGAAGACTGCTTTTTGGAAGATGAAGATGAAGATTTTGTACTACTATTATTTATTATATTTATTCCATTTTATCATTTTGTTCCGCTGCATTTATTTTTTATTTATTCTTGTTTTATGTAACTATGATCACTATTATAAAAGTATAATCAATGTTGTTTGTAAACAGCTTCAGGAACTGTTTATTTGATTATTATATTTTGTCATTTCGTTGCAAGATTCTATGTTTGTTTTTCTTTATTTCTCTGCTTTTCTTATTTACCCCATAACAATCCTACATTTTGAATGGTTTAAGATTGACATGTGTGGTTTATTGTTTATTTAAACAGTCCAAAAAGGCGGGTCATTACAGTTGGTATCCTAGCTTCGATTTAGCGATAATCTTAGCTTTGTGGGGTCTGACTCTTTAGAGAAAGGGTAGTAATACCCTAGAGTGAGTGGCTGAGTGTATATATATGAGAGAGCGTATTTTTTAGTGTTATAAAAAGGTTTTTATATTGTGCTAATTTGTTCCGTTTTTTATTTATAAATCCTGATCGGTGCATAGGACGCTATGACATCGATAGGGATTTCTAAACACCGAATAGGACAGACGGACACAATATTGTTTTGAAACATGGGTAAATGAAATAATTTTTCCTATTATATATTTTGTATACAAAATAATAAATTTTATAAATGATATAGTTGGTGGTTATATATTTGTTTGTTAGGTAGTGAAATTTTATAAACAGTGATTGAAAAATAAGATTTATAAATAAATGAATATAAATTTGAATTTGAGAACTTATGTTTCGAAATTTTGAAAATTTCTTTCAAAAGATTTTGGAATACAATGTTAATATTATTTGGAAGTATTTTCTGATATGAATATTTCAATGTGACTTGGAAGAAATGTTTTAAAAGAATCTGGAAAGAAGAAAAAAATTATGAATTCCCCTCTCCGTCACTGGAAAATAATTTAGGTGATGAGTGCACGCATCATCAACGTTTATTTTCGAGTTTCAAAGTGGAAAGGCCGTTGTAGCAGTTTGACTGCACATTTGTTTTGATAAATTAATCTTAATTTTTAATTCCAAATATGATTTGATATATATAAAATATATGATTATATATATATCATTATTTTAAAATAATTAAAATGAAACCCGGTTGTTTAGTTCTTAAGTTTTTGAAAATTTGAGATTAAAAGTATGGTAATGAATGGAATCTTGACAATATTAATAAGTGGAAATTTCTAAAATGAAAATAAGAAATTTGATGTTAAAATGATTAATGAAATAGATAAGAAACTACAATTTTGAAAACCATAAATAAAAAGGAAAATGAAAATAAGAAATGGTAACTATTGAGCATTTTTGTTAACTAAATAAACAAGAGAAACTTGGGTAATATTAAATTGCATTCTTAAATACATATGTATAACTTACCAAAATATTAAAAAGTTGAAATGTAATAAGAATATGTAATAGAATATAATACAAGTAAAGCTTGGAAAAAATAAAGGTGTTCAATGGACCTACTTTCTTTTATAGGAACTCTAATGTTATATAAATTGTTATAAACTTAAGTTGATAATTTGAACTGCTACTAATTAAATGTAATAAAAGTGAATAATGCAAGAAAATGATTATAAACTTAGGTTAACATTTTATGCTATTATAATCAAATTTAATGGTAAATGGTGAATACTGTAAGTGAATAATTATAAACTTGAATCAATATACAAGCCATTTATAGTTAAAATGAGTACTATATTAATTGAATGGTTATAACTACAGAAAACATTGAAATGATTTAGAAATGGATTTAATACTCAATGATACTATATTTAGAAGAATGAATGTGAAAAAGGAAATAATCTATTGATGGTGGATTAAATTGTAAAGAGACTTATACAATCATGGATAATCAAAATAATTGAAATGAAAATAACTCATTAAGAAATTAGGTGTAAAGTAGTGAAAAAATGTTATTGGGTAAATGAACGGAAAATGAATTTTGTAAGTGATAAATGTAAAGTAATTAAACAAGCATTGGTTGGGAAAGGATACTTCTATTGTATAGAGATGTACAAATAATCTATAAATTTTTATCTATAATTGTTGAGCGTATGGTTTACTTCATAGTTTATTTATCGTTTTATACGATTAAAAGTTTCTAAACCCAAATAAACCCTTTGTTTTGATTGCTATGGATGGATGGTTGAATGCTTTGATTGCGTATGATGATTGTATGGTTTTGTTGCTTGTGACTATTATATGTTGTGTTGATTTTGTTGTGACTAATTTAAACAAATTAAATATTTCTCTTTTACTTAATTATTAACTCTTTTGGACAATATAAGTGAAATATATGTTATGGAAGTAATAGCTACTACTTTTGATTTCATAAATTAAGCGTTATTTGCCCGACAAATAGGTATGTTCTCGAATTATGGTTTTCGAACGATATTATATCGTTTTCCCATGGTTTGGGATATATTTTGAAAATTATATGATATATTGTTAGTATTGATATTATTATTTCTCCCAGACCTCTTCGTACAAAGGAGACTCTGCCAAAAAATTCGTGAATTTTAGACTTAATTTTTTTTTTGTGAAATGTTTTTCAAACTTTTGTTAACTTGAATATAAAGGATTTAATTGTTATAAATTGATATATTTTATTTAGATTATTTAATTATGTAAATTAATTGTTTATAAATTGAATATTTTGAATAAGATATATTGATTTCTTAATTCCTTCTTTTCCCTTCTTTTTCCTTTTCAAAGACGAAATGTTTTGAGTGGGGGAGAGTGTAACGACCCGTAATTTTCGATAATTAAAAATGTTTAATTTAATAAAGTTTTGTAATTTAATATAGGAAGAAATAAATATTTATGGATAAGAATGTAATTGGAATAAAATGTGATAGTATTAATTTATGGTAATTTAGAATTGCTTTGAATGTAATTCCAACTAATTGAAATGATTAAAAAGTTATAATTGGATATAGATTGTAAATTTATGGTAATAATGTGTGTACTGATTAATATTGGATTAAAAGAGCAATTGATAATTTAAATGTTGTATTGATTAAATAGTATGAAATAAATTGTAAATTGGAAAAATCAATGTTGTGTAAATAACTATAACATTTGTGTAGATAACAAAATACAAATGCGATTAAACATATAAATGGCTATAATTGTTATTTGTTACCAATTGATTTAATCAATTGCAATTAAATGTAATTTAATGCTATATTATTATGAGTTAAGATGATAGCTGAAAAAGGTAAATGCAATAAAATGTGTAGAAATGTTAATTAAATTCACAAGGCAATAATTGAATTTATAAAAGAGTAAACCAAAGATAAATAAATTTATTGAGATTTTAAATTATAATATAATTGACAAAAATTCAACGTAACTGAAAATACTGCAACTAATATGGTAAAGATGACAATTGGAGCATATTAATGTAATAAGATATAAACAAATGTAATTTTGTCCATAAAATAATTATTTATTGAATAAAAAGATTGAAATCAATTAAAACAATTTAATGGAATTAGAATATAATTAATTGAAAATAAAGGTAATTAAATATTGTGGGTAATGTAAGAAAAGGCGTCAATTGTAGGAAATGAGGATAACAAGATAGAAACTATGTTAATATTTCCATAAGGTATTGGTTGATTTAATAGTAGGTGTGTAAATCAAAATAAAAGAATAAAAATGAATAAGTTTAGTAAAGGAGTAAACATATGTCTATTTATTTGAAATGTTTGGTAGCTAAAAGATTGATTGTAGAGACGAGAAACTACTATTTAGTAAGATATGTGTAATTACTTTTTGTATCCAATAGTGTATAAATATGTTTAAATTACTATTAGATAAGAAAAATTGTTTTACTTCTCATTACATTCATTTAGTACATTTTGAAACTTAATCAACTGAAATTAATGTAATTGAAATTTTTCAATTAATAGGTGTAATTAAAAGCTGCTTATGTTTTGTGAAAATGTAAGAAAAGTTTGATTTAATGAAAAGAACATTTACATCAAATAAAATGAATGTTTCATTTGTGAATATAGGTTTAATTTCACTAAAATGAAGAATTGAATGACTGATTTTAAAGGAAGAAATATTTGTTTATTTGAATTGTGTTTTAGCTTATAGATTGATTACAAAAATAGGAAAATAATCTATTTCAGTCGTTTGTATAAACAACAAATTTATAAACATGTTTAAATAAACAATTGTTCTATTTTTCATCCATTTTAGTTGTTTGCTTTAAAATTTAACTTTTTAAGTAATTGCAATTAATGTAATTCAAATGTACCAATTAAAAGGAAAAAAACGTTGATTGAAATTAATAGATTCAATAAAAGAAATGCACATTTTATGTTAAACAAAAAGGGTGTTTTAACGGAAATAAAAGATCATTTTGGGAAAACCAAATTGAGCGTTTTCATTTTTAAGGTAAGTATTATGCGCAGATAAAACGTACAAATTTGAATATTATTTTAGTTAATGAGTTTAATTTGGTTACATTTCAAAAAAAATTGAATTTCAAAAGATTGTGCGACGTACGTGGTCCTTTCATTTCTTTTATTATTAATTGTTGCATTAACGTTTTAAAATAGTTACCTTATTATTAATAATTGATCCGTTATTTCTTCTTCTTTTTAATACTTGAGACTAGACTTTTAGGTTGTATTTAATTCTTGCCACATCATTTTCATGTATACTAAATTTTACTTTTGTAACAGACTGATATTTTCCACCATTCGCATCCATACATGCCGGACTTCAATAGCTCAAAATATCAGATTGTTAATTTATATTTGGAAAAACTCAGCATATACGGTAAATAAAATAATCACCGAATCACGTACACAGAGTAATATAATAATAAGCAGCGGAAATAAAAGAATAGTAGTTCATGAAGCTACTGTATATATATAAACAGAGTTAAACAAGAAACAACAGAAGTCTCCATACAATAGTCAAAATACAAAATCAGAATATACCCATGGAGTCAACTAAATAATTAAAAGCTATATAGATAGATGGATCTTCAATCGAAGATCCAACTCCAAAGGTGAGTCTTAAATACTGTGACACTCAGTCTGACTCGAGCATAAAGAAAAATACAAAACACTCGAGTCAGGATTAACATTCTTATATCTATAAATCCAACTCAAGTGAAATATCAACTAAAATATAAGTAATTTAGAGGATGTTTGGGATACCCATCCTCTAAGGATCCGTGAAACTATCAAATATGTAAAAATATAAGCTATCAACATCCAAACATCATTAAAACACCGTGGTCATTTTAAAATAATTTATATTTAAAACCAAAATATCATATCTATTTCAAAACCATATCAAAACAATATCATTCCTCACTTCAAATTTATCTATTTCCAAATCAATAACACTTTCAAAGTTATAACACTTTCGAAACCAAACACTTGAAATTATAATACTTTTGAAATCATAACATTTTAAACCATAACTTCATATAATAAAACAATTTCCTCAAATTTCACAAATCGATTTTAAATCAACTCAAATTTCAAAAATTCAAATTTATTCAAACCTCAATTTATCAATTCAATTCAGTTCCTAAATAAACCATTTCAAATTATGTCGATTTAAAACACAGATTAAACCAATGGATGAACCATTTAAATTTCAATGTATTTCAAAACTTTAATATTCAACATCTTAAAATTGAATTTGAAAATTATATGTATCTTAGTGCACCTTACTATTATTTAGTGTTGAAATATTTACTTAATGAATCTACTATCATTTAAATTAAACCTCAAATTTCATATAACTGAATATTTTCTTTAAATTTATTTAAACTCGGAATGTTCATTTAAATCATCTTAAACCAAAATCCAGTTATAAAATCGTATCCTTTAAACCCTCAAATTTCCTAAGTTTCAGATCGATTTAATTAAATAAAATTTCCTAATTAAATACCATTTCAACTTAATTTCAAATCTACCTTCTCAACCTTGATTTATTAAAAATCATTATAACTCTATGTTAAAATATAATTTAAGAAAATACTTAACCATATTATATTTTAATTAAATCAAACTTTATTATTAAACTTATTTTATATTAAATAAATTTATACATAGCTTAAAATTAAGAATTTAACTATATATAAAATAACATTTATATAGTCTCTAAAATCAATATATATATAACCATATATTTCTTTCCGAAACCATAGAAACCATTTTCAAATTTTTTTATACATATAGACCAACGGTGTCCGTATATAATTTTCTATCCTATGGTCAAGTGATACAGATATTTATTATTTCAATCCGCAATTTAAATATATATGGGTATATATCATTTCAACCCGCTATCCTAAATTCAATTAGATGAAAATCGTTTGGTTCTATCATTTCAACCCATAATGATTTTCTCCTATTCCACAGATCGTCCGGGTATGTATCTGTAACGTTTCGAGATTTTCGAATTTCGAAAATCGACATTAATACGTCCACTATATCAAATGCCGCATAATCGAATGCGGGAAAACCGAATTGTTAGGGTTAAAAAGAAGAGGTAGAAGAAAAAGATAGAAGAAGTAAGAAAACAGAAAAGAAACAATATCAGAATCTCACATATTGCAACGGAACAACATATAATAGATAAATGAATGACCTTTAAAATAAAGAACTATCTCAGTTATTACATCACATTATCATCAGAGTGTATAACAACAATATACAACAACAACAAAACAATGGACAGTTATACAATCATGCCCTTACAAGCGAATTCTACAACGGAAAAGATAATATCATATACAAGTGGTACGTCTCGCCATCCAGCTCGCCACTTGAGCTTCATAGCACTTCCGAATCCAGAATGACCTGATAACCTGACTCTAGACTGCCTGTGTGGAAAATTATGGGCGCGCAGAGTTTATGAAGAGAACAATAAACTCCAGGTAAGTCATGAGACAGGTGTGAGAACTTAAAACAGTTATTTATCTTTAAAACAACAACAACAATAGAAGTGAAAAATATCTGCAATGCTTTTGGAAAATGAAACTACCATAAGGCCTCCCTGCACACACACAATGCAAACGAAGAATTAAAGGTGATTTCTCCTTATGATAGTCAAAGATGCTTACTACGCAAAAAAATCAAATCATTTTTGATATTATTATTAGTGCATAGTGTAGAAAACATTTCGAAAGTAGAATATAAATCTTAGCCAACATACGACCATTATCATATGCCTACTATAGCTACCATGTTCAATAGCAGGTTACCGCCACATTCCATGGCAGGTTATACAACTAAAACCGTACAAGGCTCGTATTGTTTCTTTGGATTTTCCAACAAATGGTCAGGCTAAGGAACTTCCTACTGTCAATGGGATCGCCTCAGGAGGGACGTCCCGAGAACCTAACGTTACGGTTAGATCTCTGCCAACACAAGGCCGGGTTACCTTTGTAACTAGGTAACTACTACACGAATATGCCATCCCTCGGTCCCTTTGGACCTTTATCCGAGCGCTCGATAACCAACATCACACAGTAATAAATATAGTGTGTCAACATGAGTAAGTATCTGGGCTCCATACCATGATACCACTCTTTCCAGAAGGAAATGACACACCCTAAAGGGAGCGACCCTCATAACCTTGCCGCATATTCCTGTTTTGACCATTTCCGGGGAGTGAGATCTGACGAAGTCTCGTCCACAAAGCTACGCTTTTTCACAAAGCCACGCTTTGATCAACAAATGATCAATAAATAATCATCACACAGCAACACTCAGCATGCCACATTACCAAATTGGGAATACATCGCTGATAACCTTCAACTACATAACCTCTAAGGGTGTTAAGCTAAGAGAATAAATTCTCCGCCACCAACGGAAATATATTTGAAAGAAATCTGCTTTATATCTCAAAATGTAATGTCAGACATGTAACCATACAAGTCTGTTCCGGGTTCGAACAGAACCGAAGGCACTTCTAAAGAAACCCTTGCAATCCGGGTATTCACAATCCCGATCAAATTTTCCATCACAAAGGAAATCTCCATACCGTAGCTAACGGTGCAGAGACAATCGATAGGTCATCCTATCGTTTTCACAAATACCCGGTCTTCAACAACGATCTTCAATGCTATCCATTACGTCGTATCACTATTCGGAATGGGTAATCCGAATAACGAGCGCAATAATTTAAAAATAAGTGTAGCATTCAATTTCAACCAATTCACAACAAATACCTATTTAAAGGTCAATATTGATAGTCAGTTATTTAACTATCAATCAATATTCACAACATCACTCGATTATAAATAATTTCCCAAATTATTTATTTCCAAAAATATCTTTACAAGATATATATCCCACACTTCAATCATTTGAAAACCAATTTCAAATCAATTTACACCCTTGCCACTGCCATTTCAAAATGGTTCATTTAAACCAATTAAATAAATCCTTACCGATTTACTTTAAATTTACGTTCCAAATCCGTAAATTTATTTCCACACTTCAAAAATAAATCAATGTTTATTTTTAAACAAATTTCCCTTTCTTTTATAAACTTCATATTGAATTTACATTTCCAAAATATCTATGAATATACGATTTTTAAATCGATTTCTAATATTCATTTTCAATTTATCTTTAAAAGATAAAATCTCAAAACATTCACTTTATATTGGAAAAACATTTCCATACTTATTTAATAATAAGTAATTCACAAATCTATTTATTTTCAACACTTGGAAAATATTCAATATACTTAAATCACAATTAAGCATATAATTTATTCTTTAAGGAAAACATTCTCTTAAACACATTTATTTGAGTCAAAACGAACGTTGCGTAAAACATCGTTACGACAACCCAAAATCACTAGTATAGGGATTCAAAATTAAGATAGATATATAAATCCCAATACAATATAAAACATTTCTTTTCGGAAATCATTTACTATAACAACAGTGTTATAGTCCACCATTTCCTTCTATTTCTCGAAAACTTCTATTTCAACAATGAATGTTGAAATCTATGGTTTCGATACTTAATACATTTTAAAACATTTTTAAATCGTTTTAATTCGATTTAAAATATCACTTTCCTAAAATATTTCTTTAATATATTATTCACCGTCCAAATCGTGAATATACTTCATTAACCAAATTCATTTTCTACATATTTTATTTAAAGGATTATTCACTTTCCAAAATCGTGAATATACTTCCTTTAATAAGTTATAATAATTAAACTTATTAAAATAAGTCGATTTCGGATTTATAAAACACGTTTATAATTTCCATTTACACTTTATAACTACTTCAACTTATAAAATCACTTTATTAACAAATTCCTATCTATATCTCATTTACGCGCCAAAATACAATTTATAAGTTAATTACTTATAAATATTTTATTTTACAAAATCTATTCATTTTGTAACTTCACAATTTATAAATCTATAAATTTCATTCACTTATGAAATCCATTTTTATTTCATTTTAATACTTATAAAAACTCGTTTTATAATTCCAATATTTTAATTTATAAATATCAATTTTATAAATATTTTATATAAATCATTTATAATAATTCAAAAATCGCAATTTAAACCATTTTATAAATTTATCAACTACTTATCTAAAAATTCACATTTTGGTTATATTTCTCAAAAATCATAATTTTATAACATAAAAATTACAACGTTTATTTATTTAAAATGAATCAATTCCAAAATTAAATTTTATTATGAATTCTCAACTTAAATTTTCAAAAATCAAATTTTATTTATTTTCGGCATCTAACGATACCAAAAATGCATTCGACTAAATTTTAGCCTTTAACAATTTCAATCACAAAGATAATCACGCAGATTATAAATAGATCAACACCTAATATTGAAACCAATTCAATCATTTGAGGAATCCAGTTGGATCCCTCCAACCTATTTCCCTGTATCCAAAGATGTTAGCACAATACCAATTTTGCTTCAAGACAAAATATCACGGTATATGGGATTTATAAAATACTATCCGCTATTATGCGGCGCAATAGGGTCTCATCCGCTATATAATGCGGGAAATCAACTCCAAGTACATATATAATACCAATTCCATACAAGTTGGAATTATCACGGTATATACTTTTAATAAATAACCTCCGCTTAATATACGGCGTATAATGTCTATTTAACACAATAGATAACAAATTATCATCCAGTCACACAATCAAGAAATTTTAAATCTAACTATTTAAAATTTAAATCGAAACTAATTTGATTGAGTGAGAAGTTCTCACCTTGAGTTTCCGATAACAGTTGTAGCGTTTTATTCCGAATAAAATTAAACACTTGTTTAATTTTACCCAAAATTTTCACTATCTCCAAACGACTGCAATCCAGCTCCATTACGTAGTGCTCGACAAAACGAACCCGACGCAAGTCGTTTCGTCAAAATCCGACCTCGTATGAACAAGTTATAGCAATTTTAATATTACACAAATTATTATATACATAAATTAACAAATTTCTTTCAATTTTTACCCTAACTAATCTGGGCTGTCAATCACCCTTGCTACAGATCTGACCGCCCCCCTCCCTTTCTTCCTCACGCGTTTCATCCAGGTATTCACGTCAAAGAGAAACCCATCGCCGCCTATATACATTGAATTTTCGTGACTATCTCGAGCCACATGAAGACGATCGGCGACAAGGGTTTTGAAGCCCTACGCAAGAACCACCATAGGCTGCAAAATGGTGGAGCTCGGTCGTGTATTCTGCTCGGGAAACGTGCGCGTTCGTGCGACTTTGAATTCCAATTCCCATCGACCCGTAGCTTCGTTTATCATCATCACCGTATGGATTTAAAGCTCTCACTAAGATCTACAACTTTCGTGTTGAAGATTTCTCGAATTAGTTGATGGATTAGAAGAGATTAAGGGAAGAAGGAGACGAATTTCTGGCCTTCGAATTGAAAATGGCGGCTTAGGGCTGAAACCCTAGTTTCTTTGCAAATTGAAGATAGTGAAGTCCTTTTATAGAAAATTGGCGAAACACTATTCATCCAAATTTTTCCGAACTCCAAAGAAAGCGTGCCGGCTGGCGTTTCTAGGGTTTACCCCGCATTCCGGACACAATAGAACATGTTTCGGAGGCTAATTCGGTCATCTGTGCGAGTTACGGAAATAAACGATCGATTTTAATTAAATCGATTTAAACTAATTTCTATGCGTTTTGGCTTGCCCCGGACAAACGGTAAATCCGATGAAACTAGTTTCACCAAAATCCGAGGCTGTTTGAAAAATGGCTCTTTTTACTAGTCAATTAAATATTAAAATATTCAATTTTCACAAATTAACTTTTAATTCAATTTTAAAAGTTCACAAACATTGTTCTAACTCCAATATGATTTAATATAACTTTATAAATCATTTTTAATCACATTAAACCCAATTTCTAATTATTTACGCAATTTCAAACATTAAATTATTGATTTAATTATCCAATTAAATCCAGATATTCGAAAAATAAATTATTCGACTTAAAAATTTACTTGTTGATATTTAAAATCAATTAAATATCTGAATTTCAAATGACAGAAATTCTGGGTCGTTACAGTATCATTTCAACCCATAGTGAATTCTATACTAACAGTAAACTTGAAGAGTGATAACATAAATAAAACAATATAACAGGCATATATCATCAATAAAAATAATAAATAATGGTGTCAGATGTCATAGGTGAACAGATAGCATATATATAACAATGTAAACAACTAACAGCAGCATAATTCAATTGTCATTCCAATTGAAATCAAATTTAATAAAATATAAGAATGTTTATCGTGAGTGATTACTCACCTTTCAAGGCTACAGCCGAATGGAAATGAGAAGGGTTACGAATCCAAGCACGAATTCTAAATTAAAGCAAGATCGGCACAAATTAGATGAACAAAACCGACAGCTTGGGATTGACGAAATTGAATCAAACTGTATTAATGAAGATCAATGGTATAAGTGGACTTATATATAACTATATATATATAAATCATATTCTAAATTCAAACATACATTCAATTAAATAAATTTTGAAACAATACTCATAACAATATATAAAATAAAATATATGTATATTAAAAAATGTAAGATACATACATACATATATATTTACACACACACACACACACACACACACACACACACAGATATATATATATATAGACACACACACACACAAATAGGAACTTATACATTATACAGCTTTATATACACATACAATTTAAGACCAATATTATTATAACATATATACCTATATACTTTAAAATCAATATTTAATTTATACCTATATCTTTATAAACTAATATAAAATTCAAATATAAACTATATATATTAGAAAACCCAATCCGCATATGCGTATCTATATGAACTAACATATAAACATACACACATAACTTACACTATATATAATAAATACTTCACTCTTTCAAAAACACAATATGTGTATTCCGAAATAACATAACTAATACGTATTCGAACTGAATGTATATGTAAATTCATAAACTAGCTTACATAATAAAATATATATAAAAACTTTAATACGTACTATGGTAACTTTATAAAATATGTACCAGCCATCAAATTTTATGTATAAAGTAAACTAATATAATATAACTCTACATATGTGGCTGACATGCCTATATATACAAACAACAGCTCGTAAAATACTATTATAGGCAAACCTCGTATTGTTATTCAAATCAAAACTGTATACATAAAATCAACTATCTAAAACTAATATATATATATATATATATATATTATAATAGTAATTTAAACATAAATATTTATATATATCTTGAGTATTAATTCTGTATGATAAACAAATATAAATGTATATATAAACTTGATGAGTTTGCAAACTTTACGTGCAACATAAACTTGCATATAATATTATACTGTAAACTTAGATTTGTAAATGATTACGTATATCATACCTCTTATTGTATATACTTAAACAATATATGAAAGCAGAGGATAATAACTTATATATAAATGAGAAGTAGAATTATGTATCATATACAATACAAGAATCAAATATGTGGAGAAGACATGCTCTCTGCATTATGATTTAAAACTGGAAGAGAACAGGACAATATATATGAAACTTTTTTTTATTATACATCCATATATAATATATAATATATGAAGTAAAGAGTCAGGTGACAATTATGTATACCTGAAGCTAGGGAAGTAAACACGAGCTGACAAGGTTGAAGTTTTGGAGCATGGTACGAAGGCAGAGAGGAGCATTTTTGTCGAGAGAAGAATGGAGATGGAAATGAGCAGGGGAGGCTTGCCATTACGTGTTGGAGACGTGGAGGTAGCCATGGATCTGAGGTGTAGTGGTCGGTTGGTCTACGAGGGAAAGGAACAGCTAGCTAGTTGCCCGGGAGATGAGCTCAGGCAGATGCGGGGAAAGACGAGTGATGAGTTCGGCCTGACAGAAAAAAAAGCATGTGGGTAGGCTGGAGAATAGAAGAGAAGCATCGGCTATGCTCGGCTTTGGGTCAGCAGGCACCGGAGGAAGGGGAAAAGGAGGTGTTGACTTTGGCCAAGGCTATGGGTTCGACGGCCATGGTGGTGAGGGGATGGTGAGGGTTTGCTGCGTGAGGTGATTCGTGTGTGGAGCTTTGTCTTCGGCACCATTGGCGGGTCGCGTGTGCAGGGAGGCTGGCCTGGGTGTGTCGTAGCTTGCGGGTGGAAGGACAGGGGCGGGGATGGGTTTTGAGAGAAGAGGACGAGGCCGAGGTGAAATGCATGCGAAATATGGTGATGAGCGGAGAAGGAATTTTTTTCTCTAATACAGATATATGAACGTGGCAGAGGAGGGCAGCTATGGGGGAAATTCTCTCTCCCTACAGAAATCTCTCTAATCTTTCTCTCTCAAAGCACCAAAACAGACCACCTGAATCTCACATCAGAGAATCAAGCAATGGAATCATCATAGATAAAGATGGTTTCCAATTAGTTCAATCGAGATCACAAAAGAAATGACAACCCTATAAACCTGGCTATCAGAGAAATCTGAGGGATAATTTCACTGAAAGGAAGATGACAGATGGTCAGAATTCAACCACCCATCCTTTGGATATGAGAAATCAATTGAATCAAACACGGAAACCCACCAGTTTTTCTCTGAGTAAAGCACAGGGGCAAAATCTTGGGCTGAAATCGTTTCTGAGCAATCTAAAGAACCGAATGATGATGAATGCAATCTTGAAACCATCGCTCCCATCACAATCAATAGCAAGAAATATGGTTTGATTAATGAATCAATATGCAAAAGAGCTATTGATTGCTGGAGCAATTCGGTTTTGGTTTATGCTGTTGGAACCAAACCATATTATATGTTTTTCAAAACCTATATCCAACGTGTATGGAAACTAGTTGGAGATTTTGAAATCTTTACCAGAGAAAATGGGTTCTTTATTGTTAAATTCAAAGAAGTTCAAGATTGCAATTCAATCATTCAGAATGGCCCATACTTCTATAATGGAAAGCTCATCATAATGAGAAGGTGGTCTGAATCCCTAAAATTGGATAGGGATCTCCTCAGTACGATGCCGATATGGGTTAAATTACCCAATGTCAATCTCAAATTATGGGATCGTGAAGCGTTCAGTGTAATGGCCAGCATTATCCGAAAACCCATAAAGATGGATGCAGCTACAACCTTGAAAATGAGATTGAATTACGCTCATCTTCTAGTGGAGGTATCTGCTAATGATGAACTTCCTTAAGAAATAAATCTCACATTATACAATGGGGAAAACATCACCCCAAAAAATGAATATAAATGGATACCACCTAAGTGCAGCATCTGTAAATGCTTTGGGCACATTAGAGAACAGTGTGTTTCAGTTCAAAGGTGGATACCCAGAGCTCACAATCAAAACAAGGAAATGGTCACTGATCAAGAAAACGATTCAGATACAATATTTCAAGAAGTGCATCATAATGAAGAGACAATAAAGGAATCAAGAACTCAAAAGAATAATGATCGAATCGACCAGAAATGTATCATCTTCCATCAAGAAACAGAATATAAATCGCTCACTGATCAAGATGACCAGGTCATTGCTTCAGAATTTCATCATTCTGAAAGTATAAAAGAAAATTCAAAAGATAGTTCACAGCGCAGCTCTAAAGAGGGTATCAGTAATAAAGAGGTCTTTAACTCTGAAATCCCCCACATTTCAGAGTTATGTTTAATTACAAATAATCATGATACTGATACAAATAATATCCTGCATTCGAGTTCCAACCAGAGTCCAGAATACATCATGGAGAGTGAACCTCCATCAGAAATTGCTGCAGAAGTTGAGGACAATGTTGGCATCCACTCAACCTTGCCTTGCAATGCTGAGGAGTTTGACATCTCTCGCATTCAAATTCCTGAAAGTTACATTGCATCAACATCTGATAATGTTATGAAGGAACCTGATAAGCAATTTGATATTTCAGATTTACATATTCCCAAAACTAAAGCTATCGACAAATACAAGAATGCTAATAAAGATAAGAAAGCTTTTGGACAAAAATACATATCAACTAATCCAGACTGGAATGATATGACCACAAGGCTTAAAGCTAAGAGATCAGAGGAAAAGAAAAAGGGTAAGGGTAGCAGTGTATCAGGTTCAATCTGAAACCCTGTTTACTTATCTCATTTTATCTTTTCATAATTATTTCTATTATGTCAATCATAGCTTGGAATGTTAGGGTTATGAATTCCTCTGCTAAACAAACTGACATTCTAAATATGGTTAGAATTCACAATCCATCTGTTGTTGCCCTTATTGAAAACAAAATGGATAATTCTAATATTGAAAAATTCTGTTTTAAACTTCCCAATAACTGGAAATCCATTAACAACAATGACTGTGGCAGCAAAGGTAGAATCCTGGTTGTTTGGGACTCTAACATTTGGAATTTAGTTAATTTCAATAAGGATTTACAATTTATTGATTGCAATTTTGAAAATGTTGGTGGTTTCTTCTTACAAATTACCAATATATATGGTAGCAATTTTGAAATTGAAAGAAACAGTTTATGGTATAGATTAAAAGCTCTTAGTCAAAGCTGTGATTCACCTTGGATTATTTTAGGTGATTTTAATACTGTTTTTCATGTTAATGAAAAATTTGGCGGCAATAAAGTCCCCCACAGTAAGCTTGATAAAATTAATAAATTTTTACTTGAATTTGGGCTCATTGAACCTAACATGATTGGCAATAAGTACACTTGGAAATTAGGAAAGGAGAAAAATATTCACTGTAAGCTTGATAGAATATTAATCAATGAAAAATTTTGTAACACTTCTCCAAAATTTTGTTGTTACTCTATTGAGCAAAACACAAGTGATCATACCCCTTTACTGATAAACTTCTTTCAAAATCATACTATTAATAACAATATTAAAGCCTCTCCTTTCAGATTTAAAAATGGCTGGGTCCTTAACAATGATTATAATGATATTATTAAAGAGTGTTTTACTTTTTCAAATATTGGTTCTTATCAGTTTCAGTTTAGTATGTTTCTTAAAAATACTAAAAATAAAATTAAAAACTGGAACAAGGATAACTTTGGTAAGAATAACTGTTTAAATAAATTAAGAGAAGAAGGGAAATATTTACAAAAGCTTGCTGATGATAACCCAGACAATACTGATATTATAGATAAATTCTTTTCTAACCAAGCTAAGCTTTCTCAAGAACTTTATATAAACACTATCAATTTCAAACAAAAAGCTAAAGTAGATTGGCTTACTATGGGAGATGATTGCACCAAATTTTTTCATGCTAAAATGAGTTGTAGGAAGCATGTCAATAATATAGGTAAAATTATCAACAGCAAAGGTGAATGCATCAATGAATTTTATAAGATTGTCAATGAAGCTATTAACTACTACACTCAGTTATATTTCTCTGACTCTAATAAAACTAATTTTCCCAAAATTGTGTGTAAGAATGTGTTAAATGATAATGCTGCTGACATCTTATTAGCTCCTGCTAGTATTGATGAAATCAAAGCTATTATTTTTAATGCTGGTGACAACAAAAGCCCTGGTCCAGATGGTTTCAATGCTAAATTTTTCAAAACTCATTAGGAAAATATCAAAGATCATATCTCTAAAGTTGTTAATGAATTTTTGAACAAAGGTAAATTGCTTAAAATCTTTAATCATACTTTTATTACCTTAATTCCTAAAAACAATAATCCAACTTGTATAGAAGATTACAGGCCTATATCCTGTTGCAATTTTGTTTACAAAATTATTGCTACTATTCTGAGCAGCAGAATAAAATTATTTCTCCCCTTTTTAATCTCTGAAAATCAATGTGCTTATATACCTGGCAGATTAATATATGAAAATTCATTGCTTGCACATGAAATGGTCAGAAATTTTAATAATTCAAAAGGGGATAAAATGTGTCTTAAAGTTGATCTCCAAAAAGCATATGACAAAGTTAACATAAAATTCATAATTCATATCATGAAATGCATGAATTTTCCTGCCAAATTTTGTAGGCTAATTTTTGAATGCATTAATACTCCTACCTTCTCAATAATATTTCAAGGTAAACCTGAGGGTTTTATCAACAGCAACAGAGGTATCAGACAGGGAGACCCTCTTTCTCCCTATCTTTTTTACATTAGCAATGGAATACTTTTCTATTCTCATTGATATTGAAACTATCAAAAACAATATTTCTCCAATTAATAGAGTGCAACCATGTATTACTCACCTGATCTATGCTGATGATCTTATGTTGTTCTCTAAAGCTAACAAAGATAATGTAGAGACTATTAGTCAGATTTTTGATAATATGTATGAAAATGATGGTCTTAAAATCAATGAATTTAAAACTAAGGCATATTTCAGCAAATATTGCAGATACAAAAAAGAGGTTCTGGATGTTCTTAAAGTAAGTGAAGGTAATCTTCCTATTAAATACTTAGGCCTTCCTCTATCTGCTAATCAAATTAAAGATAGTGATTGTTCATATCTTATTGATAAAATTCAAAGTAGAATGGAAACTTGGTCATGCAAACTTCTATCTATTGCTGGTAGAATTGAGTTAATTAAGACTGTCATCTATGCCATTATTCTTTACTGGTTTCAAACTCATCATATTCCTATTGCTGCTATTAAAAAAATTGAAAACAGATGTGCTGAATTTCTTTGGAGGGGTAAATATCATAAAATCAGTTGGGATAAAGTTTGCAGGCCCAAAAATGAAGGTGGGCTTGGTATCAGAAATCTTAATGATCTCAATTTAACTTGTCAACTAAAACTTTTTTGGAAATTTATAAGTGGTGATTCTTTATGGACAAAATGGATGACTTGCAAATATCTTAAAAATAAAAATTTCTGGACTACTATACCAAATAATAATCAATCCAATGCTTGGAATCAAATTTTAAAATGCAGAGCTTTAGGAAAATCTTTAATTCAAAGAAAATTTAAAGCTGGTCATGAAACAAGTCTCTGGTTTGACCCTTGGTTTCAAAATGACTCTTTTATCAATAAAGTTGGCTGGGATAACCTTGCTATTTGTGGTGAAGCTAATGCTAGTGTTAACATCATTATTAAAAATAATCAATGGCATCCTCAGCTTCATCCAATCACAAATCCTCATAAAAATTCTATTATTAATATCCACTTAGATCAAGATGCTGATAGTGATTATTGGGAATGGTTAGCTAGCAGTAATGGTAGGTTTTCTTTCAAAAAAACTTGGGAGCATATTAGAAGCAAGCAGCCTACTATAAAATGGTACAATTGCATATGGAACAGGGTAAATAATCCAAAGATGGCAATTTGCACATACTTTGCTATTAAAAATAGATTGCCAACTTTGGATTTAATCAATAAATGGGGTAGAAATAATACCTCACTCTGTTCCTTATGCAATTTATCGAATGAGACAGTGACTCATTTATTTTTTGAATGCAGCTACAGTTATTATATTTGGAGTCAAATCAAATCTAAGTTGAAGATGAACAATTCAAACAGTGTGGATCTTAATCAAATTATCAAAGATATTAACAATCATTTCAGAAGTAAAGCACTTGAAAGGGATCTTGCGCATGTTCTTTTAACTACAACAGTTTATCATTTATGGAAAGAAAGGAACAACCGCACTCATAACAAAGTTAAGCTATCTAAAGAGCAAAGATGGAACATTATCGATAATGATAGTAAAATCATTTTGCAGAAATCTAATAAAAGGATCAGAAATCAGACCAAATTCGACTTCCTTTCGGATTATTGGAGCAAAGAGGCTGGCAGCAAATATATAGAACATTATCTTCATTACCCAAAAACTTATCAAGCTGATCAGAGTACTCATCATCATTTCAATCAAGCCAATTTTGAACCCCGGACCAACAAGTACTCAAATAATGGCGTTGATAGCTGCAAATCTACAGATCTGGGTTGCGTTAACACCAAATCTATAGATCTCAGCCACGCAACGCTTAACGTGTAACGAGAGACCATTTTAACTCAAATAATGCTGATTGCATCATGAGAAACAAATTTAACCAGAGTCTCTCTTATTGGGAGAGAGGCGAGAGTAGTAGAAGTAAGGAGACGAAGAAGATTTAATTTTGTTTTCTGTATTCATTGTCGCCATTTTTGGTGATTAGGGTTGTGAGCTTTGTCGGCTGTGTTTTGTGTTGTGTCTAGGGTTTTCTTTGTTTTTGTTTTGTGGCTCGGGTATGGTTGTTGTTACCCGGTTGTGTGTTGGGATGGGCCCTTTTATCATTTTCAAAAAAAAAACATGGCAGAGGAGGGAAAAAACAAAAACAAAATGCAAAGGGGAGTGTTTGGTTGAGGGGATTGCAAATTGAAATGGAGATGAACAGTTTACATTACCATCAAACTCTACGCGAACAGAAAATGAACCAAAGAATTTTGAAACTAATCAAAACCAAAGGTCAGGTCTATTGGAATTCAGAAGAAATAAATTCTAACGGTTTTGGCCTTTAGACTTCACGGTGGAAAATTGAAAAGACAAAGGAAACAAAAATTGAAATTTCATAACCGATACAGTTATCCGTTTCATGGTTTTCATCGCGTAACGATCACCGAAATACAAAAACGAATATATTACAGGAATCAGCACGACAAGACGATCAAAACGATACATAGATATCAACGATACGATCATCCTATCAAAAGTCGATAATCAGTACCAAAAATGCTGCAAATCTGTCAGAAATAAGATAAACGGAGCAATAGTAGTTCAAATTTGATGAAACGGAAGATGACATCTCACTCCGAAGATGATTTACAAATTTATTGTATAAAAATATTCAAGTGTGGAAAACATTTTATTATCATCAATTTTTAACTGCTTTGAATTTAAATAAAATTACACAATAAAATAAACTTCCATATTATCTGCTGAAAATTTACCATTTGCTATGTTTAAATGGACGCATTCCATATATCAAATTTTTATTATTTAAAATTTCACAAAAATTCAGTTAAATATATTATTAAAACCATTAAATTTTACGGGTCGTTACACTCTCCCGCACTCAAAACTTTTCGTCCCCGAAAAGGAAGAAGGTAGGTGAATAGAACAACCAGAAAGAAAAATAGATTGAAAGACAAGATAAACAATTAATTTAAAACTATATAAATTAATTAATATTCAATAATTTGGTTAAACCCATTTTATTATATCCATAAATAGTCATTCGATTCAAATTTGTTAGTTCAAACTGTCAATTCAGATCATAAAAATTTCATTTAGTTTTAAATTGATTTCCGTTCACTTATTTATACAAAGGTCAATCACTTACATAATTTGTTTTCCATTAATGATTTAAGTCATTAATGAATCATTTCATAAAATATTACTTAAGCTTCTATTGCCTTACTTAAGTTTATAACCTAATTCGGTTATTGAATAAAAATTTAAATCTTTAGTATTCGCCCTTGAAGAGAAAAGAAATATTTCAATATATCTAAAAAAAATCAATTAAAACATTTAACCTCATTCACTTAGTAAAAATATAAGATATATTTAAAACATCCTCATAGCATTATACAAAGGTTTTTCAAAAGTCTAAAACAATGTTAGAAATTTATATCAAAACATTACAATAAGCTTTAAACTAATGTTCCTTAAATCCAATAACTTATTAGACTCGTTATTATTATTATTATTATTATTTTAACTAAATATAAACTTGAGATTATTAAACTGAAACTAATAGTATACTTCAAATCTTACATTACATTTCTAAATCAAAGTATAAAATTTCATATCTACATAATTAATTTTACACACTTGTTTAAAATGAATATTCAATTATGGAAAAACATTTATTATGGTTTAATACAAAACTTCAAACAGTAAATAAACCAATAAATGTACTATTAGTACTTCAAAATCAAGTAAATATTCCGAACTATACTTCCAGAATAGAGGTTCAAATTTATTTGTCAAGTATATTACTATAAATAAACTTCGCAAATCAATTTTTTTTTTCCATTCATGTAATATCTTTAATTTATACATTCAAAGAAACTTATATAAATTTTACTTGAAATATTCATTTGAAAGCTTCATTTGCAAATCAATTATCTTTATTACTTTTCAAACTCATTTGTAAAATTTCTTGCTTCATTTATAAATACCATTTAAATATTTAAATAACACCATTATAAATATATGTAAACTATTTGAAAACAATTATTTACATCATTACTTATATTTACAAAGAAGCTATTGAAAACATTAAATCCATAATTCATAAATTGATTTATCTCGAGATACTTTTCTAACATTATTAATAAATCAATAATCACTTACTTTAAATATATTTTATTTAATTAATAACTTCTAAAATGTTTACAACACTACTAGTTAACTATTAAACCATGTAGTATATAAATAAACAATATTTTAAACATTTAAATTATTTAGAAAGAAAGAAAAAAATGATCGAAATATCCTTTATATAATACTTTATCAAAATACTTTTATAACTCGATGTCTTAACAGGTTTATTCTCGTTCCTGCAGACTCTGGCCATGCATTGATCAGGCGCAAGGTTAGAATTCTCCAAGTACTTAGTAGACCCATTTCAACACCCAGTGAAAAATACTTAAAAATTGGTATGAGAAATACCGCTAAAAAAAATCTAATGTTAAAAAAAATGATGATACAATAGCATTGGCCCGCTGTTGATCCAATATTTACGAAATGGGCACAGAACTTCCAGAAGATCCTTCCACCTTTTAGATTCTGGAAAAATATCGTAGCCATTTCGTAAACAAGGGACCATCGACCCCTGCTGCAGTGGTACGCTGCTGCTTCAATGATTTACGCAATGAACGCACTTCCTTCTCGGAAGATCCATAAATGACAGATCCCTAGATCGAAAACGCCTCCATTGGGTAAAATGAAGAACCATCTACCGTGGAAAAAAAATCGAGGAACTCATGAGTTTAAGTCCGGACAACCATATCAGTTCGAATCCATTTCTGAATTCACCCAAGTCCATTAGGGTTTATCGGTCGAATCCATTCCTGGATTTCCCAAGTCCATCTGGGTCGAAGCATATCATACTATATTTCTTCATGGAGGGTACTTCCCCATACCTCTTACTTCAAAATATAATATGCCATATATAATACCCTTTCAAAATCATAGCTTCAAATATTGCACTTATATAACTTCCATTATATATAAGATTTCCTTTTTAGATAAAGTACTTTCCAAAATCAATAATCTCGAATATATCAAATCACTTATACAAATTCCGTTATATATAAGATTTATCTCTTCAAATCGAATACCTTCCAAAATCAACAGTTTTGAAAATCAACTGTACTTGCACAATGTCCATCTTATACAAGAATAAAATTTGCCAAAATCAATTTCACTGCATGAAACGCCATGCTAGATTCAAAATTAGAGGAGTCCTAATCGAAGAGAACTCAAATCACAAAACAGACTCGTAGGAAGAAGAGATACTTAAATTACAAACGAGGAAGATGGATGGTCTTGTATTAATCACGGATGGCCATAACTGGGTCAACCATGACTACGAGAATAAGATCAATGCAGAATTCTGAGGCAAATCAGCATTCAATCGCAAGAGATAGAATTCGGGCATATTAAAAGATAGCAGCATCCAAACCGAGAATACAGAAATCACCAGTGAATCAATGCCTATTGTAAAGGAGTTTCACCCCTTCACGAATCATTTTAAGATACGGGACCGCCGATTCATTATAAAGATCAACAGAAGTGGAGTTATGGGATACTCCAAAATCAAAAGAACACGAATAGGAAGATAAAGATGGATTCCAGAACAAAAAGGGAGTTTCGGAATTCAAAGAAGATCCGAATCAAAGAGGAAGAGATTCAAGCTTAAACGAAAGTAATTCCGTGATTAAATTTACTCTATATGCTAAGTTTTGCCTAAAACCAGAGCTTTGATACCAACTGTAACAGCTTGATATTTTCAACCATTCACATCCACACATGCCGGACTTGAATTACTCAAAATATCAGATTGTTAATTTATATTTGGCAAAACTCAGCATATACAGTAAATAAAATAATCACCGAATCACACACACAGAGTAATATAATAATGAGCAGCGGAAATAAAAGAATATTAGTTCATGAAGCTACCGTATATATAAACAGAGTTAAACAAGATACAACAGAAGTCTCGATACAATAGTCAAAATACAATATCAGAATATATCCATGGAGTCAACAGAATAACTGAAAGCTGTATAGATAGATGGATCTTCAATCGTAGCTCCAACTTTAAAGGTGAGTCTCAAATGCTATGACACTCAGTCTGACTCGAGCATAAAGCAAAACACAAAACATTCGAGTCAGGATTAACATTCTTCTATCCATAAATCCAACTCAAGTGAAATATCAACTGAAATACAAGTAACTTAGAGGATGTTTGGGATGCCCATCCTCTAAGGATCCGTGGAATTATCAAATATGTAAAAATATAAGCCATCAACAACTAAACATCATTAAAACACCGTGGTCATTTTAAAATAATTATATTTAAAACCAAAATATCATATCTATTTCAAAACCATATCAAAACAATATTATTCCTCACTTCAAATTTATCTATTTCCAAATCAATAAAACTTTCAAAGCTATAACACTTTCGAAACCAAACCCTTGAAATTATAATACTTTAGAAATCATAACACTTTAAAACATAACTTCATATATAAAACAATTTCCTCAAATTTCGTAAATCGATTTTAAATCAACTAAAATTTCAAAAATTCAAATTTTATTCAAACCTTAATTTATCAATTCAATTCAATACAGTTCCGAAATAAACCAGTTCACATTATGTCGATTTAAAATACAGATTAAACCATAGGATAAACCATTTAAATTTCAATATATTTCAAAACTTTAATATTCAACATCTTAAAACTGAATTTGAAAATTATATATATCTTAGTCCACCTTATTATTATTTAGTGTTGAAATATTTACTTAATAAATCTACTATCATTTAAATAAAACCTTAAATTTCAAATAACTGAATATTTTTCCTCAAATTTATTCAAACTCAAAATGTTCATTTAAATCATCTTAAACCAAAATTCAGTTATAAAATCGTATCCTTTAAATCCTCAAATTTCCTAAGTTTCAGATCGATTTAATTAAATAAAATTGCTTAATTAAATACCATTACAAATCAATTTCAAATCCATCTTCTTAATCTTGATTTATTAAAAATCATTAAAACTCTATGTTAAAATATAATTTAAGTAAATACTCAACCATATTATATTTTAATTAAATCAAACTTTATTATTAAACTTATTTTATATTAAACAAATTTATACATAGCTTAAAATCAAGAATTTAATTGCATATATAAAATAACATTTATATAATCTCTAAAATCAATATTTATATAAAACCATATATTTCTTTCCGAAACCATAGAAATCATTTTCAAAATATTTATATATATAGACCAACGGTGTCTTATATAATTTTCTATCCTATGGTCAAGTGATACGGATATTTATCATTTCAATTTATAATTTAAATATATACGAGGATATATCGTTTCAACCTGCAATCTCAAATTCAATTAGATGAAAATCGCTTGGGTCTATCGTTTCAGCCCATAATGATTTTCTTCCATTCTACAGATCGTTTGGGTATGTATCATTTCAACCCATAGTGAATTCTATACTAACAGGAAACTTGGAGAGTGATAACATATATAACAACAATATAACAGGCATATATCATCAATATAAATAACAAATAATGGTGTCAGATGTCATAGGTTAACAGATAGCATATATATATATATATATATATATATATATATATATATATATATATATATATATAACAATGTAAATAACTAATAGCAGCACATTTCAATTGTCATTTCAATTGAAATCAAATTTAATAAAATATAAGAATGTTAATCGTGAGTGGTTGCTCACCTTTCGAGGCTAGAGCCGAATGGAAATGAGAAGGGTTACGAATCCAAGCATGAATTCCAAATCAAAACAAGATCGGCATGAATTAGATGAACAAAACCGACAGCTTGGGATTGATGAAATTGAATCAAATTGTATTAATGAAGATCAATGGTATAAGTGGACTTATATATAACTATTATATATAAAAATCATATTCTAAATTCAAACATACATTCAATTAAATAAATTTTGAAACAATACTCATAAAAATATATAAAATATAATATATGTATATTTAAAAATGTAAGATACATACATACATATATATTTATATACATATATACACACAAATAGGAACTTATACATTATATAGCTTTATATATACATACAATTTAAAACTAATATTATTATAACATATATACCTATATCTTTATACACTAATATAAAATTCAAATATAAACTATATATATTAGAAAACCCAATCCGCATATGCGGATCTATATGAACTAATATATAAACATACATATATAACTTACACTATACATAATAAATACTTCACTCATTCCAAAACACACCATATGTATATTTCGAAAGAACATAACTAATACATATTCGAACTGAATATATATGTAAATTTATAAACTAGCTTACATAACAAAATATATATATTTAAACTTTAATACGTACTATGGTAACTTTATAAAATATGTACCAGCCATCAAATCTTATGTATAAAGTAAACTAATATAATATAACTCTACATATGGGGCCGATATGCCTATACATACAAACAACAGCTCGTAAAATACTATTATACGCAAACCTCATATTTTAATTCAAATCAATAGTGTATATATAAAATCAACTATCTAAAACTAATATATATATATATATATATATATATATATATATATATATATGTATTGTAATAATAATTTAAACATAAATATGTATATATATCTTGAGTATTAATTCTGTGTGATAAACAAATATATACATACATATAAACTTAATGAGTTTGCAAATTGTACGTGCAACATAAACTTGCATATAATATTATACTGTAAACTTAATTTTGTGAATGATTATATAAATCATACCTCTTATTATACATACTTAAACAATATACGAAAGCAGAGAGTAACAGCTTATATATAAATGAGAAGTAGAATTATGTATCATATACAATACAAGAATCAAATATGTGGAGAAGACATGCTCTCTACATTATGACTTAAAACTGGAAGAGAACAGAACAATATATATGAAACTTTTTTTTTATACATCCATATATAATATGTAATATATGAAGTAAAGAGTCAGGTGTCAATTATGTATACCTGAAGCTAGGGAAGTAAACATGAGCTGACAAGGTTGAAGTTTGCGAGCACGGTACGAAGGCGGAGAGGAGCATTTTTGTCGAGAGAAGAACAGAGATGGAAACGAGCAGGGGAGGCTTGCCATTAGATATTGGAGACGTGGAGGTAGCCATGGATCTGAGGTGCGGTGGTCGGTTGGTCTATTAGGAAAGGAACAGCTAGCTAGTTGCTCGGGAGATGAGCTTAGGCAGATGCGGAGAAAGACGAGTGGGGAGTTCGGCCTGAGAGAAAAAAAAGCACGTGGGTAGGCTGGAGAAGAGAATAGAAGCATCGGCTATGCTTGGCTTTGGGTCAGCGGGCGTCGAAGGAAGGGGAAAAGGAGGAGTTGACTTCGGCCGAGGCTATGGGTTCGGCGGCCACGGTGGTAAGGGGATGGTGATGGTTTGCTACGCGAGGTGATTCGTGAGTGGAGCTTTGTCTTCGGCACTGTTGGCGGGTCGCGTGTGCAGGGAGGCCGGCCTAGGTGCGTCGTAGCTTGCGGGTGGAAAGACAGGGGCAGAGACGGGTTTTGAGAGAAGAGGAAGAGGCATCGGTTCAAGGCCGAGGTTGAATGCATGCAAAATATGGTGATGAGCGGAGATGGAATTTTTTTTCCTCTGATACAGGTATATAAACGTGGCAGAGGAGAGGAAAAAAAACAAAAACAAAATGCAAAGGGGATTGGTTGGTTGAGAGGATTGCAAATTGAAAAGGAGATGAACAGTTTACATTATCATCATATTCTACGCGAATAGAAAACGAACCAGAGAATTTTGAAACTAATCAAAACCAAAGGTCAGGCTATTAGAATTCAGAAGAAATAAATTCTAATGGTTTTGGACTTTAGACTTCACGTAGAAAAGGGAAACAAAAGTTGAAATTTCATAACCGATACAGTTATCCGTTTCATGGTTTTCATCGCGTAACGATCACCGAAATATAGAAACAAATATACTACAGGAATCAGCACGACAAGATAATTAAAACAACACATAGATATTAGTGATACGAACATCCAATCAAAAGTTGATAATCGGTACCAAAAATGCTGCAAATCTGTCAGAAATAAGATAAACGGAGCAATAACAGTTCAAATTTGATGGAACGGAAGATGACATCTCACTCAGAAAATGATTTACAAATTTATTGTATAAAAATTTCAAGTCTGGAAAACATTTTATTATCTTCAATTTTTAACTGATTTGAATTTAAATAAAATTACACAATAAAATAAACTTCCACATTATCTGTTGAAAATTTACCATTTGCTATGTTTAAATAGACGCATTCCAAATATCAAATTTTTATTTCAAATTTTTATTATTTAAAATTTCACAAAAATTCAGTTAAATATATTATTAAAACCATTAAATTTTACAGGTCGTTACAACTTTCGTTTGCAAACTTTTCCATTCCTACGTACATTTCCTTATGCATTATTAATGACTGAAGCTTTCAAAATAAATTTTGACATTTATTTTTAGCACTCCACCTTCATTTCCTAATTATAAATAACCTACAGCTTATTTCTTCATTTGCGTTTTGTTTCTCCTGAAATCTCATATTCAAAAGCTCTTATTCTTGCAAATCCAAAAGCTTTCTTTTATAAAACATAATTTTTTTCATTTTTCATACACATCATGTCCTCAACTTAGTTGTTCTTCAATCTTTTCCCGAAGCCTCATCTTGAGAAAAACGCGAGTATTAAAATTTATTTATTTATTTAAAGCGTAGTAATTTTTATTTTAATAATATTTCTTATAACATGAATATCTTTTGCATATAAACTTTGATTCACACGCGATTTCTTCTGTTGGATTCATATTTAAATTCTGGACAATACGAAAGTGATTTAGTTAAATTTGGAGATTTTTGAGTTTTTACGCTTCTGTTTGGATTTTTATGGGCTAAAATCAAAGGTGGGTGTTTTAACCCACTCACAATTACTAAACTATCTTATGTTAGTTAAATTAAATTAATGATGTGACTAGAAATCAACTTATAGATGTTTGGTATGTTTAAATTGTTATTCTGGTTGAATTTGACTTTTATTGCATTTAATCACCGTTTAATTTAATATTTCATTAAACCACCGTTCTATTTAATATAATTTAAATCTATTTAATCTATTTTAAATTTATTTAAACTATTTAGAAATCTACTTAATATAATTTAAATTAATTTAATCTATAATTAATCTATTTTAAACATTTTAAACCTAATAAAATCTATTTAATCTATTTAAATAATTTTAAATCTAATTAAATAAAATTTAAACCTATTTAAATCTATTTTTACTATTCAAACTATTTTAATCTACTTAAACTATTTATGACTATCTAAACTATTTTCTAAAATTTTAGACTATGTAAAGTTGAAGTATTTATATTTAAATCCTTGATGATGATACAACCTAAATTGGAATTTGGAATTGATACCTTTTGTAAAAAAGGACATATTTGAGTGAATAAGATGATTTTGATATGAAAAATTAATTAACATAACTTATCGATAATTTCAAAATGAATGCGAACTTCATAAGTGAATATGATTTGAAAGTGAATATGATTTAGAAGTGGATATGATTTTGAAAGTGAACATAGTTTGAAGTGAATATGATTTCGAAAGAGATATAATTTGAAATTGAATATGATACTTTGATATAAATTGTGAATTGACTTTTTGGAAATGTAAAAGAACCATCCGGTGTGAAATAAACATTTGGTTGTTAAAAAGACCGGGATCGAATATTGTCATACTCTTTGCCAATACCAAAACCACTTTAACAACTGTGTACATGATGGAGATTCCAGAAATGAAGTAGGATGGTTTGGCGAACGATTTCTGTATGAGGTATTGACGTTTCCTTGACTCCCATGAGTCAGCTTAGATGTGACTGAAACAGGAGCCATGCCGAGCCAAGTGAGGTCATTCCTCCTATCGGTCATATTTCTTCGATACCATATCTGTTGCTTTGGGATTAATTTGGTAGCCACCCCTCGATTTTGATTATGGGAGTGTGTTCCGAGCTGGGCGGTAGTAGCTGTTATGCATTACCACCAGTCCACATCCGCAATTGGTATATCTACCCTGGCATTGCCTCGAGCGCCATGTTCACATGCTCTATCGCGCCTTCTACGAGTTTGGTTTGTACCATACCTATGGAGCGCCCTCTGATATCCCTCTATTTTACGGAGGAATTACGGTACTGTATAGACTATGGGAATATATAAAAATGTGTTAAGGGGGATATGGGTAACGTCTTAATGCTATTTTAATTCTTTACTTTATTGTAGACACCGTTATAATAGCATATTGTACTACACAGTAAATAGTTTAACGTATCCTTATGAGATGTGAATCCTGAACGTCTCTTAAGTTATAGCACTCACGTTGACACTGGATAGGATATGTAAAACCCGTAAACATCTCCAACGCCATTACACTCATATTTATGTACCGTCGATTTAACTTACATAAAATCTTTTAGTTCTGACTCGAGTGTTTTGTCTTTTCAATTTGCTCAGGTCAGTCTAAGCTTTTCAGTTTATCGAAGCTTGCTTTTTGGAAGATGAAGATGAAGATTTTGTACTATTATTATTTATTATATTTATTCCATTGCATCTTTTTGTTCCGCTGCATTTATTTATTATTTATTCTTCTTTTTTGAAACTCTGATCTTTATTATAAAAGTATAATCAATGTTATTTGTAAACTGCTTCTTGAACTGTTTATTTGATTTTTATATTTTGTCATTCCGCTGCAAGATTCTGTGTTTGTTTTTCTTTCTTTCTCTAATTTTTCTTATTTACCCCATAACAATCCTCCCTTTTGAATGGTTTAAGTTTGACATGTGTGGTTTATTGTCGATTTAAACCGTCCAGAAAAGGCGGGTCGTTACAAAATCATTCCGTAGCTATCGAAGCAGCCATCATATGCTTCCCTCAATATCAACATCGATGTGCATAGAGGCGATACTCCTTTAGGCTCGTAGTGGATATATGCCACATGGCAAGACGTAATTAACGTGAAAATTGGTTTATTTATATTAAAAGTAAGCATTTTTTACCAAATCTTACACTTTGGCAAATTCCTATTGGACATAAACAATACTTCGAAAAATATTTTCAGTAATTCTACAGCATACCATTTTCACGTTCTAAAATATTACTAATTTTAATTAATTAATACCCATGTTTAATCATTACTTTAAATGCTTATCTAGTATAATAAATTCAAAGTAATTTGAAATTATTTGGGAAAGATCCCAAAAATTCATAAAAAATAGAGAATATCCTTCTTTTTACCATATAAAAATTTCAAAGACAAAAACCATATTTAATTATTTTAAATAATTAAACCCAAAATTAAGTTATTCCCTCCTTAGGAAATTCATAAAATAATCTATATAACTTGG
Organism: Allium cepa; assembly: GCA_030765085.1. Lineage (NCBI taxonomy): Eukaryota > Viridiplantae > Streptophyta > Magnoliopsida > Asparagales > Amaryllidaceae > Allium > Allium cepa. The sequence goes on from CM060935.1 coordinate 585,148,981, forward strand.
AAAAATATAAAATTAAAAACCCATCTCCAAAATAATGTTTTACACAACATATCTAAAATCAAAGCATTTGAAGATTAAAATTTTAGGTTTTACCCTTAAAACCTATTTAGGTAATTCCATAAAAATCCTTTAATTCATCATTTTATTCAAACAATGAATATTCAACCATATATTGGGAAAATGTATTAAAATGATTCAGACACAAACCATAGCAGAATGTAAAAAGAGAAAATAGAGATGAACACTTATTATTCACCTTAAAAAAGATGTTGGAGTTGACATTTGATTTAGCTATTGAATCCTAAGCTTGAATTTTTGAATCTCCTTAAATTTCACCTTCCTTGGGTTGATTAATGGCCAGTCTCCTTATATTTTTCTTTTGATTTTTTTTGTGTGAATAAAATGAGAATGATATAAGGGGGAGAGGATTTAAGGAAAATGATAGGTCTATTTCCTAAATTGCCGCTCTTATATATTCTCTTATATGTTAAGTTTAAACAATCTGACTTAATTAATCAAGTATGGCATGACCTTATTAAGTTTTTAAATCTCATTCTCTTCAAACCTTCACATTATTCTATTTAATCTATTCAATTAAATATCCTGAATAACGTTTGACTAAAAATAGGGGTGTTACAGGTTCTAAGCCTTTCGGAGTGGCATGGATTCGAGCATCAGTGAAGTTGGGATTATGATTGGGGGAATGTTTTATGATTCGGCATACGAATTATCATATATCCAACACACATGAGTGATAGTAAAGATTGTTTGATGGATGCTATGCTTTTCATGTTTGTTACCACTCTAAATTATCACACGATATAAGTATTTTCGACTATATACGTAGACAATAGGCATTGTAGTTCGCCTGTAATACAATTATATAGTTTTGATAGTAGATTACATATATCGACTATTATGTGCTAACTCTTTGGGTGCAAGGACATGTTGGGTATGGTTCTTCATACTCTATGTCCATATGAACTATAAACAATTTTTTTTAGCATCTTTGAGACGATGTATCGCTCATACTAGATTGTTGTCTGTTCCGAGGTTTTATGCTTTGTTTCTTATTATCTCATGTACTCTTAAATGATTAGATTAGGGAAAATAGTTTAGATATCCCATGGAGTTGTATGCAGTACACGCAGGATGCTACGCTTTCATATATCTATACTTGGAGCTTACTATCGCTTATATTCCATTGTGCAGCACCATGGAGCTATATTAGTACTTGTATTTTGAGAGATAGTTATATAGTATATTTATGGAGATTTGGATGTATAAATTCTTTATTTCATTTTTTGTATAGTCTATTAACCTAATGCACTTTGGTGTTCTTATTTATAGTTCATTTTATTATATCACTGCCACCTCTATTATATATATATATATATATATATATATATATATATATATATATTATTTTCTATTTTGTCTATGTAATATGAGATGATTTACAGGTTCTGTATTTGGGTGTTTTTCTACTTTACATTCTTAGCTACTGTCCTGCATCGGTCGGGCACCTCCATAGCGCATTATGAAGGTATATTGCATATTAGAAGTGTAGGGCAGTCGTGTTAGAGCTTAGATTATATAGATGACCTATGTTGATACTAGGATCCATTAGAGATAAGCAAGGAGTTATTGCCTTAGAATGGATCTAGTGATATATGAGATAGCATACTTTTTATACTTCAGTTTTCTATAGCGACCCGTAATTTTCGATAATTAAATTTATTAATTAAATAAGTTTTGGAATTTAATGTTGTGGAAAACTAAAATTTAATAGTTATAAAAAAGAAAAATAATTAGAATGAGATGTAATAATGTTAATTTAAGGCAACTGATAACTATTTTCAATGCAATCTCCATAAATTGGAATGATTGTAAAGATAAAATTGGATGCAAATTTTTAATGAGTAAATAAATAAAATGTTCTATTTAAATGGTAAAATTGCACGTAGTTAATTGGAATTGGTTAATATAGAATAATAAATCAATATGTGAATTTATTTGTTTTGTTTGTAAACAATAAACTTGGAAATGGCTTTGAATTGGTAAGTTGTAACAATGGCTTAATTATCAATTCACTAATTAATTCGTTGAAATTAAATTAGAAATCAATTGCAATTAGTCTATTTAAATATTGAAGTAATTGTGAATTAGGATGGTAACTGTAGAATATTGATGTAACGGCCAGGATTTTCGTTCTCGAAAATCGACACTAATACCTCCACTATATTACATGCTGAGCAATTGAATGCCGAAAACCCGATAGTTAAGGGAAAATAAAAGAAGAGGTAGAAGATGAAACAAAAAAAATAACAACACAGAATCTCACAATCCCAGTGGAACAATATATAATAGATAATAACATGTCTTTATACAAAAAGAACTATAACTGTTATATATTTGTATATAACATCATCAGAGTATAACAAATCAACAAATGAATAATGGACAGTTATAATAACTTGTCCTCACTAGTGCTGACTATAAAGTCTAACATACACAGCAGAATATAACCAAGTACGTGGAATACATCTCTGTCATCCAGCTCGTCTCCTAAGCTCCATAGCATCCTAACTTAAATCTGCAATACTCGGTCTGACCCGAGCATCATAATAAAATAACACCGGAGTCAATCTGGAAAACCAGTGTGAGAAAACATACTCAATTTGAATTATTAAAGTTACCAAAATCCTTTGAAAAAAAAGGTATCTCGTAAGACCACGCCAAGCATAAAAACGATGGGTTTTTAACTTACGATAACCAAAACATTTTATATCAAAATCATCTGATATATAATAGTGTCTAAGTACAAATACTTATTCAAATAGCCAAAATTGTTACATTATTAAAGTATAGCATACTAGGATCTACAAAAAAACCTTAAAGGCACGTATTGGAAAATGGATTTCCATACCATGACTACGCACTAGTGTACCACCTACCATAGTACACATATAGAAAAATGTACCGAGGACCTCGTCAGGATCCCCTATAATACAAGACCTGTTCTACCCTAACTTAGATAGTACTGAATATGTTACCACCCCGGGTGTTCCCACCCTTATTGAGAGCTCTTTTTCCATGCACGACTGTATCCATAAATTATAGTATATCCGAGGGTATCCAGAAAGGTGATAACATACCCTAATTAGGTGCGACCAACTTAGCATTGCTGCATCAGCCCTGATTTTCAGTCATTCCGATTGTTGAAGCTTGAGGCTACGATTACATTTTTAAGGAATTTAAACTTGGAATGTTCATTATCCTCCAATGATAATGTGTTGAAACATTCATCCATACAAGTCTGTTCTGGGCCTGAACAAAACCGAAGGCACTATTCCTACTACATACATTTTGGGATCATCCTCAGGATTAGTAGCGATTAGCCCTTGCATTCCAATACTCCATCTTTGATTCTTTCTATTTTCTTCACTTCGATAACGTATTCATTGGAACAAAGTGGTTTTCAGATAACTAATCCGATCTCGATCTCGTCGCAACAACACTCGATATTTCCTATAAATTTAACCTCGGTTCTTTAGGAAATAAAAAGACGAAAGTAAGATCAGAGATCATCTCCTAACCATTGGTGGATGGATTTTCTTGTTAATGTCCTAGAAGAACGAAATGAGTTTATTCTCCATATAATTTCCATTATTCTCCTAGATATTAACAAAGTCACGTTTTGGGTCCAGATTTGATAGTCGATTATTTAACTATTAAATAACAATCATTCAACCAAAGAGTTCATTTTCCATTGAAAACACAACTCATTTAATTTAAATTTTAATAAATTAAATCTCTTAGTCAAAAGGTATATACTTATCTTATCATAGTAAGTACGTCCACTAACCATTCTGTTCAAAAATATTTGAAAACTTTTTAAAATAAATATGGAAAGCACCATACGGTATCAACCATGGATTCACAGCTCAATGGTTACATCTCTATCCCAGAGAAATCCAAACTTAACTGTAGGCAATCTCTGCCTTCAGATTTCGCCATGAAAGTATACCATTACTTTTCGAAAATTTAGTTAATAATAAATATACATTTTTAAACAATTAACATAATTACATAACTTTGAAACAATAATTAATTTTGATTTATTAATAAAGTTCTAATCAATTTACTAGACTCGTTTATAAAACTTAAAATTCATTTTGACGAGTTAAAAATATTGAATAACTAAGTTCCTGAAATATTTTTATACCAAAACAATTTTAAATTACCTAGTTTAATAAATTAATTTTTTTAAAACAAAATCAACTTCTCGATAAAAATATATTTTTCAATTCCAAAATAAACAATCTAATATTTATAAATCTCTCTCGATTTATCTGCAATCGATTTACGTCCCATTTTCATAAATCCCATTTTCACATTTCCAAAAGTAAAATCTATCATTTCTTTTTAAACCGATTTACGCATCTCATTGTAAATTCTTACCATGAATTTATATCTTTATTTTATCAAATGATAATCATTTCACTTTATTTTTAAACATTGTTTATAAATCCCATAGCCTTATTTCTAGTTTGCAATGTTTTCACATCACTTAAATTCTATTTATAAATCAGTTTCTTAAATTGAATTTCATTTACAAATTAACTTCTTAAATAACCTAACTATTCTCCAAAAACTACCAAATCTCGATTCTCCTTCTATTTCACAATTTAAAAATCTTATTTAAGATCCATTATAACCAATTTTATACTTATTTCCAAATTCCCTTTTATTCTCCAACCTTGTTAAAAATCTTGATTTTTAAAACCCTTTTATTTAAACAAGTATTACCCAAGAATTATTTTTTAAAACCCCTTTATATAAATTATTCCAAAATCTTTGTTTACAATATCCTGAAATAGTTAAGTACAAATTTAAATTCAAACCATTTATTTTATCTAAAAAAAATTCTTTTAATTTATGCAAAATCCTATATAAATACTTCACTTCCAAAATCCCTTCTTAATTATTTTCAAAAATCCCTTCTTAATTATTTTCAAAAATCAAATATATATTTATGGTATTTTATCTAGGTCAATGCTACCATAACATCCAATAAATTCAAATCACACCATAATCTATCATAGATTATTCATACATATCATATACCACTATATATGAAATTAAATTCAACATTTTTGAGGAATCCAGTTGGATCCCTCCAACTTGTTTCCCCACAACCATAGATGTTAGATAACATAAAAATACAAATCTCGCTTCGAGGCGGGATATCGCGGTAATATATGGCCATCCGCTATTATGCGGGGCACATAGGGTTTTATCTGCTCCAATAACGGGAATAATCAATCCAACTACTATTATATATACCGTTATACATAATATCACATTCAACTAATTATTTATCAATTCAACCAATCAATAAATAAATAATTTTTAACTGTTTAAAAAAACTAATTATCCAAGATGAGTGAGTTTTACTCACCTTTAGTTTCGGTTGATGCTAAAGCTATCCGTTTTAAATTTAAATTTAGACAGGCGTTTAATTTTTACCAAAATTTCTTCTAACTCCAAATTCAACCAAACTGATTCCATAGCAAAGATCTCATTAGCACGAACCCAAGGGGGCTGACCACATTGGATTTCGATCTAAAATGAATGGGATATGCAATTGATAAGTTCTAACGATTTTGCTTTAACAATACATAATATAAATTATTATTTTAAAAAATGAAGGTCCATACGCCTACGTACCCAAGACCGGCCTAAGAATGCTTCTTCCCCAATTTCAAAAACCCATTCCTCCGAAACTCAAACCCACCACCTCTCCTTTCTATCATCAATGACTAACACTGCCGACCTCGCTATTCTTGGTAAAATCGCACGAGCCTCCGCCCTACCCAACCTCGACAAGCTTGACCACTTACAAATGCACGCGACTAGACATAATCTCCAGTCCAGCATTACTATCGCGTGACCCCCAACTATGACTGGACGTCACCAAAATATGGTCGAAGATGCGCCCTATGACGACAAACACCTTCCCACCCTCCGAAACCTCAAAACCCATCTCAGAGTCCAAATAATCCTCACCCTAGTTAAACAGCTCGTCACTGTATAGCCTCGACCCCCCCAACTGACACCGCACCATCCAACACCCTACTAGATCGAAGTAAATGCTAAAACTTGAATTTAGAAATTGGTTTGGGATTTTTATATTGTGTATAAGAGGAGAAACGAATTTTTTTGAAGTTGCCATGATTTTTATTGCTCACTGTTTGGTTGCGTGTGTACTGTTGCGCGCTCGGCTATGATGTTCAAAAGAGTGAAAGGAGGTGAAACATGTTTGAATAGGTAAAAGTACAGTGAAAAGATATAATAACAGCTGAAAGGAAGTTTGGGTAATATATATTAATTTACTCTCAAATGTCTCGATTTATGCAACTCAAAATCTCAAACCCTAGTTGAGGCATGCCACTAGACGTTTATAATGTTATACCTCTATTCCGAATGCAATGGAAAAGATTTCGAGTCCTAATTCGATCATATGGAGAAGATAGCTTTTTGAACCCGATTGTTATATTGAATTTTCGATATTAATTTCAAGACATTTCTATCCCATACAACCAAATGATAACTTCAAATGCTATGAAATATGATAATAATACCCTATCATGGATCCATTGGAACTGGTTTCATCAAATTCCGAGACTGTGCCCGGAAGGCAATTTTTATATGTTAATTTAAACGAGCTATTTTTAAAATAAAATAAAAATCACTTTTATAAAATGTTTTTTTATATTCACTCCTATTAACATAAATTTTACAAACCTTTAAATTATTTTTATTTCACTTAATAATCCAAGATTCAATTATTTAAGCAAATTCCAATTATTAAATTATCCAGTAAATCATTATATTTGAAATTCAAATTAAAAATTAACATTTAAATATTTAAAATCAATTAAATACTACAATTTCAAGTATCAAAAATTATGATCATTACAGTCCTTACCCCTTAAAAGAGTTTCGTCTTTGAAATTTCCAGTGTAAGAAAAATGGTCCAAAACCTATTAACTTTTTCCCAATACCTATCAGTTGAAACAACATCCCGAAATCAATTTATTGAAACCACATTATCACTTTTACTAATTCCCAAATTCATCCATACATTCCAAATAATATTATTTACTCAATCATTTCAAGTTATAATCCAAAATCAAATTTTTAGAAACTTCTTTAAAATTTTCTAACCCTTAATTTTTCGAAAATTTCCGCTATCATCTCCTTTATGCGGCTAGATTCGAACAACTACAAATCGCCTCTATGGGATCAAACCATCCAAAGAAAACAAAAGCCAAGTGGCTCAATCATAGAATCATCAAATTCAAATAACATCTTAAACATATACCTTTTTGTCGGGCAATCAAATTTTCTCTTGATCTTTTAATGCCTTCTATAATGACCCACCTTTTTTTGACAGTTTAAATTGATAATAAACAACACATGTCAACTCAAACCATTCAAAAAGGAGGGTTGTAATGGGGTAAATAAGAAAATAAGAGAAAAGGAAGAAGAAAACAAACACAGAATCTCACAGTGGAACGATAAAATATAATAATCTAATCAACAGTTCATGAAGCGGTTTATACAATACATTTGATTATATTCAATATAACATTTATCAGAGTTATATATAAAAATCAAAGATACATAAGTAATGCAGCAAACAACATGCTGCAGGAATAATAATAGTAGCAATATTCCAAATCTTCGTCTTCGTCCTCTAGAATAAGTCTTCAATAAGCTGAAAAACTCAGGACTGACCCGAGCGTAATGAAAAGACAAAACACTCGAGTCAGGACTAAAATATCCTTATGTAAATCAAATCGGTATCGCATATAACATGAGTGTAATGGCGCCGGAGATGTTTACTTGATTTTACATCTCCTATCTAGTGTATAACGTCCATGCAATAACACAAGGGATGCTACGGGATTTTCATTTCTTGAGGATCCATCAAAATATTTATATAGTACACTACATATATAATGTTTAATCAATAAAATAAATATTTTTCTTAGCATTAAGGCTTTGCATTAATCCCTCTTAACGCGTTTTAAGAATTGTCATATTGTTTACATATGAAACACAGGTTAAACGGTCGATGGATAGGGATGCACCATGATACGACAACACTAAACCAAAATCTTAGGGGTCTCGTATAGGGATAAAAGTATTACAAGGCATGTGAGGCAATGCCCAAGGGACGATACTACCAGTTCGGGTCGCATGCCTGGTGGTAACGCATCATAGCTATGTCCGCCCAACGCGTCCATCCATACCATATCGAGTCAAAGGGAGTCTATCCCAAATCAAGGTGCACCAACCGAAACCAACAACAAGAGTAATAATAATATGGACCGAGTCCAATAAAATTGAAGAACAGAAATCCCATCGGGGTAATTTGCCCACTTTGCCCTTTAAAGACGTCCTGTTTTAGTCATTTCAAATTGGCACAATTGTCGGGGTCTATCCATCATCGTTCTCTTTCTTTAAATCCAGCAATTTCCTTCAAATCCAACCACTTCATTATGGAATCTCCTCCGCGTACACGGTTGTTAAAGTAGTTCCGGTATCGACAAATATTATGCCTATATCCGGCCGCGGTCTCATTAACAACCAAACGTCTTTTACACACCGGTTGGTACTTTTATATTTCGAAAATTATTCATACCTGGTATGAAAATATCATATTCGCTTCAAAATCAAATCCATTTCAAAATCATCATATTTACTTAAAATATACTATTTCATTTCAAAACCATTTCACCTTAAAATCTCGATTTCAGTTCCAAAATTGTTCTGAATTTCAATTTGATTTATAACTTCATTTTACTCAATACTTATTCAAATCCATGATTTAAAAATAAACATTCCACCCTTGGCCAGTTTGAATTTTCGAAAAATAGTTTGAGTAATTTTAAAATAGGTTAAATAATTAAAATATTTAAAAATAGTTTAAATAGTTATAAATAGTTTGAATGGTTAAAATAGTTAAAAATAATCTGAATATTAAATTGGTTTATATAGTAAAATAATTTGGAAAACCAAAATAATTTAATATTAAAAGAATATATATTTTAAACAGTTTATACTAAAATAATTTATTTGAAAATAGTTTCAAAGTCAAATCCATCAAATTCCAACTTCTAAATTTGAATTAACTTTGATTCTGGTTTATATTCAAATCAATTTCAATTTTGATTCCGAATTAATTCAATTTTTATCTCAATTCCAATCAATTCAGTTCAATTCAATTCCAATTTGAATTAATTTCGATTCAATCCTCAATTTCTAAACCATTTTGATTTATATAAATTCTGTTACTGTAAGTTTGATTTTTATTTCCTTTCAAATCAAAACCATTTAAATAATTTCAAATCAAAGATTTTTAGAATCATTTAATTTAACCAATCCGGTATCCGTATATAATTTTCTATCATATGGCCAAGTGATCAGTTATTTCATTTTAATTTCAGTGATGGATATAACATTTCAATCCAAATCACAATGTCATAGGTATATATCATTTCAACCTGTTTCTTAATTCATTCAAAATAATTCAATCTATAGTTTATATACTTTAAATAATATACAGGGTGATAATAGGATGTATATAAACAAATAAACATCCAATCGTTCAAATATCAATCAGTTGGCATTCATTACAATTAATTAATCTAAACATTCAGAATAATTCACAACAATTTCATAGTTATTAATATCTGGTATTTTACTGCAATTCAATTCCAACTTTGAATCTAACTGTCCATTTTAATTTTTAACAATTAATTCAAATGAAAACTAAATTTATCAAACAACGACTACTAAATACATATCACTTCATAAATTTAAATTTAACTATCATACGAATATTCTAGTATGTTGTGAACATTTTAAAACACTCATATTGAGTTTCTGTTGTCGTCGAGACGTTCCGGTTTGGAACTAAAACCGAACAACGTCCAATTTTAGCCCAAATTCCGACTGTCTCCATTTTCGTCCAAACTAGTTTCATTGCGAAGCTCCCATCATCACGATCACAATGCAAACAGTTTCATCTAAAGCAGTCCTCGTATGCAGAAATTATACAATTTATAAGTTCATCGATATTTTAATTTAAATTAAACACACAAACTATTATTTTAAAAACCCATACCCAAACAATACCAAACCCGACCTGCCTATGCTTATCTTCCCCAAACTCTTTAGCTTGTACACGAGATATACCCAAGGCCGCGCATGCACAAGTCCTAGCGATACGGAGCTACGCCCTCCGTTTCTCGAACCGTCTTTGCCAAACGACTCCTCTCGACGAATCGCATCTACGCATACCCTCGCCATCGACTCCCAAATCCTAGAGAAAAATGTGTCCAAACCAAACTCCTCTCGACCATACCCATGTCGCACATCCCAAATCGCCATCGAGCTTCACCAAAACACGCGTCCAGAAGCTATTCGATGAGGAGGGCTTTATTTCTTGAATCGATGAATGAAAACGAAGAGAAGCTTAAACTTATTTTCGAACTCCCTCACATCTTCACTATCGCCCTCCCTAAATCATAGCCGCACCAAATAAAAATTATATCAGATCAAAGAAAATGATGAAATAGGAATTTTAGAGGAGGTTTCAAGATTTTTAGTTGAATAGAATTGGAGTTAGGAATTTTTGAAGTTTCCTTTCTTTCTTTTTTTGTTAACTGCTTGCTTGCGTGCAAAATATAAGGGAGAGGACTTGTTTTGAAAGGGATGGGGTGGTAGATCATATAGGGTGGCCAAAAAGAACTGTTGATGTGAAGAAAGATATTTATGGGACGTCAAATCAACGTATATATATTATTTAAACTATCAAACCGTCTCGAATACGCAACACAAAATCTCGAACCCCTATTGAGGCGTGCTGCTAGGCGTTCATAATGTTTTACCCCTATTCTGAACACAACGGAACATGTTTCGGGGCCTAATTCGATCATATGTGGATGAAAGCTTTTTGAACCAAGTTATTATATTGAATTTTGGATATAAATTTCGACATGTTTATATTCCATACGACCAAATGATGACTCCAAACGCTACGAAATTTGAAATCCGTGAATAAATCATTATTACGGATCCAATGGAACTAGTTTTGTCGAAATCAGAGACTGTGTCCCAGAAGGCTATTTTTAACGTCTCGATTAAAATATAAAATTTCCAATTTCTAATTATTTACTTTTAAATCCAATTTTAAATATTAAAAATCTTCATTGTCGTTTAAATAAAATTTACATCAACTTCCAATATCGGTTTCAATCATATTAAATTCAAAATCCAATTATTCAATGAATTACAATATTAAGTGTAATCAATTTCGATAATTCAAGAAATCACTATTTTTGAAATATTAGTTAATGAACTTCTAAGATTTAAATTAAAAAAATCAAATTATTGAACAATTATTTTCATTTTACAGTTATTCAATTATTCAAATAATTTCCCAATATTGAATTTAACTATTTAATTGTTCAATATTAAACAAATTTCAATACTAGATTTTTAAATAATTTTTTTGTTATCAAAATCATTTTATTTCTATCTAAATAATTCACAATTATTATCCAACCCTAGTTATTGATTTTTAAACCCAGTTAATATATAACATCATTTCAATTTCGTTGTCGCCAAAACTTTAAAATTAGTTTATTTAAAAATTTTAATCAAGTTCATATCTAATACTTACATTCAATATCATTAAATTTTTATTTTTAACCATTTTTATTTAATAATTACATCAAATCTAGTAATTTAAAATAGCTAAAATATGGGTCTTTACAACCACCCCTACTCAAAACTTTTCGTCCTCGAAAAGACGTTAAGTAAAGGATTCAACATGTAATATATTTTATTCAAATTAATTAACTTATAAAATGGTAAATCCAATTAGAAAAACTTTTTCTAGGCTTCCATTATGCCACTCTGATCGGCTTACGGAAATCACAATTTAGTTATAATCCAAGTTATAAAATTTTAAAATGGAAATCACAATTTAGTTATAAATCCAAGTTATAAAATTTTAAAACATCAAAATTTTGACGACATCCGGATTTAAGAAAAAAAATTGACAGAGTCTCTTTTGCATGGCTCGATTGGTACAACTACAAAACACCACTATGGGTCCCAAACCAACAAAAGCCAAGCGGCTCAATCATAAAACCATCAAATCTAATGACAAAATAAACACGTACTTTTCTGTCGGGCAATCCAAATATTTCTTGATTTGAAGTACCTACATCTCATGTACCAATGATATCCAATCACACAATTTAAAATCATTTTACATTCTGTATTTTCAATTTCTAATATTTTTCTTTACTTAAGCCCGTACAATATACATATATCATCCGTACGTAATATCAAATCTGATCGCTCACTCGATCACATAATTTCACTTCCAAGCTAGTATCTTTCAAACGACTCTCTAATGCGGACTCATATCTGATTCCTTGATTAGACACCATCATTCTCCTTGCATAACCATATACTATGATAAAGAATTCCAAAATCAAATCAAAAATCCATATCTAGGGTTTGCCGTCGAGAATCGAATGAAAAATTCCAATTCGCATCGATATAAATTACCTTGAAATTCTATGCTCGAATCTAGATTAAATCATTATGCGACTAAAATAATATACGTACAACTTACATATTTATTTCTATGGATTCTTAGTTATATCAAAAAAATTCATTCATATTTATTTCATTTATATTTAATTCATTTGTTTCAATTGATTTACATTCATTCAACAACTTAAGCTCATTTCCATCTTACGTTAAGGTTGCTTCATTTAACTTAGATATATAATCATTTTCTGATGGCTCATTTCCCTTTGTTACACTTATTCAAGTTCATACTTATCTCAAAGGCCACAATTTGGCTTCAACCATTCTTTGCAAATTTATTTGCTATTCCCTTATTTATTTCACATCATTTAGATAGCAAATTTCAGAATCTAAACACGCAGTTTAATTCCAAATCAATTTGAAATCATATATATATATATATATATATATATATATATATATATATTGCTTTCATAACGAATCAAGATTTTATATTTCTTGTAATCAAAACTCATTTATCAAAACAAAACTCCACCAGCAATCATTGAGGTAGCAATCTATGACTCAGAAACTTGAAAATTAACACCGATGATGTCGCAATCACCGTCAGAATTATTTTCCAACGATCGAAGTAAACTCTCTACTTTTATTTCTTTTAAAGCCATTTTTAAATATTTTTATTCAAAAATACTTCCAAAATAATACTATCATTATTACTTTTCCCAAAACACTTTAAAACGCGTTTCCAAAATCTCTTAAGATTTTAAAATTTCAAATATTTAATCCAAATCCATTTGAAACATTTCCCAAAATTTTCGAGATTTAAATTCTAGTTTGAATCCAATTTTATTTACACTCGTATGTATAGCCATACTTATACAATTTCTTTTTGGTTATACATCCCATTCCAAATTTTAAAATCTTATTTTGATTATAGTATTAACAATCAAACATTTCAATATACAATAATAATTTTTGGGAAATATTTCTTTTACATCAAAATATAGTTTGGGTAAAATTATTTCATTCACCCTCTTTAAAAGAATACTATGTCGATTTACCGTGTTTAAGAGTTTAGAAACTCCTATCGATACAGTTGTACTCCCCATACCGATAAGTCAACACAATATAAAACATTTCATACCCACTAACAAATACACACCCATATCTATTAATACACTCAAACTCATTCTAGAGTGCTACAGACCTAATCTCTAATGAGCTACCCCACAAAGATAAGGTTATCGCTAAACCAAAGTTCTGATACCAACTGCAAAGACCCACCTTTGTGAACAGTTTAAATCGACAATAAACCTCATATGTCAACTCAAACCATTCAAAAGGGAGGATTGCTAATGGGGTGAATAAGAAAATAAGAGAAAAGGAAGAAGAAATCAAACCCAGAATCTCACAACGGAATGATAAAATATAATAATCAAATAAATAGTTCATGAAGCTGTTTATATAATACATTTGATTATATTCAAAACAACATTTATTAAAGTTATATATATACATCAGAGATACATAAGTAATACATTAGACAATTAGACGCGGGAGTAATAATAGTAATAATATACCAAGTCTTCGTCCTCCATAACAAGTCTTCAATAAGGTGAAAAACTCAGGACTGACCCGAGCGTAATGAAAAGACAAAACACTCGAGTCAGGACTAAAATATCCTCATGTAAGTCAAATCGATATGCATATAACATGAGTGTAACGGCATCAGAGATGTTTATGGAATTTCACACTTCCTGTCCAGTGTATAACATGTGTGCAATAACACAAGTTATGTTACAGGATTTTCATCTCTTAAGGATCCGTCAGAATATTTATATGTTGTAGAATACGCTATATATGTATTGTCTAATCAATAAATTAAATATTTTTCTTACTGTTAAGGCTTTACATTAATACCCCTTAATGTATTTTAAGCATTGTCGTGCAGTTCGCATACAAAACACCAGTTAAACGGTCGGTAGATAGGGTTGCGCCATGATACGGCAACACTACACAAAAATCTTAAGGGTCTCGTATAAGGATAGAAGTATGACAAGGCACGTCAGGCAATGCCCAACGTAGAATACTCGGGTCGCAGGGCTGGTGGTAACACATCATAGCCATGACTGCCCACCGCGGCCATTCGACCCATATTGAATCAAAGGGAGGCTACCCCAAATCAAGGTGCACCAACTCGAAATCAACAACAAGAGTAATAATAATATGGACCGAGTCCAAGAAAATTGAAGAACAGATGTCCGCTCGAGGTAATTAGCCCACTTGGCCCTGTCAAGCCGTCCTGATTTAGTCACTTCAAATTGGCATAATTGCCAAGGTCTATCCATCATTGTTCTCTTTCTTAAGATCCATAAATCTCCATCGAATTCAATCACTTTGTTCTGGAGTCTCTCTGCGTACATAATTGTAAAAGTGGTTGTGGTATCAACAGAAACTATGCCTATATCTGGCCCTGGTCTCATTAACAACCAAACGTCGTTTTACACACCGGTTGGTACTTTTATATTTTGAAAACTATTCATACTTGATATCAAAATATCATATTCTCTTCAAAATCAAATCCATTTCAAAATCATCATATTTACTTAAAATATACTATTTCAATTCAAAATCATTTCGCCTTAATATCTCGATTTCAATTCCAAAGTTGTTTCGAATTTCAGTTTGGTTTATAACTTCATTTAACTCAATTCTTATTTAAATACATGATTTATAAATAAACATTCCACCCTTAACCAGTTTGAATTTTTGAAAAATAGTTTGAATAATTTTAAAATAGTTTAAATAAATAAATAGTTAAAAATAATTAAAATAGTTAAAAATAGTTTGAATGGTTAAAATGGTTAAAAATAGTTTAAATATTAAAATGCTTTATATACTAAAATAATTTGGAAAACCAAAATAATTTATATATTTAAAGAATATAGATTTTAAACAGTTTATACTAAAATAATTTATTTGAAAATAGTTTCAAAGTCAAACCGATCAAATTCCAACTTCTCAATTCGAATTAACTTCGATTCCGGTTAATATGCAAATCAATTTAAATTTCAATTCCAAATTAATTCAATTTTGATCTCAATTCCAATCAATTCAATTCAATTCCAAATTAAATTAATTTCAATTCAATGCTCAATTTTTAAACCATTTCGATTTATATATGTTTGATTTTTATTCCTTTTAAATCAAAACCATTTAAATAATTTCAAATCAAAGATTTTTAAAATCAATTAATTTAACAAATCCGATGTCTGTATATAATTTTCTATCCTATGGCAAAGTGATCAGTTATTTCAATTTAATTTCAAGGATGGATATATCTTTTGAAATATTAGCTTATGAACTTATAATATTTAACTTTTAAAACAAATTAAAATTATAGAATAACAATTTTCATTTTACAGTTAATCAATTCCCGTTATTCAATTATTCAAATAATTTCCCAATATTGATTTAACAATTTAATTGTTCAATATTCAACAAATTTCAATATTGGATTTTTAAATGAATTTTTTCGTTATCAACAAAATTTTATTTCTATCTAAATAATTCACGTTTATTATCTAACCCTAAATATTGATTTTAAACCCAATTAATATATAATTTCATTTCAATCTCGTTATCGCCGAAACTTCAAAATTTGTTTATTTCAAAATTTAATCAAGTTCATATCCAATACTTACATTTAATATCATTACATTTTTATTTTAACCATTTTTAGTTGATAATTACATCAAATATAATAATTTACAAGAGCTAAAATACGGGTCATTACACCTGACTCTTATCTACCAATAATATCTAATCATATAATTCAAAATCATTTTATTATTATCATTATCATTATTATTATTTTCAAAATCTTTAATATTTGCTTTACTTAAGCCCACACGATGTACATATATCATCCGTATGCAATATCAAATCTGATCGCTTACTCGATTATACAATTTCACTTCCGACCTAGTATCGTTCACACGACTCTCTAGTGCAGACTCGGATCTGGTTCCATTATCAGAAACTGTCATTCTCCTGGCATAGCCATATACTATGATAGAGAATTTCAGAACCAATCAAAAATCCATATCCAAGGTTCGCCGTCGAAAATTGGGTGAAAATCCTAACTCGGATCAATATAAATTGCATTGAAATTCTATGCTCGAATCTGGATCAAATAGTTATGCGAATAAACAATATACATACAACTTACATATTTATTTCCATTTCATTCTTAGCTATATCAAGTTCTTTTTTATTCACATTTACTTCACATTCACCTATTTACTTGGTATACCCCTTAAATACCAATTCCACTTAAGAATTTCACGATCAAATTTTCTTAAGTCAATTGTAAACATTTTATATAAGAACTCTTATGTTTATTTCCTCTTCACCTCTTAAGTTATATCCATTCTATTCAAATTAAATTCCAATTCCATTTAACTTACTAATTAAATTACTTATTTCATCACTAATTTATTTACCAATCTTAATAAATTCTATTTTCAATAATCACCCCATCTAGCCTAACATAGGCAAAATTCTCAGAGTTCACTCTTATTTAACTTAAGTCAAGTTAAATTTCTATTCTATAATTCAATTCCAAATTTTGATAAGTTATCAACCTATTTTCTCATTTTCCAAATAAAACATTAAAATAAAAATCCTAGAGTTAAACACTTTGTTCTGAGTATTTCAAACCATTTTGAAATCAAATACATACATACATACATACATAGATATATATATATATAAACAATTCATCGGTATATCAAATTATTCCTTTAAATTTCAAAACCAAAACTAGTTTTCCAAAACAAAACTCCAATTGTAGCAACTCCTCTCTTGGAAACTCGAGAATGAATGTCGATGATGCTACAGCCATCACCGAAATTATTTTTCAACGACCGAAGTGAGTTCATTTCTTTTATTTCTTTAAAAACCATTTTAAAATATTCAAGTTCGCAAATATTCTCCAAATAATATCACTACTAATTTCCAAGACTTTGAAAAACATTTCAAAACCAACGGGAATTAAATTCCCAACCTTCAACCCTTTTTACAAATCATATTTAAATATAATTCTAGAATTTCATTCCATTTCAAATTATATATCACATTTACGAATTCCCATTTACAAAATCCCATTTTGTTATATGAAATTATTTCTTAACCGTTGATTCTAATATCAGCTTTTATTCAATAATCACAACAACAACCAACAAATGATAATAATTAATTATTATCATTCTCTAGCACCCAAGCACACCATATACAACTACAATAATCTCTGAAAGATTATCCCTTTATATATAAAAATAATCTAGATAAAATATTATCATATAGCCCATTTCAAAACAATACCATGTCAAATTTCTCTATACAAGTGTTTAAATATCCCTATCAATAATGTTAATTACCTGTATTGACCAGAATCCATAAGCCACTCAACTGACCAATCAACACAATGTAAACCAATTTTTATATCACTAGCAAATACACATTCATACCTATTAATATAGTCAAACTCATTCTAGGGTACTACTGACCCTATCTCTAATGAGTTACCCCATCAAAGCCAAGGTTCTCGCTTAACCTTCAGCTCTGATACCAAATGTAATAGCCGGGATTTTCGACTTTCGAAATCGACACTAATACATCCACTGTATTACATGTTGAATGCCGGAAAACCCAATGGTTAGGGGAAAAGAAAAGAAGAGGTAGAAGAAGAAAAAAATAACAAAAAAGAATCTCACAATCATAGCGGAACAATATACATAATAGATAATAACATGTCCATGTACAAAAAGAACTATAACAGTTATTTATATATAACATCATCAGAGTATACCAAATCAACAAATGAATACTGGACAGTTATAATAACTTGTCCTCACAATTGCTAACTATACAGTCTAACATACACAGCGAAATATAACCAAGTATGTGGGATATATCTCTGTCATCCAGCTCGTCCCCTAAGCTCCATAGTGTCCTAACTTAAATCTGCAATACTCGGTCTGACCCGAGCATTATAATAAAATAACACCGGAGTTAGTACGGAAAACCAGCGTGAGAAAACACACTCAATTTAAATTATTAAAGTTACCAAAATCCTTTGAAAAATAAAGGTGTCCCGTAAGACCACGCCATACATAAGCATGATGGGTTTTACCTTATGATATCCAAAACATTTTATATCAAAATCATCTGATATTATAATAGTGTCTAAGTACAAATACTTATTCAAATAGCTGAAATTGTTACATTATTAAATTCCAGCATACTAGGTTCTACAACCAAAACCGTAAAGGCACATATTGGAAAATGGATTTCCATACAATGACTAGGCATCGGGGTGCCACCTATCAGAGTGCACATCTTGAAAAATATAACGAGGACCTTACTAGAATCCTCTACAACACAAGACCTGTTCTACCCCTAACCTAGATAGTACCGAATATGATACCACACCCCTCCTTATCGAGAGCTCTTTTTCCATGCACCACCGTATCCATAACTTATAATATATCCGAGGGTATCTAGAAAGGTGATAACATACCCTAATTGGGTGCAACCCACTTAGCCTTTCTGCATCTCTCCTAATTTTCAGTCATTTCGGTTAATGAGGCGTGAGGCTATGATTACCTTTTTATGGAATTTAATCTTGGAATGTTCATTGTCCTCCAATGATAATATGTTGAAAACATTCATCTATAAAAGTCCGTTCTGGGTCTGAATGAAACTGAAGGCACTATTCCTTCTCCATCCATTTTGAGATCATTCTCAGGATTAATAGCGATTAGCCCTTGCACTTCAATGCTCCATCTGTGAATCTATGCTCTTGTCTTCACATCTAAAACGTATTCGTTGGATCGATGTGGATTTCAGATAAATTATTTGATCTTGGTCATTTCGAAACAACGTTCGATATTTCCGGTAAACTCAATCCCGATTCTTTAGGAAATAAACAGATGAAAGTAAGATCAGAGACCATCTCCTATCCGTTAGTGGACGGATTTCCTTATCATCGTCCTAGAAGAACGAAACGAGTTTATACATACAGTATAGCACCTTCGATGGTAACGGTACCATATAATTCCCATGTTTCTCCTAGATATTCCCAAAGTTATGTTTTGGGTCCAGATTCGATAGTCGGTTACTATCAAACAACAATCATTCAACAAAAGAATTCATTTTCCACTGAAAACACCAAGTCTCATTTAATTTAATTTTTAATAAATTAAATCTCTTTATCAAAAGGTATACACTTATCTTATCGGTGTAAGTACGTTCATGAATCATTCTTTTCAAAAATATTTGAAAACTTTTTAAAATAAATATGGAAAGCAACATGTAGTATAAACCATGGATTCGTAGCTTAAGGATTACATCTCTATCCCAAAGAAATCCAAACTTAACTGTAGGCAATCTCTGCCCCCCGATTTCACCATGAAAGTATACCATTACTTTCCGAAAACTTTATTCAATAATTAAATATACTTTTTTAGACAATTAAAATTATTACATAACTTTGAAACAATAATTAAGTCTGCTTTAATATAAAATTCTAATTGATTTACTAGACTTGTTTATAAAGCTTATAATTCATTTTGACAATTTAAAAATATTTAAATAACTAACTTCTTGAATAAAAATTATACTAAAACATTTCTAGATTACCTAGTCTAATAATTTAAAATCCTCTTTTAAAAAAAACTCAACTTCTCGATAAAAATATATTTTCCAATTCCAAAATAACCAATCTAACATTTATAAATCTCTCTCGATTTATCAACAATCGATTTGCATTCCATTTTCGTAAATCCTTTTTTCACATTTGCAAAAGTAAAATCTATCATTTCTTTTTAAACCTATTTACCCATCTCGTTATAATTTCTTACCGTGAATTTATATCTTTAATTTATCAAATGATAATCATTTCACTTTATTTATAAACATTATTTGTACATCCCATAGTCTCATTTCTAGTTTACAACGGTTTCACATCACTTAAGTTCTATTTACAAATCAATTTCTTAAATTTAATTTCATTTATAAATCAACTTCTTAAATAACCCAACTATGCTCCAAAAACTGCCAAATCTCGATTCTCCTTCTATTTCGCAATTTAAAAATCTTATTTAAGATCCAATATAACCAATTTTATACTTATTTCCAAATTCCCTTTTATTCTCCAAACTTATTAAAAATCTCAGTTTTTAAAACCCTTTTTATTAAACAAGTATCACCCAAGAATTATTATTTAAAACCCCATATGTACATTATTCCAAAATCTCTATTTACAATATCCCAAAATAGTTAAGTACAAATTTAAAGTCAAACCGTTTATTTTATCCAAATAAGTTTCTTTTAATTTATCCAAAATCTTATATAAATTCTTCACTTCCAAAATCCTTTTTTTTCTTTTCAAAAATCAAATATATATTTATGGTATTAAAAAATTCTAAAATCTAGGTCAATGCTACCATAACATCCAATAAATTCAAATCACATATAATCTATTGCGGATTATTCATACATATCATATATCATTATATATGAAATTAAATTCAACATTTTTGAGGAATCCAGTAGGATCACTCCAACTTGTTTCCCTGTAGCCATAGATATTAGGTAACATAAAAATACCACTTTCGCTTTGAGTTGGGATATTACGTTAATATAGGATCAATCGCTATTATGCGAGGCGCATAAGGTTCATCTACTCCAATAGGCGGGAATAATCAATCCAACTACCAATATATATACTACTATATATAATATGACTTTCAACTGATAATAATTTATCAATTCAACCAATCAATTAATAAATAAATTTTTAGCTAATTAAAATAAACTAATTATCCAAAATTAGTTAGTTTTACTTAACTATATTTTTAGTTGACGCTGAAGCGATCCCTTTTGATTTTAAATTTAAATGTATGTTTAATTTTTACCAAATTCCTACTAGCTCCAAATTCAACCAAACTGATTCCGCAGCAAGATCTCATTTGTTTCATAGTTTTACTCATATTAGACATTTTGTCTGACCTAAGTTGCTTATTTTTGTTAAATTCTTGGGTACTCAATTATATTTGAGTAGTCCAATCACAACATGTTTCTCTTTGGATCATTGAAGATAATGATTGCGTAGGCAGCTCCTTAGTTATCTAGTTTTGTATTTTCACGGTATGATTATGTAGATGTATTTTGTATCTAAAATGACAAGTCAGAATGTATAGCTGCAAATCTGTTAAATGTAATAATTTTATATAACTTTGATAACTCCATATAAGGAGTAACCTTTTGTACTATGTCATTTTATATTATATATAACCATTCTGTTGTAAGGTTTATCTATTCTGCCTTGTTCTGTTCTTCATTTTACCTACGACAACTTGCCTTTCAGACGCTTGGGCAACGTCACATGAATATCATGGATGTATTAAGTGTCATTCCTAAGGGTTAGAAAGGTAGGTTGTTACAGTTGTTATCAAAGCTTAGGTTTAGTGATTCCCTAAGTTTTGGTGGGGTAAACTTGCAAAGGATAGAATTAATAATGTCCTAAGTTAATTCTAAGAGTGTATGTGTATATTGAGTGCATATTTGTTACTGTTATAAAAACGTTTTATACTGCGTTGTTTGATTGTAACGACCCGTATTTTTACGGATCGACACATTGTTAAACTATATGCTTTAAGTCGTATTGTTGATAAGTCGTTCAGAGTTTAAGTCATTTGGAGCTTGAGTCGTGTAGGAGCATAGATGACTTAAGGTGTTGCTGGGTTATGGTAGGTAGCGACTTATAGGGTTAACGACTTAGAGCTTAAGTCGTATGGTAGTTAACTCGTGTGGAAGGTAGCTTAGGTCGTGTACGAGTTACGACTTAAGATAGTTGACGACCTAAGAGTCAGCGGGTTAGTGGAGTTAGCGACTTAGGGGCTGGAATGAGTTAACGAGTTAAGGAATAAATCGTTAACGAGTTAGTGAGTTACTGGGGTTTTAAGTCGTAAACGACTTATAGGAACAGACGACCTATAGGAGTTAGTGACCGCAGGCTTAAGTCGTACACGACTTATGGTGATAGGGTGTGTAGTTAAGTCGTGGACGGGTTATAGTATAAGTCGTAGGTCGTTGGGATGCTGTGATGGTATTAGGTCGGCAGTATAGATGAGTCGTTAGGGGGTTTAGTTGGGCCGTGAACGACTCAAGGTTATAGGTTAGGTCGTATGCGACCTAAGGGAGGTGTTTAGGTCGTGAAACACTGCTACGTATTAGGTCGTGTATGCTGTAAGTCGTATACGAGTTAAGGATAGGTCGGCAGTGTGCTTGAGTCGTGAGTCACGCGCATGTGTTGAGCCGCGTTTGAGTTAAGTCGTAAGTCGTTAGGCCGTGGTAGTTAGGTCGTTGAGTCGGCAGTGTGCTTGAGTCGTAAGTCGCGCGCATGTGTTCTGGGTTTAAGTCGGCAGGGGGCTAGGTCGTGTGACCCTGTGTAGCGTTAAGTCGCATGAGTCGTTAGGTCATTGAGTCGACCATACGACTTAGGACTTAGGAAATGCGGCAGTGTAGATAAGTCGTGGGTCGTAGAGTGTTGAGCCGTGTTGTGTTAAGCCGTATGGTGGCTTGAGTCGTGAGTCGTGAACGACTCATAAGGGCGGACGACTCATGGGTTTTTCAGCCTATAAATAGAGGGGCTTGGCTAACTTTTTGGCACCGGATTTTGAAGCGACGAAGTGCTGCCATTTTGAGAGCTCGACTAAAACACTTCTTCACTTCTTTTCTCCACTCTAATCTAGTGCTAACATCCATCCAAGATCAAAGATCAAGATCGAAGATCCAAGAGCTAAAGTTGAAGATCTTCATCCAACAAAGAGAAATTTCATCGTTTGAAGCGAGATTTTGCCGGATCAAGCTTGTTTCTTTGCTGTCCAGATCTGGAGTTGGTTGTTTTTAAGGTATTTAGGTGATTTGGTGAGTGGTAGTTATCTCTCACACGGACCCAAGGGAGTATATTGGATTGGTGGCTGGTATATGTGTTAAAGATAGCGATTTCTTGCATTTTCCTTAAGTCTGCATGTAGATCTATCACCTATGAAGTTTTGATATCTATTTTACTACATGTTCACTTATGCAAGTTCATTCATCAAGTTATAGAGACATTTGCCTATGATTCATACTTGTTAGATTTGGACACTTTAATTACCAAATTGCCATTATTGTTGTAATTGGTTATTAGATCTTGTTGAATGTTTGATTGCTTGGATTAATGATTGATTTATGATTGGTTTGATTGTTTCAAATTAGCTAGTAGTTGATTTGAACAAGTTGGTCGAAGATGATTCAAAAGCTAAGTGGAAGGGCTCTTGAATGGTGAAAGCTGCTTGTGGCATATGAAGTGGATGTGGAAGCTCATATGGATAGATTTGATGATGACGGACTTTGCCATGATGCGATGAGGCAAGCCATGATGTTGAGATGGGACTTTGCTATGATGCGATGAAGCAAAGTATGATGTGAGATAGTCTTGGCGTAATCCAGGCAGGGATCATTCCAAGCATGTTGATAACTCGAGGGATGGTTCGAGTTGGTTGATAATTGATTGCTCGAGAGGTAGCTTGGGCTAGTATGAGAATAGTCGTCAAGGAGGATGACTATGAGGCTTGGATCTCATCGTTGTTGAAGGTTCTAGTAAACTCAAAGCAAGAGTACGTGGGGCGCCCAAACGACTACAGGTAGGTGGTCGGGACACCCAAAAGACTACAGGTAGGTGGTTGAGTACTCTGGGCAGAGTAGGTAAGTCTAGGCACGGGTCATGATGACGTGCAGAGTTTATCTAGAACCGGGGTTACCATTAGCCCTTGACAGGCGGTCATTCAATTAACGGTGAAATCGAGGCAATGATAACAGTGATAGCCAGAGTCATGAATGTTTGGTTGTATCGTCATTCGGACTCAAGAGCGGTGTTTTTCTGGGTGCTTATCTGATCTTGGTTTAGGCCTTGGGGGTTTGTGCTTGGAAAACATCGACCTTGACTCGAGTGATAATTACTTTACTTAAATTGTCTGCTTTGCTATGCTTGTTTATGCTTAGTGGGTCTGGGGCTATCACTGTAGAATGGGGTGGAGTGGGATGGTTGAGTTCCTATTCCTTTTATCCTTTATGCTCTTTTGGTATGTTTGATAGTTAATTTACTGCTCACTAAGACTGTTGTCTGACTCAAGGTTTTATGTTCAACTCTTATTACCTTGGGCTGTTCATCCATGTTGGGATAGGCAGACTAGGTAGCAGGTGACAGGTGCTGTTCTTGGCTACCAACGCTGTTGGTGACGAAGACGAGCTGGAGGCTAGCATATTAGTTTTCTTACTATATGTACTGGATGTTCCGCTGCTTGTATATGTTTTGAGTGTTATGTAGTGAGGCTTGATATATTGATTGTTCAGATGCTTGTATCAAACCTTTATGAAGTCTATATGATGAGATTCTGTTATGAGCTTCACTATATACATATATTTCTCTATTGTATTTTTTCCATGCGCTGTGAGTTGTACGATAGAGTTTCTGTTTTATCTTACCCTGACTATCGTCCATGGTTGCCTGGCACACCTTTCAGCGCACCATTCCCTTGTTTTGTGCGGGAGTCATGGGCGGTCGTCACATTTGGTATCAGAGCTTTGGTTAATCGATTTTAGCCAACGCTCTCTGACGTAACTACGTATAAGAGACGTAATTGTATTTTGATGGATGATTACTATATATATAATATAGTAGTTTAGAAGAATTTGAACTCCTTATGTAGTTGTTTCTCAAGGTGTTCTAAATCATTCCTTTTTTTAGATATTAAGGATGAGTCGAAGTGAGAGACAAGCTGCTAGGGAAAGCCGTGCTGCTGGGGGAGCTACTGACTATGCTGCAATGTTCGAAGCTATGATGACTTCGATCATGAGAAGGATACCAACTTCAGGACCGTCAGTAGATGTTGGAGTTCAAGTTCAAGCTCCAAGACCAGTGGATTTTGCTAAGTTGTGTAACGACTATACTGCTCTTGGAGGGAAGGTTTTCTTGGGAACAGAATCAACCATAGAAGTTCAGAGATGGATTGATGCTTGTAGAAGGATTTTTGGTGACTTGGGAATCGAGGATGCAACTAAGAGGAAGCTTGCATCGAGACTGCTTCAGGGAAAAGCTGCTGATTGGTGGGGTTCTATAACTATTGATACTCCAGAAGAAGAGATTACTTGGGAGCAATTCCAAGTTAGATTTGAAGCTAAGTTCATCTCTACGGCTCAGAAATCTGTTCTGTTTAAGAAGTTTGTGGAGCTCAAGCAAGGTGGGAGACCAGTTCTTGAGTATGTTTCTGAGTTTGAAGCTTTGTCCAAGTATGCTCGGTCGTATATTGAATCTCCCTATCAGAAGAATAAGAAGTTTGTGACAGGCTTGGACAGTTATCTTGGGAGGCGGTTGGTGGATCATCTGGACGATCCATTTGAGAAGCTTGTGGAGAAAGCTCTCAGGCATGAGAGTTTGTTTCCTAAGGAAGGATCTGTTGTTGCTGTAACCAAGGAAGGGTCTAGGCCACAGCAGGGTGGAAACAAGAAGAGGAAGCAGCATCAACAAAAGGGTAAGGATGGCCAGAAGAAGCCGAAGGGCGAAGTAACTTGCTACAGCTGTCAGCAGAAGGGCCATCTCTCCAAAGATTGTAGGAATCCCAAGGTGCCGGGAAAGTGTTACAACTGTGATAAGCTGGGGCATATCAAGAAGGACTGTCCAGAACCGAGGAAAGATAAGCAGATTGTGCAAGCTTATGCTTTGGGGGCTGTTCCATCATCTTCGAAAGCTCCTACTGCGGAAGAGAAAGGGAAGAGTGTGGTGGTTCAAGGTACTCTTTCCATTTATGGTGTTCCAATTAGAGTATTGTTTGATACTGGAGCGTCGCATTCGTTTGTTTGTTATGATCTTGTAGGCCGGTTGGGTTTGGAACCGGAAATTGTTGATAGACCACTGATTGTGACTAATCCAGTAGGGGGTTCGTCTTGTTTGTGTATGGTATGCCGTGGTCTAGTTGTATCGAGTCATGATTGCTCTTTTGTTTGTGATTGTTTTGTTCTGAACTTTGCGGGGTTCGGAATTATTTTGGGTATGGACTGGCTTAGGAAGTATGCGGCAAAGGTTGATTGTGAGAAACTGGAGGTGACAGTCGGGAATGTGGAAGGGCGAAAGGTTGTGATACGATGTAAGCATGAGGAAGGCGTCTTCATGGGCTTCATGTGTTCGCTGGTTGTTCCACGGGATGGACTGTCATCGATGCCGGTTGTGAATGGATTTGAGGACGTCTTTGATGAGGTCAAAGGGTTACCGCCGCATAGGGAGATCGAGTTTCGTATCGATCTAGTTGAGGGAGGCAGACCTGTTGTGATGTCTCTTAGACGGATGGCGCCTAGAAAACAACAAGAGCTGAAGGTGCAGGTTGATGACCTTTTTCGGAAAGGATTCATTCGGCGTAGTGTGTCCGAATGGGGCGCACCAGTTGTGTTCGCAACCAAAGCAGATGGATTGTTGAGGTTGTGTGTGGATTATCGTGAGCTGAATAAGGTGACTAAGAAGAACAAGTATCCATTGCCGAGAATAGATGACTTGTTTGATCAGCTTCACGAAGCCAAGGTGTTTTCTCAGATGGATTTGGCAACGGGATTTCACCAGTTGAGAGTGGCTAAGGATAGTGTGCCGAAGACTGCTTTTAGGACACCATCCGGTTTCTATGAGTGGCTGGTAATGCCGTTTGGATTGACTAACGCACCAGCATATTTTGTGGATCTTATGAATAGGGTGTTCAGAGATCAGTTGAACAAGTTTGTACTTGTGTTCGTGGATGATATTCTGATTTATTCCAGAACTGAGGAAGAGCACAAGACACACTTGCGTATTGTTTTGGAAATCTTGCGGAAACATCAGCTGAAGGCTAAGTTTTCGAAGTGTCACTTCTGGAAGAGTGAAGTGTGGTTCTTAGGCCATGTTATCTCTGGAAATGGAATAGCGGTTGATCCCGCTAAGGTGGCAGCAATCCAGGATTGGGTTAGACCTAAGAATGCATCTGATGTGAGAAGTTTTCTTGGATTAGCAGGATATTATCGTCGGTTTATCAAAGACTTTTCCAAGATAGCTGCACCGTTAACAGGATTGACGAAAAAGAACCAAGTGTTCAGATGGGATGCTAAGAGTGAGCAAGCTTTCGTAATCCTAAAAGAGCGGCTGACGAGTGCTCCTATTTTGACTATTCCAAGTGGGAATGATGAGATGGTGGTTTACACCGATGCATGTGGTACTGGACTTGGAGCAGTGCTAATGCAAAAGGATAAAGTTGTTGCGTATGCAAGTCGACAAATGAAGCCGCATGAAAGGAATTACCCGACTCATGATTTGGAGTTAGCGGCGATTGTTTTTGCTCTGAAGATGTGGAGACATTATCTATTGGGAGTTCGATTCGAGTTATTTACGGATCATAAGTCGTTGAAGTATCTGTTCCCCCAAAAGGATTTAAATCTTCGGCAGCAACGATGGCTAGAATTTTTAGCATCATATGATTTTGATATAGCCTATACTCCGGGAAAAGGTAACGCAGTGGCAGATGCATTAAGTCGAAGACATGCAGGATTGGGAGCCATGTTTTCGGAATGGAAGAGTCTCGAGTATTTGGCTGGATTTGACTTCAGGCCTAGATGTGAATTGGAACCCGAGATGTTGGCAAACTTATTGATAAGACCTACTCTTATGGAGAGAATTGGCGAGAGCCAAAAGCGAGACGATAAGCTTGTCAAGATTATCCGAGATTTGGAATCTGGATTGAATCCAGGAAAGGATAAAGGATTCGAAGTCGATCGAGAGGGTTGGCTTCGGAAGCAAGGACGATTAGTTGTTCCTGATATAGATGAATTGAGAGATGAAGTTCTGAGGGAAAGTCATCACTCGAAGTTGACGATTCATTCAGGTGGAAATAAGATGTATCAGGATATGAGGAGAACCTATTACTGGGAAGGTATGAAAAAGGATGTTGGAAATTTTATTTCCAAATGTATGAACTGCCAGTTGGTGAAGGCTGAGCAGAAGAAGCCCAGTGGATTGCTTCAGCCATTAGAGGTTCCTACATGGAAGTGGGAGCAAATATCGATGGATTTTATCGACGGTCTACCTAGAACCAGGGCAGGAAATGAAGGGATTTGGGTCATTGTAGATCGTTTGACTAAGAGTGCAAGATTCATTCCTGTTCGATCAACTAGGACTGCATCGAAGTTGGCTGAGTTGTATGTTAAGTGGATAGTTCGATTCCATGGTATTCCGAAGAGTATAGTGAGCGATCGAGACCCATTGTTCACTAGTGGATTTTGGAAGAGCTTCCAGGAAGTTTTGGGAACCAAGTTGTGTTTGAGTACAGCTTATCACCCACAAACAGATGGTCAGACCGAGAGAGTCAACCGAGTTTTGGAAGATCTCCTGAGGGCATGTGTTTTGGATTTCGGAGGATCATGGGAAGATCACCTTCATTTGGTGGAATTTGCATATAATAACAGTTACCAGTCAAGTATTGGTATGGCACCGTATGAAGCATTGTATGGAAGGCCGTGTAACTCTCCGACATGTTGGTTGGAAACTGGAGAAAAGCTGATACTTGGGCCAGAGATGATTCGACAGACTACGGATTGTATAGAGATCATTCGACAACGAATGAAGGCAGCCCAAGATCGTCAGAAAAGTTATGCCGATAATCGTCGTAAGGATTTGGAATTCGACGTAGGTGATATGGTTTTTCTGAAGATTTCTCCTCTGAAGAATGTTATTAGATTCGGGAAGAAAGGAAAATTAACTCCAAGATTTGTTGGACCATTCCCGATTATCGAGCGAATTGGAAAGCTCGCTTATAGATTGGAGTTACCGGAAAAGATGGCGGGTGTGCATAATGTTTTTCATGTATCTTATCTACGGAAGTATGTGCACGACTCGAATACGGTGGTTTCTGCTGATAGCTGTGAAGACTTGGAGGTTGACCCAGTTGTTACGAGACCTCATAAGCCGCTTCGTGTTGTTGAAGCCGACACGAAACAGCTTAGGAGGAAGACGGTTACGTTGCTCAAGGTACAATGGAGTGATGATGTTGACGACTGTACGTGGGAGGAGGAAGAGGGGATGAAAGCATCTCATCCTGAACTCTTCGAGGTATGGCCCTTAGGTGTCGTGACATCTCACGAATTTGTAGCTTGTTCTAAGTCTTAGAGTTCTGCATGCTAGGCTAGTAATTGGATGAATGGTTTGTTGATTGCTATGGATGGTAGGCATGCGGAATAACTTTGGTTGCTCTTGTTTGTTTGGAATTTCGGGGGCGAAATTCCTAAGGGGGAGAGAATGTAACGACTCGTATTTTTACGGATCGAAACATTGTTAAACTATATGCTTTAAGTCGTATTGTTGATAAGTCGTTCAGAGTTTAAGTCATTTGGAGCTTGAGTCGTGTAGGAGCATAGATGACTTAAGGTGTTGCTGAGTTATGGTAGGTAGCGACTTATAGGGTTAACGACTTAGAGCTTAAGTCGTATGGTAGTTAACTCGTGTGGAAGGTAGCTTAGGTCGTGTACGAGTTACGACTTAAGATAGTTGACGACCTAAGAGTCAGCGGGTTAGTGGAGTTAGCGACTTAGGGGCTGGAACGAGTTAACAAGTTAAGGGATAAATCGTTAACGAGTTAGTGAGTTACTGGGGTTTTAAGTCGTAAACGACTTATAGGAATAGACGACCTATAGGAGTTAGTGACCGCAGGCTTAAGTCGTACACGACTTATGGTGATAGGGGGTGTAGTTAAGTCGTGGACGGGTTATAGTATAAGTCGTAGGTCGTTGGGATGCTGTGATGGTGTTAGGCCGGCAGTATAGATGAGTCGTTAGGGGGTTTAGTTGATAGGCCGTGAACGACTCAAGGTTATAGGTTAGGTCGTATGCGACCTAAGGGAGGTGTTTAGGTCGTGAAACACTGCTACGTGTTAGGTCGTGTATGCTGTAAGTAGTATACGAGTTAAAGATAGGTCGGCAGTGTGCTTGAGTCGTGAGTCACGCGCATGTGTTGAGCCGCGTTTGAGTTAAGTCGTAAGTCGTTAGGCCGTGGTAGTTAGGTCGTTGAGTCGGCAGTGTGCTTGAGTCGTAAGTCGCGCGCATGTGTTCTGGGTTTAAGTCGGCAGGGGACTAGGTCGTGTGACCCTGTGTAGCGTGAAGTCGCATGAGTCGTTAGGTCATTGAGTCGACCACACGACTTAGGACTTAGGAAATGCGGCAGTGTAGATAAGTCGTGGGTCGTAGAGTGTTGAGCCGTGTTGTGTTAAGCCGTATGGTGGCTTGAGTCGTGAGTCGTGAACGACTCATGGGTTTTTCAGCCTATAAATAGAGGGGCTTGACTCACTTTTTGGCACCGGATTTGGAAGCGACGAAGTGCTGCCATTTTGAGAGCTCGACTAAAACACTTCTTCACTTCTTTTCTCCACTCTAATCTAGTGCTAACATCCATCCAAGATCGAAGATCAAGATCGAAGATCCAAGAGCTAAAGTTGAAGATCTTCATCCAATAAAGAGAAATTTCATCGTTTGAAGCGAGATTTTGCCGGATCAAGCTTGTTTCTTTGCTGTCCAGATCTGGAGTTGGTTGTTTTTAAGGTGTTTAGGTGATTTGGTGAGTGGTAGTTATCTCTCACACGGACCCAAGGGAGTATATTGGATTGGTGGCTTGTTTATGTGTTAAAGATAGCGATTTCTTGCATTTTCCTTAAGTCTGCATGTAGATCTATCACCTATGAAGCTTTGATATCTATTTTACTACATGTTCACTTATGCAAGTTCATTCATCAAGTTATAGAGACATTTGCCTATGATTCATACTTGTTAGATTTGGACACTTTAATTACCAAATTGCCATTATTGTTGTAATTGCTTATTAGATCTTGTTGAATGTTTGATTGCTTGGATTAATGATTGATTTATGATTGGTTTGATTGTTTCAAATTAGCTAGTAGTTGATTTGAACAAGTTGGTCGAAGATGATTCAAAAGCTAAGTGGAAGGGCTCTTGAATGGTGAAAGCTGCTTGTGGCATATGAAGTGGATGTGGAAGCTCATATGGATAGATTTGATGATGACGGACTTTGCCATGATGCGATGAGGCAAGCCATGATGTTGAGATGGGACTTTGCTATGATGCGATGAAGCAAAGTATGATGTGAGATAGTCTTGGCGTAATCCAGGCAGGGATTATTCCAAGCATGTTGATAACTCGAGGGATGGTTCGATTTGGTTGATAATGGATTGCTCGAGAGGTAGCTTGGGCTAGTATGAGAATAGTTGTCAAGGAGGATGACTAGGAGGCTTGGATCTCATCGTTGTTGAAGGTTCTAGTAAACTCAAAGCAAGAGTACGTGGGGCGCCCAAACGACTACAGGTAGGTGGTCGGGACACCCAAAAGACTACAGGTAGGTGGTTGAGTACTCTGGGCAGAGTAGGTAAGTCCTAGGCACGGGTCACGATGACGTGCAGAGTTTATCTAGAACCGGGGTTACCATTAGCCCTTGACAGGCGGTCATTCAATTAACGGTGAAATCGAGGCAATGATAACAGTGATAGCCAGAGTCATGGATGTTTGGTTGTATCGTCATTCGGACTCAAGAGCGGTGTTTTTCTGGGTGCTTATCTGATCTTGGTTTAGGCCTTGGGGGTTTGTGCTTGGAAAACATCGACCTTGACTCAAGTGATAATTACTTTACTTAAATTGTCTGCTTTGCTATGCTTGTTTATGCTTAGTGGGTCTGGGGGCTATCACTGTAGAATGAGGTGGAGTGGGATGGTTGAGTTCCTATTCCTTTTATCCTTTATGCTCTTTGGTATGTTTGATAGTTAATTTACTGCTCACTAAGACTGTTGTCTGACTCAAGGTTTTATGTTCAACTCTTATTACCTTGGGTTGTTCATCCATGTTGGGATGGGCAGACTAGGTAGCAGGTGACAGGTGCTGTTCTTGGCTACCAACGCTGTTGGTGACGAAGACGAGCTGGAGGCTAGCATATTAGTTTTCTTACTATATGTACTGGATGTTCCCCTGCTTGTATATGTTTTGAGTGTTATGTAGTGAGGCTTGATGTATTGATTGTTCAGATGCTTGTATCAAACCTTTATGAAGTCTATATGATGAGATTCTGTTATGAGCTTCACTATATACATATATTTCTCTATTGTATTTTGTCCATGCGCTGTGAGTTGTACGATAGAGTTTCTGTTTTATCTTACCCTGACTATCGTCCATGGTTGCCTGGCACACCTTTCAGTGCACCATTCCCTTGTTTTGTGCGGGAGTCATGGGCGGTCGTCACATTGATCCTTTGAGTGGCATACGAATTTTGGTTGATGCATCTAATCAACATTATCGACAGGGATTCCTAAACACTTGAACAGATCTACCAATATAGTATTGTTTTAAAATGGTAAATGAAATAATTTTACTTAGGAATGTTATATATATATATATATAAAAAAGAATGATTTTCAAAACTAATGTAGTTGTATAGTTGAGTTGAATATTTAGAAATGATAATATTTTATTGTTATCATTTAGAATTTGATTAGTTATGCTCGTCCAATTTGAGCATTAAATATTGTTGAATAAGTTCATAAAATATTTTCCTTAGCAAGGTATAGGCCGGGTAGATGGGAATTAGGGAACCTTGGAATGAACCCCTTTTGAATTAAGTTTCATAGTTTGACTATAAGGTGTTCAGTTAAAGGTTAAGTTAAAAGTCATATATTAATAGTGTTAAGCCGAAAGTAAAATATTAATAGAAAGTTGTTTAATATAATCTAAATGGTAGAAAAATAAAATAAAATAAATAAATAATAAAATAAAATAAAAATTTAGGATAAATGTTTGAGAAAATTTAATTATAATAAAGGAGAATTGTTTAAATGTAAGTTTAACTTCATCCAAATTTGCTATATCATACCTATGATGCTAAAAACTACTGTTGATTTCTTAGATGATGGTCAGATTTGTTAGATTGATTGTTTAATTGAAATTAATCTGGATATTCCATTTAAATAGTTTAAGTGTTGTTATAGCAAATTCCGCTATACCGTCATTTATTGAACAATGCCCTCGAAACCCTTGGGTGTGTGTTATGAACTTGAGTAGATGTTCAAAATTAATTAATCTTTTTAACTAATGAGATTTGAATTTAATTAGATTAAATTAAATATTGATATTGAATTTTAATTAATTATTTTAATTAATGGTTAGTTAAATTTAACTAATTGTTTTAACTGATAGTGTGTTGGAAATTTAGTTAGTCATTTTAATTAATGATATTTGAAATATAATTAATCATTTTGTAAATCTGACTAATTGCCTTTTAGAATAATTAATATTGTTTTAGATTTATCAAAGAAATTAAAAATGTGATTAATTATTTTTTGAGATAATCATTGTCATTTTAAGTATAACTAAAGATTTTAAATTTGATTTATTTTCTAAGAGAAAATTTATGTGGTTATAAAGTTTTAAAAAGAATTTTATGAATCATTCCTAGGATGATTATATCAGTTTAAATTTATAAATGATGTTTATAAATGAGAAAATCCATTAAGGATAATTGTTTAAAAATAAACTTAGTGTAAATTGTATTGGGTTTATGGTTTAAAATGATATTTTGTTGTTAACCCTTGTTTAAATACACTTAGTACTATAATTTTTTTTAAAAGAACATTTTATAGATTTTTTTGAAAAATTTCGGTCTCGGAATTGTTAGAAATAATTTCAAAAGATTTTTAGAAAAGTAACAGCGGTATTATTTGAAAATATATCTAAAGTATAAATATTTTAGAAAAGAAATTTTAAGTGGAATACTTTTTCTTCGAATAATTTGGAGGAAAATATTTCGGTTAGTTTTATGGTAATTTGAATAATCTTCTAAGTGAAGATCGGATGTTGCTCAGGCAAACATTGTGGAATACTTTGTAAATTATTCTCTTTATTGTTGTACGATCAAAATAAGCCCAAATCCGTATGAACCAAACGCGAATTTGGTAAATAAATTGTTTGATGTTATTTCATAAAAGAAATATATGTAGTATGATTTCAAAGATGAGTTTTGAAATTTATAACTGGGTATTTAATCTTTAAGTTCCCTTAGTAGGAAATTGATTTCAAAATAAAAGTAATTCTGATAAGAGATTGTGTTGATAAATGAATTTTTACCCTTAGATAAGATAAGGAATAAATTAACACTGATTGGCGCTATTTGATCAGTCCATAAAAATTATTAATTATAACACCTTAAGATAAAAAGGTAGGAAGGTTTTAATAGGCATTGTTTTATTAAAACCATAGTTATTTTTAAAACATATAAGTTGTAAAACTATTTATTGTTGGGTCAACCCACAAACGTCACCCATTTTAGCAATCTAAGTTAAAGAGGTCGAAAGGCTGGCTCAATTTTAAAAGACCTATATTTTGATTTGATCTTTACCTAAATTGTGAAACAAAAAATAAATTTTGTGTTTTGTATATAATGTTAGAATTTATGAAGGTATTATACCAGTAAATAAAGTGGAACAAGTTATTATTTGGTGTTTCATAAAGAAATGACTTTATAAAATATTTTTACACTTAGGTGAAAAATTTATGAAATAATTCATAAATGACTTTTGTATTGAATAAAATATTAAATGCAAATTTAATGATTTAGAAATATTGGTGTAGTCAAGAAACCAATACTTTTAGAGTATAACTTTCAATTTTGTTCGAGTAAGTTTAGATAATCTTCTAAGCAATAACTAAAAGCCAATGAGAAAAGAACGACATGCTTAGTTAATTTTCTATATTATGGGCAATCAAGAAAGTTTTGGACCTATGTTAGGAGTTTGTTGTTAATCTTTTGACATTTTGAATAATTTTAAGTGTTAGATTTTTCCTTTATGGATTATGATTGATTTGATTGAATTGATTGATTGGGTGATCTTATATACCATAGTTTATAGAGTTACAATTTATAAACCAAGGTTTTTGAATTGTTGTTTATTTAGACTTAAAGTCTCGGTAGTTTTGAAAAGTGATTTCGAAATAATTTGAGAAAGAAATAATGAAAATATTACTTTGAAAAAAATATATTAATGAAGTGTTATTGTTCCAAACTTTAAAAAGAATATATTTTTTAGTAGTTTTCCAAACATTTTGTTATGATTAAATTTGGGTAATTAGGGGTTTTCCGATTCGGGAGACTCACCAGGTTTATATACTCTGCTGTTGTTTTAGGACGAACCGGAATACCACTAGATGCTCCATGTTGTTTTATTCTAGAGTTATACCATGCTTTGGTTGGTAGTGCCCTCTCGTGGTCATAATTAATTTTTGGTTTTGATTTGTTCCTCTTAGAAGGAATTTGAAAAATATATTTTGAATATAAAACTAGGGCATTTAGTTTTCAATTTTGGTAGTATTTTGAAAAATATTGGAAGCATAGCATTTATTATAGAATATTTTATTTAATTTGTTGCATATGTTTGTTACATTACTTATGGTTGCATCATGTTACCTGATCACATATGGTTGTATTACATATTTTTATGATAGGAAATTATAAATAATCAGATTTACCATAAACCAAGTAAGTAAATCGATTTTCTTGGGATGATTATTACTTCTTCCACTCCGCAAAAATTTCGAGGATGAAATTCATTTAAGAGGGGAGAGTGTAATAATCGATAAATTAATCACTTTGTATTTGAGTATTTAAATCAAAATATTTAAATAATGGATTTTAATAACCAAATAAAAATCCTTTATACAAATAAATAATGACGGTGGAAGAGTTTTCTAATTTAGTTTAAAAAATATTTAGTTCCCTGTAAGATTGAAAATGTGACCGTAATTCGTTTTTGAATTTTCAACCTTTCATCAACTAAAGGTTATCAGAAATGTCATAACTCTTTTGTATGTACTAACACATATTTATAAGTTACTTAGGCATGTTTGAATGCATGTGAATATATGTATATATGTTTAAGGAAATACACATACACACATATA
Organism: Allium cepa; assembly: GCA_030765085.1. Taxonomy (NCBI): domain Eukaryota; kingdom Viridiplantae; phylum Streptophyta; class Magnoliopsida; order Asparagales; family Amaryllidaceae; genus Allium; species Allium cepa. The sequence continues at coordinate 585,185,746 of CM060935.1, forward strand.
TATATAATAAGAAAGCTTCCACTACAAGCTACCAAAATGAATTAAATAAAGAATTTCCCTCTATGCTAAGCAAATATAATTTGATAAATAAGCTTCTTTAAGAAGCTTTGCATTCTTATAAAACAAATTTTCCTAACTTCTTTCTTACTTCTCATTTTCTTTTCCTGTTCCAATTTTTTTCAAAAGATTGAGCTTATTTCCATCGTTTCCTAAACATGTTTCCCAAGTTTTAAAATCAATGTTATTCCACTCAAATCTCTTCCAAAACTCGCTGAATCCTCTCCACATCTTCTTCGTCGCCTTATCTTCTAAAACCAATCACTCATCCACCTAAAACATCAAAGGTCGAGCATAAAGAGCCCAAGGTCGAACCATATTTTCATGTCAAGGCCATCAAAACCACCATCTTTTCGCTTAGAATTGGAAGTGCCAGGTTATACCCTAATTTAATAAGAGTTTGGATAGCTTTTCGGCGAGTAAAACTCTTGAATTTTATAAATTTTTATCTTTAGTTGTATTATGTCATATATAGCTTGCTTGGTGTAGGTATGATGTGTTTTTTTATGTTTGGTTTGGACATGTATACGTTGTGATGGTTGCAAACATGTTAAGTTGGTAAGATAACTATTTGATAGTTAGTAAACTTGTTAGGAAAGGTAGGTTAGTAAACTAGTTAGTGAGTAACGCTTCCTCTTTTGTGCAAAGTTTTAAACCTTTATTGTTAATCATAATTGTTGTTGGATTATCGCTTGAAAGTTAATGTGCTTGTATTTTTATATACTTGTTTACATATGATTCCATAATACGATAATGAATTGTTTAGCGTTAAAGATGTTTAGCTCGAAATTGTTTAAACACCCTTAATAATTTGGCCATAACTTTTGCAAAATTAATCAGAATTTAGATTAATTCAACGATTTGGAAAAATAACCTAAAGAAATACAACTTTTATGTTTCTGATATTTTAAATTTCGAACATTTTAATCAATGAAATTGAGGTGAAAGTTCATATAAGTTAAAGGCATTTAGTAAGTTCGATGAAATATTGGCAGTTAAAGTTAATTATTTATAAGTAAATGCTCTCTATATGTTGTTTATAGTTAAATACCTTGCATATAAGTTTATACCTTGCTATGTGATGTTTGGTTGTATTGTAACGACATAAGTTTGTTTGCCGAACTGCCCGTATAGTGATAATCACTATATCGGCATTTTCGAAAATTACTTCTTATTGAAACTGTTTGGTTTCATCTTCATGCTTGGAATTGTTTTACAAGTTAAGCAAGATTTTGATTAATGATGTTTTCAAAAATAATTAATTTTTGAATAATTATTAATTAATTTAGTTAATTATTTAGTTAATAAGGATTAAGGTTAACAAATTAACTTATTAATGATGTGTTTTAAATTTAACTAATTATTTAGTTAATGATGATTTAAATTCGATTAAACATTTTATTTAATGATGTTTAAGGCTAATTAATCTTTTGATAATTATGGAATAAAATTAATTACTCAATTGTAATGACCCGAGATTTTGGGCAATATCAATTTAATAATCTTTATTAATAATTAAATTGATTTCAAAATTTTCTTTTAGAATTTTAATTTAAATTGGCAAGTTTGTTCTTTTAAAAGCTAACAAATTGGGTTAATAATCTTCTTTTATAAATATTTAATTGGTAAAATTTATTCTTTCAAGGCTAAATAAAAATGTTTTCTATTTATAATGGGTATATATGTATACATGTATAAATAGGAAGTCTTTATTTTTAATAAAAGATATGATTCCAAATTTTAATATATAGGAATTTATATATTGTGATTTGAAGTTATTCAATAATAATTTACAATTTTAATATTAAAATGAATTCTTTATAATGTATATATTTTGTACATACATATTATAAATATAAGGGGTTTAATTTTAATTTAATTTATAAAAACATGTTTTCAAATTTAATATACATATATATATATATATATATATTGTAATTTGGAAGTTCTTATTTAATTTAATATAGAACATTTCAAAAACTATTTAAATAGTTAATCATATTTTTTAAAAAAACACTTAAGTATATATTTATTTGTTTAAAATAAATTTTAGCTTATGTTTAAAATAGGATTTAATTTAAAATTCATTTCTTTTGTTTTAAATATTCTTTCTTTTAAAATTTAAACATAAGACAATTTGGTTTGTAAATATATAAAGTTAAAATAAAATCCACAAACATACAAACATATGATACATTAATTGGTTCAAAACATAAGTTATTTATAAACAAATATTTACATAAATTCACATTTGTGTGTGTGTATATATATAAATTTAAAAGCTTATTTATAAAAAGACAAACATTACATACACTTAAATGTACTACATAAATATATATGAACTTAAATAATTTAAGGTTAAATACTTCTAAACATATGGAGGCATGGTTTCAACATTTGTAAGTTATGTAGCACATAAGTTAACAAGTGGCAAATTAACCTTTAATTTAAAACAAAATTTTAATTAAATAACATATGTTTAAAAAAAATATAAAACCAAGATTTTCAGTTCAGATCCTCTCTATTCTTTTGTTCTTCATCTTTTCAATTGAAAAAAACTGGACACCTGGGAATCAAAGGAAAACAACAAGCAATCAAAAAGAAAAATCAAATTTCAGTACAACAGTTTCAAAGCTTCAAACATGCCAAATCAACACAGCAAGTATAGATTCAAATTCAACAAAACAAAAGAAGTTCAAATTAAACATCAGCCTGGAAACAAGAATCTGCTCCTTTGTCCTCTGAATATAACTGGTGAGTAAACATTTTCTTATAAAAACAGTTTGAACCTATTAATTTATATATTGTGTGAGTGATGAATATTGTAATAACATGATGAACAGTGTTGACATGTATGGTTTGTGTATGAATATAAATATATATATATATATATATATATATAGTAGTATGCTTGTATATGCCTATAGATAAATATAGACAAGCCTCTGTTCTTTGTTCAGGCTTCAGGTTTGATAGAAAAATTCTTATCCTCCTTTACATTTGATTTTAGGCTTGAGCATGTAAATGAAAAAGGTTGCTAACAACGTAATTCAAAGTTTAAAAATAGATTCAACGATTTGTATTAAGTATTAAACTCAAAAATTATAAATTATAGTGAAAATCAAAGAATGGGTTAAAAATCGATCTAGCCAATTTCAATCTTTGATAATATAATCAGAAACATGTTGTAAAATGATGATTTTTAATACAAGTTTTATGATTTTAGAGTGAGTGGATGATGGGTTATTCTGAGTTGATCAGAATTCGAATATTCGTCGATTTACGACGAACGGAAGATTGATGGAGGTCGTGACCAAGGCTGGAGGTGGGGGATGTTATGGTGGTCACATGAAAAATAGTGGTTGATTTTATATTTGGCCATGGTGGCCGAAATGAGTTGATCTAGGGTTCGAAAGAGGGGGTTTGGTCGGATTTGTTCGAAAGCGTCGTGCGTCGTCGATAGGGAACCGAAAGTGACCGCATGTGGGGGAATAGGTTCATCGTGTTGTGGACCAGCTCTGGATGGTATGGCGTGTGTACTGGAGGTCGAAGGTGATGACCAGCAATGATTTTTCGTTCAGATATGGGTTACTGTTTTGATCGAGTTGCTCGATTTTGTTTGGTCATCGTTCTCGTGGTTCTAAAGGGTCGGGTTGCTTATCGTCGTCGTTGATAGCATGGGAGGACCGGAGAGTTGATCGACGTTGGGGATTTCATCGTGCACGTGCATGGAGCAGATGCTTATGTCTAGAGTGTGTAAGTGGAGAAGAAGGAGTCGGGCTCGGGTTGTTCTCGAAATTTTTATGGGTTGGTCTCGAAGGGGTTGGAGCTCGTGAACGCTCAAGGGAGGCTCAGGTTATCCTTTGTTTTGACTCGGGTTTAGACTTGTTTAGTGTTCCATATTTTAATTTAGCAAGTACACATGTATAAAGTTTTAAATTTAATAAAAACAGTGACCAAATTTTTAAATATAAAGGAAGATTTTTTGAAAGCAGTTTTAGTGAAAGTTTGAACAAGTTTTTAAGCTAATAAAATAATATAATAAAAGTAAATAACTTTAATTAAGTTTAAGTAAAGAATTATATCATGTTTAAACATATAAAGCAATTTGAAATACCAAATTGTAATGAGATATTTTGAATAATTAAGTTTTTAAAATGTTGAGCTTTTATTAAATTTATTAAACAAGTTGATTTAGTTTTCCAAATATTTTGAATGTTAAATTAAATGTTTAATTTGTTTTGTCTTAAGATAAATTATATATCTTCAATTTTAAAAAAAAAATTGATTCCTAAATGTTTTGTTTAATGATGTAATTAAGCTAAATTAAATTTAAGAATTTATTTTTAATTAATTAGAGTTATGGATGATTAAGAGATAATTAATTTGGAAAGTTAATTTAAAAGTTAATCATTCAATGAAATTAATAAGGATTACTTGATTAATGTTAATAGTCAAAGTATAATTATTTAATAATGGATAGTTAATGAATAATAATTGATGTAGGAATCATTAACTAATTAGTTGAGAATTAATTACTCAGGGTGATTAATTAAAGAATTAACTAATTTAAGGATTTATTAATGTAAGCAATTAAGGGATAATTAATAACTAAATGTGATTAATTAATGATATTACTTAATTTAAGATTATTTGTTAAATGTAATTAATTGAAAGAGTAATTAATTATTGATAACTATTAGAGAATCATTAGTTAATTAATTAATGTGATTAATTAAAGATTAATGATTAAGGACTGATTAATTTATATAATTAGTTAAAGTTAATTACTTAATATAATTAAAAGATAATTAATCAAGGGTGATTAATTAAGATGAAAATTAATAGATGATTAATTAATTAGTTTGTAATTAACTAATGTTAAATAAGCAGGATTAAGGTAATCTGAGTGACTAGGGTTGATAGTCAATTTAATTAGAAATGAATTAAGTTTATTAAGAATGTATCAATCTCGCTTATGGATGATTGAATGTTATTGGATGAATTGGATGTGATATCTATGATATGTGATATGTGGTGCTTTGTGAGATGTTTGGTTGAATTAGATAATATGAATTACCTATATGTGTTGATGTGAATCATCTATCCATGTGTAAATGTTATCCTTAATAATCATAATTGATTGTTTAAACCCTTAGAAAAAGTTGGAAATTCAAACGGTGTTTTGGATTTTGATGAGATCGGGATTGGATTTCCAGATTTGGATATCCGAAAACCACATCGATCTAAATTAAACGTTAAGTCGTGAATCTCAAGTGAGGATAAAGAGTCGAAGTGTAAGGGCTATTGTCGTTAACTCTGAGGGTGATTCCAATACGAGTATAACGGAGAAAGTACTTTCAGATTCGAGATAAAGATTCAGAGTGCAAGTGCTATTGTCGTTAACTCTGACGGTGATTCCAAAATGAGTGTAACGAGATAGTGCCTTCGGTTCCGTTCGAATCCAAAACGGACTTGTATGAATTGAATACTCTCAGAACATCGTCAGGAGGACGATGAGCATTCTAAGATAGATGTGTTCTATAAAGGTAATCGCAGCCTCAAGCCTCATCAACCAGGAATGGCTAAAACAGGAGAGGTGCAACAAGGCTAAGTGAGTTGCGCTCAAGTAGGACGAGATTTACCCCTGCCTAGATGTCCCTTTTTTATTTCGACTTAGTGGGCAGTTGGTCTCCACCCAACTACGGGTTTGTCTTGTTTGGGACTATCTAGTAAGGGATGGTTTCGGCCTTGTGTTGCAGGGGATTTAGGATGGATCCTCGGTACGCTGATCTAGACCAAGTACTGTGACGGACGGTACCCCAGTACCCCTCTCGTTGTATGGAATCCAATCTCCAATAAGTGTTGTACGTTTTGATTGTGCCTAACTATGTTGAAACGTGAGATGCAAGCATTCCAGCTATTTTCTATTTTACTTGAAAATCCTAGGCACTATTATAATATCACTTGATTTCCTATCAAATTTTTTGGTTAGCGTAAGGTAAAATCTTACCCATATTTTTGTGTGGGGAGTCTTACGTGATACCTTTATTTTCAAAGGATTTTCAAAGTTAACCAACGTTAACCCGTTTACTCACACCAGACCCATGTCTGACCCAAGTATTTATTTTCCGTTTAATTAAACTCTTGGGTACTCAAATTTTTATGAGTAGGCAAGGGATTCATGTTAGCTTTGACGAATTCTGGAGGAGATTTGGAGCAGGGGCTTCAGCTTGTATATATATAGTGGTCCCGCTGTGCTAGTGTTTGCGTTTGTATCTCTATGATGTCTTGAGTTATATGATAGACATTTGTTTATAACCGTCGAATTTGGGATGTATAAGTTGTGTAACTCCGATGTATATGATACTATGTAATATCTTATGTGATGTAATATATTTTATTCGTTCCGCTGTGAGATTCTGATATTGTTTAGTTCTTTCTTCTCTATCTTTTCTCTTTTCTAACTCTTTCTTTCTTAATCATGATGCGTCTTTCTGTGAGATGAAAGGCAGGACGTTACATCAATTATCTAATGATGTTTTAAAATTAATTATTCTTTTTAATTAATGACTTTAAAAGAAAATCAACTTGTCTTAACTTTATTTAATCTTTTATTAATGATGGTTTAATTTGATTATCATTTTAGACAATGATATTTAATTAATTAATTATTTGATTTAATTAATTAAATTTTAATTTATTAATTAATTGTATTAATGATGTTTTAAGGGTGATTTACCCTTTTTAATTAAAGGTTATTGGAGTTAATTAATTAACTTAATTTATGAAGTTTCAAAGTGAATTTATTAAAGTAACAACGATGTTTTTACTTTGTTATTCATTTTAAATAATCATAATTATTTATTTATTAATTTAACTAGTTATATTTTATTAATTGAATTAATAAGGTTTAAATATGGTTTTCCCTTTTTATTATTTAAAGTTGCTTGAAGTTCAAAAATCAAATTGTGTAATGAAGTTTAAAGTTAATTAATCAATTTAATAAGGATTTTTAAGTTATAAAATCCTATTTAAATTGATATTTTTAAGTTGGTGAAATCTTTTAACAAAGTGTTTCAAAGCTAATATACATAATATGAGGTGAAGCACGAATCCAGATTTTCAAAAGAAAAGGTTTGATTCGCTTAGGAAAATGAATTAATTTTCGTAAAGCAATTCACTTATATTGGAACGATTTTTTTATATACTTAGCACTTAATGTCGAAGTAGACTTGTCTCTATTTCAAAAGTTATGAATAATTATGAGGCATAACTTTATGGTAACACTACCTTGACTTGTCCAGTATTATTGTTAACCGGGAAATAGTTTAAGTTAGAATTTGATAAGTGGTGATAAGTATACAAGACTTAATTTCCATATACGATCTTTTTATATCCTTGATAGCTGGTTTCTCAGCAATCGGTAACTTCAGCTTCTTTATTATAGTCATTCTAAGATGATGTGTTGTTCCTTTGATCTTTGATATCCTTTGGCGGAAATGACTAAACCAAAGTGCGAGCAGGGGCCAAGCTATGTGGGGTTGCTTCCATTAGGGTATTCTCACATCCACTTTAGATTGGATTTGATTTTGTGCATTGGGATGTGAAAGACTTGGATACTCGGTAACAGTTGGTGGGATCCGACTTGGAGGTTTTCGAGAGCCATCAGAGCTCTCAAGTATATTTCTAGAGGTATACTTTCGGCAAGAGGGGCGCACCCTCCTAGCCAATGCTAGAAAAAATTTCTTTCCTTATTTGATTCAAACCTTCGAATTGTTTTCTTTAATTACAATGGCACTACACCAGAAAAGACCTTTAGTAGTGTTGAAAAAAAAGCGCTACCAAAACTTTTAGTAGCGTTTCAAATAACGCTACTACAGGTCGCGCAACTAAAAGTATGATTTTTTTTTGTTGTGTTTTAATAAATGCTACGAAATGTTCAGTATAACTGCGTTTTTTAAACGCTATTAAAGGTTTTCTGCAGCTTTTACAAAACCCTACCAAAACTAACATTTTGTTCAACTAAAAACTTTTTGTTGCGTTTATTTTATGCCACTATAAACTCAGGAGGTGTCTTACATTTGTTTCTGTAGCATTATAAAAATGCTACTAAAAGGTATTGATTGTCTTGTAGCATATTTTAAATGCTATTATATACTGTTAGTGGCTTATATTATTTCCAATAACCAGTTATATGATAGTCATATTAAAATTAGTAACAATCGTACAATTTCCATATTCAAACCAACAATCAATCATATAATCATCATATTCAAATAATTGAGAACAAATTAACCACATAAGTATAATATCCATAACCATTTAGATAATAGTTATTTGAAAAAATGAGCAAATTCACATACCACAAGCTTTCACGAACAAGTTTACACAACCAGCACTATCAAATATCATAATACATATAACAATTGAAGTCGTGTCCATTGTTGCTAATGGTCTTCACTCCGGAAAAGCTAATTACCTGTAAACAAGGTTGATAATCAACAACAAGAATTTGTCATGAGTTATCAAGTAACATTCAAACAATATTAATTGATTATTATTCAAACAAGCACATAAATAATCAAGCTATCAAGTTCACAACATTTCATAGCTCATGTCATGATATTAGTTATGTAACTTCTGTTGTTTACTTGGTCATGAATTAAAGGATTGGGATGACCGTTTTATATTAAAAAAAATTGAACGGGCAACATCCATTTCATTCCACCTAATCGCAATGTAAGTATGCTTCTTTTACTACCAAAGGTTTTAACATGAATTATTGCTAGATATATGTTTTGAATCCTGAATTTTAATTTGTTGCTATATGTATAATTTAAGTGCAATTAATTATAGGCTATAATTGACAAGTTCTTTAATTTTACCAGTGTGTAACTAATTGATTTTGAATTGACTAATTAATCCTAGCTCATTTGGCATTGTTCAAGCTACCCAGTTCTAATATGATCAACAAATCTTCATGCTGGCTACCATTTCTCAATACCCTTATGTAACTATTGTTACTAGTTAAAGAATGGTCGACCTTTGTTGCAAATTAAAATGGTACTTTAACAAATAACGTAAGTGCAATTTTTGTTGTTCTGTAAAAAAGGCAACTCTGCAACTTCAGTTAATTGCAAATTAAAAGGCTAAATTTCTATATTAATTTGGATAATTTACTAGTTAATATAACGAGCAAGACATATGAAAAGGAAAAGGTATTATAATATACCTTATCAGTTAATTTCCAAAAAGCCTCACTTTCATTTTTTATGTCCAGTTCCTAGAAAGAGACTAATTTTGATTGGGGAATAAAAATTGTGTGTATTTAAATAACATATCAAGTTACTAAAATCAGATGAAGTTATTCATACAAAATACTTGCAAGCATGAATCTTGAGTTTTTCTGGAACTACGCACCAACCAAATAACGGAGTGAAAGCAAATTGCTGTTATTTGGTATCAGGCTCCATGTAAAAACCAAGCACTAAAAGCAGCCAGATGTGCATAAAATGCTGGTGTAATTGCATTTACCATTTGAATCAGATAACATTATTTACCATAACCTTATATGACCTTGTAAAGGCTTGTTTTATACTATAAGAACATGCACCTCCCAAGAACATGATTCCAAATACATGCTTTATAAGTTAAATAGATAGAGTCTGTTGTCTCTATGAAAGACATTTATTACAAGAGGGCTTTACAACATCATTTTAAGCAAAATAATTAGACAATCTACCATATTAAATTGTTCAAATGAATGAAGCATTGGTGTTATTTGGTAATCTTTTATTTAAACAACCATATATTTCTACCAACTTTTTCTAACACATTGAAATACCTTAATGGCATTTTCCTCAATTGCATTTTCATTTTTTTTTGCAACGCAAGCGGGGTTAACTGGTCCCCTACTAGTTTATTGATATAAGAAAAAAAGAGAAATGATAATGAACATGCTCATTATCACCAATAAAACAGAACAATAACACTGCAAAACCACACACAAGCAAGCAAAGTAAAAACAAACACCCACACTAAGGAAAACAAATACAAGAAGAAAGACAAACAAGAAACAAGCACACAAGCAAGAGCAAATGCAATCAATCAGACATGTGATAGGAGAAATCATACTGACTATCCCTCATACCAACAGTGATAACTTGCTGAAGAAGATTCCAAAGTTGGTCAATACTCCTGCTCTTGTCCTCAAAATATCGTTGATTTCTTTCATTCCATACCAAGTTCAAGTATTTTTTCGGGCAAAAGAAATATATATTTCTATCATGCTTCTTCCACCTAATAGATTTGCATATCAGATCCCACTCGACAGTAGACATCCCATAAACATGTTTTATGTTTATTTTTGCAACCACTCTTTTCCACAAAACTAATAAATCAGAGCATTAAAGAATAAATGCTTAAGTGATTCATTATGTAGCTTGCAAAACACACAGAGAGGGTCAACATACATACCAAAACTCAATAGTTTACTCTTAGTCAGAAGAGCATTAACTATAACCTTCCACATCAGTAAGTTTTCCCTAGCAGGAGAGATTCTAGACCATAAAATCTTATGCCAAACTAAACTATCACTTTCAGTAACATTAACAAGCAAATCATATGCTATGGATATTGAGTGAGACTTACCACGCCAAAGTAGAAAGTCTTCAGTTGCAGTAGGATACTTGGTAGTTTGATACTTTTTTGATACAACATTTATTTCTTGGTTACTGGTGTAAGGTAACACAAGCAAACCATCAGACAAAAAATCCTTTGCTAGAGCATCCCTATTAATTCCTTTCTGCTCTATCTGGAGATGGGAAAAGGTCCTACCAAGCAACAAACCTTCAGACATCCATGGTTCATTCCAGAAGCTAATTGAACTGTTATGTGATAGAGAATATTTTAAAAATGGTAAGAAAGAAGTTCTTAAGCCAAGCATCTTCCTCCATGTCCAGCTAGAATTCTGGGGAACAGACATAGTCCAGAAATTTCTACTTCCAAGATTATGCTTTTTGGTCCATGCAACCCACAGAGAATCAGCATTACAGAGCAGAGCATTAATGTGAACACTGAAGGCAGCCTTATTCCATGTTAACAAGTTAAAAATACCAAGACCACCTTTGACTTTTGGTTTCTCCATCTTGGCAAAGGAGCAAGGGATGATTTTCCTTGTGTGAATAGACCCAGTCCAGAAATATCTCAACATAGCACTCCTGACCATATTGACAAGTTTATAGGGAAGAATAAACACCCTGGACCAATACACCATCATAGATGATATGACAGATTTGATCAACACTAATCTTCCTGCTTGGGACAAGAATCTATTAGCCCAACAGTTCATAATGCCACATATTTTAGAGTACAAAGGCAGGCGATCAGCAGTAGTTATTCTAGATGAGCAAAGAGGAAGGCCCAAATAATTCATGCTAGATTCCATTGTTTGCATGCCATATATATCAATCAACCTCTGAGTTTCATCATTGGAGATTCCTGATGTTAGAATATGAGATTTGGTTGTATTCAAATTCAAACCAGTCATTAGGTAGAAATTATGAAGAGTTGCTAAGATATGTTGAATGGAACCCTGGTCGGGCTTAGTAAAAATCATAATGTCATCAGCAAACAGTAGGGATGTGATTTGGGGGGACTTGCATTTTGAATGGAACAAAATTTCCTTTTGCACATATTTCTTGTTCAGCATTGTAGTAAATACTTCAATAACCAGAATAAATAGATATGAAGATATTGGATCACCTTGCCTGATCCCCTGCTTGCTCTTGAAGAAACCAGATGAGAATCCATTATATTTGACAGAGAATGTGGGGGAGGAAATACAGCTGTAGATCCATGCCACATAAACTTTTGGAAATCCCATGAGTGCCATAATTCTCACAATGGATGTCCAGTGAATACTATCATAAGCCTTCATTAAGTCCAACTTAAGCATGGCATTTTGAGTAGCATATACACGACCATAGCCCTTAAGCAATTCATGAGTTAAGAGGATGTTATCAAGGATATTCCTCTTGGGAAGGAAGGCAGTTTGATTCTTGGAAATGATTCTGCTAAGCACAACAGCAAGTCTAGAGGCCAGAATCTTCGATATACACTTATACATTACATTGCAACACGAGATAGGCCTAAATGATGTAACAGAAGAGGGAGGATGGACTTTAGGTATAAGAACTAGATTAGTAGAATTCACTTCATTAAGCATTTTGAAACTGGAGAAAAAGTTATGAACAGCTTTATAGAAATCCTTCTCAATGATATCCCAACTGTGAATGAAGAATTGCACATTAAAACCATCTGGTCCACCACCCGAAAGTCTGTTCATGGAAAAAAGGGTATCCTTAATTTCTTTATCAGTAACCCTAAAGACAAGAGAGGAAGCTTCCTCATCTTGAATTTTAGGTAACTGCAGTTGCGATAGATCATCAAGAAGAGGGTTGAAACCAGAACTGTTACCCAACAAAATGGAAAAATAATTGAGAAGGGCATTATCCACTTCAGCAGGGTCAGTGTGAAGCACTCTATACTCATCATAAATAGTAGTTATATTCTCCTTAGCATGTTTAACTTTTATGGCAGCATGGAAGTAAGAAGTATTATTGTCCCCTTCAGCCGCCCATTTTTGCCTCAATTGTTGCCTCTTCATATTTCCTTCAGTTTGTAAAGCTTTATTTAAATCATCATAAAGTTTTCTTTCCAAATCAACAGCAGTAACATTGCCCGGATTGCTCATCATAAGTTCTTGGGCTTCCTTGAGCTTCTTTCTCAGCAAAGTTGGTAACAATGTTCCATCACCATATTTGTTCCTAGCCCATTCTCTTAGCGCATACTTAGTTGAACGAAGTTTCCTGCAAAAAAATATACATAGGGTTTCCATAAAAATTTTCAGACCATGCTTTATTTATAATACTAGTATACTCAGGTTCAAGAACCCAAGTATTATAAAATTTGAAACTTTTATTTTCCTTTAACAACTTCTTTCCCCAAGTGAAAATGATAGGTGAATGGTCAGACAGGACAGGAAGGGGGATAAAAGAAGTCATAGTTAGCCAAGAGGTTAAGGCTTTGAGGTTAGAAAAGGAATGATCGATTGTGGTAAAGGTTCTAACTCCAGATCGACTCCTGTTATTCCAAGTGAATTTTGCACCAGTTGTTGGAATGTGAAGCAAGCTTGATTCATCGATTGCCTTGTTAAGAGGGATAATGTCTTTAGGAAGAAGGGGGTTGCCTCCTTGCTTATCATGCAGGGAAAGACAGCAGTTAAAATCCCCAAAGACAAGCCAGGGATGGGTGTCTTGCCTGAAAGCAGGAAGAAGATCAAGAAGAGATTCCCCAGAGATTGAAGAATTGTGAGCATAGATAATAGCTAGGTAAAAGGACTTGGAGGAAGCCGTGAGTTTGGCATGGAAGTGCATAAGTTGATGAGTACTAAGGACAGTGGTAAGAGTTAGAACAAAGGGGTCATGAATGACCATGATTCGACCATAAGATGCATTAGACAAGTTGTGGTTAAGGGTCCAGGATGGATTTATGTGCCTAGCAGCTTTGTTAGTAAGAGTTTCATTCAGTTTTGTTTCAAGAATTGCAAAAAGAGCTAACTTATGATGGTTGATGAGATACTTGACTTGGTCTTGCTTGATTAAGGAATGTGCTCCCCTAATATTCCATATTGCAAAGGTTTGCTTCATTTGGTATACTTCAAGGATTGATGTACAACATTTTTCATGCTCCTAGTTGCAGGAGATCCCCTATTACTGGTTGTATTGTCAACAAAGTCATATTTTCTACTGCTTTTACGTTTTTCACTCTTGTAATCTTCAATTGGAAATGTTGGAGAGCTTCTAGGTGATGATGGCAGGGAGGACCAACCAGGCAGAGTACCAGAGAAAGAGTAGAAGTTAGCTGTGTGAACATTATTTTCATTATGCACAGATATGCACATGCAATATATTTCATTTTCTAGGGATTCTCTGAACTGAGTTTCCTCTTGTAGAGAGATAGGATTTCTTCTACCATATTTTTCATTATTTTCCAGGTTATCACTAACTGCTTGTGGGGTTCCTCCACTAATGCTAGTAGTTACAACAGAAAGTTTTTCAGTGTGCATTGTTGTACCACTGTATGGTGTTGATCCCTTTTGATTACTATTTTCTTTTCCATTTACTCCATTTTGCACTATTAACATTGTTGGCACTTGTTCATCATTTTCCATACTAGTAGATTGCATTTTGCCTATGAATTCTCCTTCCTCCTCTATCTCTTCAATATTACATATCACATTGCTTGGTTCTGAACTACAGTTTTCCTTACATTGGTTTGACTCATCATGCTCCATCAAAACATTAAATCTGTTGCTTTCACTACTGTTTCCAAAATTTATTTTTGCAAGTTTATTTTTTTCCTAAGAACAAGCATGAGGTTCATGCCACTTTGTATTTGTGACTTCTTCTACCAGATTTCCTGCTTTATTAGATATGTTAACACTTTGCAAATTTTTTTCCTTTTCTCTTCTCATTTTAACTCCTCTATTTTCAACCTTTCTCCACTCCTGCCTTTTACTCACGACCATTGTTACTTTTTGACACTCCACTTCCTTTGCACTGCTTGCCTTACCTAATTCTTCCTGTGATCTTGCCTTTTCTTCATTCTGACTTTTCATTTTCATACACTTTTCAGTTTTATGCCCAAACTCATTACAGCATATGCAAATTTCTGGCTTCCACAAATATTCAACTTTGACAAACTGCACTGAACCATTTAGAAGCTTCACAGCAAATTCATCTAACAATTCTACCGTTGGTGAAATTTCTACCATACATTTAGCATAACCAATTCTATCCAACCTTTCTGTTTGCTCATCCATACACATGAATGAGCCAATTCTCGAGGCAAGCCAATTAATTCCCTGGTGAGACCATGCATATAGCGGAATATTGGATAGCTTAATCCACACAGGCACAGATCTTATCGTACTACAGCTATTACCAACATTCGAATCCCATTGTTTTATTATGATTAATTTGTTCCTCATGATAATTGGGTCAGACGCAATTATTCTCCTTCTATCTTCATCACAAGATAGATTGAATAGGAACAGAAATCCATCAGATTTAACTTTAATCGATCCCTTTAATCTCCAAACGCATTTAAGGTGGGCTATAACAGATAGATAGGAAAGCGGTTTGTCAAGAAAAATACCAACCAAGCAGTCACCCCAAACCTCATTGCCAGCCTGAATGATCATTTCAGGCGGAACCAGTGCTTCACCTTCATAAACCAGAGGCACTGAAATAGGGGTATGGTGACCAGCATTACGCGGTTTATCTTTGAAAAGACTACTCCAATGAACAGAAGGAGTAGACTGAGAAGAAGGGGGATTTTGTGAGAGGACAGATGCAAGGGGACAGAATGAACTTGAAGAGAAGGAAGAGATGGGCAAACAGAAGCAGGAGGGAAAGGAGGGGGGCAGATAGCAGACAAGGGGATGGATCAGGGAGAAGAGAGATGGCTAGGTCAGGGGGGAGGAGGTCGGGAGGTACCGGGAAGGACAAGGCGTGAACAGTTGAAGGTATGGTAGAAAGTACGGTTAGAGGGGAGAGGGAGGAATAGAAGCCATTAAAAAAATTTAAAAATCATACGGATATGACTTTTTCCATACTTTGATTTTCTAAAAGGTGATTTCTTGTTTCATTTCCCACTTTGAGCTCATAAGTTATTCCATACTTTACAGTGGCAAAATGAAATTAATAGAAGCGTATCTGCAAAACAAATAATCAAATGAGAAAATCAAACAAAGCACTAAAAAAATATCAAATAAAGTAGGTTGATAATAGCTTACCAATGGAGACGGACCATGTGCACCTTTCATAGCTACAACATAGAACATTGTTTAGTTTACATTATGATGGCAATAGACAACAATAGTTAAATCTAAAGAATGAATTCATTACGTATGACACAGGTTGTTTGTAAGTGTCTGCAAAGCATCAACAAAAAAATTATTTTCATCCCATAAGACATGGTAATGCGCTGGGCAGCTTGTGCCCTGTCAGAATTTACATTGCCAATTTGACAATTAGTATTGAAGCTTTACTAACAACCTGCTATAAAATATAGCATGGTACATTCGATAAAATTACCTGAATGCCAGCATGACTGCAGAGGTAAAAGACAAATTCAGTTGGATGGAAAATACTTGAATCAACAATAGTACCAAAAATTAGGTTGCATGCAAATTAAGAAATGCAAAACATGCTAGAAAAAAAGCAATCTGTCAACATGAATTTTGTGTGCAAAGGTGGTCTGCAAAAATAACTAGTAATGACTTGGCTGCTATTCAAAGAAGATACCAGGAAATATATTTCCACTCTTGTCAACATATGACAAGTCTCTCTGATTATTTGCAAATAATCATGTATGATGACGTTTTTGGACAACCACAAATGTTACAGAGGGCTAATATTCTGCCTCAAGAGAAGCACAGACTTAAAAATAGAAAGGAATGAGTTGCGTAAAATTGTAGCATTAAATCATAAAAATGAACATATATGGTTGAAAATTTGATTACCTTTCGAATCGCATCAAGTTCAAATAAAAGTACTTGATAAAACTGCCCTTCGCTCACACCATCTCTAAGAAACAAAATTAATTCAGTCGGTTGAAAAGCATAATATGCTTATTAGTATAAATTGAGTTAGGCATAGTTTGAAATAAGTCAAGCTAATCACGGTATACAATGGAAAAGAATGTATCATAACATACCAGTAAAAGATTATTCGCTCAGGTTTATGCCCAGCTGATTTCCTGAAGGATATAAGCAGCTCCCTATAAAGGTCACAGACGCTTTTAGCAACTGCAAGAGTTCATACGGCTGAAGAATTACAGAATAAAAACAAAATATACAAAACTGATCATTCCATCATAGTGCTTTACACCCTTAGTATCGGTCCACTCACTATATAGATCTTTTATGAGTTGCTAACGATGTGCTTGTGCACTTACCAACTCGGCATATTTGGTTACCTCTGGCTAATTTTGAGAAGTAACAACCTACAACATTTATGTTCATATGGACACCAATTCAACCAAGCTAAGATAATGATGATGCACATTGATTAGGGGGGTTTCAAGGAGCTGTTGCTAAAGATAAACATGAAACCACTAATGCTACTAATGCAGCTGCTGCTTCGAATCAAAAAGGACAGGCTAATGCTAGTGGCAGTAAAGGAGGACCTAAGGTTACTGCTACTTCTGAACAGCAATCCAAGGGCTTTAACAATTCGAGTAATGCTTCAAAAAAATCCATAAATACCGTAAATTTAACTAAGGTGCTAAGCCTACATGAAAGTTTCTTTTCCTCTCTATTCCAACTATTTCAGTACACTATGTGTGTGATACATAAACAGTGTGTTTTCTGTAACTAAAAGAGAACAGAATTACAGATTAGAGCAGATGAAGTAATTATTTCGAATGAATTGGAAAGGAATACGAAGGTAGACTAACCCGATCCATACTAATAACTTGCTTAATGCCTACTTCTGGAGGCTTTATTTTCGGATATGACATTGGAATTTCAGGTTTGTGTTGCGAGTTCTTGTACTAAATGATGATTTATGTGATTTTTGTTTGTGCAATTAGTTACTATATACATACCTTATGGATTGTAGGAGGATTTCCACTATGGAGCCATTTCTAGAAGCATTTTTCCCTAGTGTATTAAAGAGAGCTTCTACAGCAAGCAAAGATCAGTACTATATTTATAATAGCCAAGTATTAACTGCATTCACATCATCGTTGTACATTACTGGGTTTTTATCTGCTCTTGTGGTTGCACGTGTCAACGCTACAGTTGGGCGAAGAAATGTTATGCTTATTGGTGGTGCCACATTCTTCGTTGGAGCAGCCATAAATGCTATTTATAATCCAAAAATGTTAATAACCTCAATAACCGCTATTGCTTTTGTACGAAGTAGTGTTTATTGAAGAAGCACTCACCCTTCCTGCAAAACATGAAACAATCGTGTTCTTACTGATAATGGCTGCAAATATGCAGTTGCTTTACAAATACATCCAAAATAATCACCAGACATAAAAGTGAATAAATTACTCAATACAAAGTTTTAATTTTGATTTCCAACACACTTAGAATTGAAGTGCTATCATATTTAAGCACATTTACCATATTCTCTACTTATAATTTGACGCTCCATGAAAATTCCCGAGATGACAGAAACAACTTCTAGATTTGTACTATATATTTAAATAAGTTACCAGCACTATTGACATTTATGTTCAGCATCCAAGTCAAGAGGAAAATATTAGTGATCCTGGAATGAAGCATTCATGAGGTTTACATGTTAACTTTATCAAATGTAATTATTATTATTATTTTATTATCAAAAACTTGTTAATTTGTATAAAAAAATACTTTTTATTGTTGTTCCTACTACTACTATACCATTATGAAAATGTATCTTGGGTAGAACTTATAAGTGGATCTTGTGGTTTATCATTCAACAAGTCATTTTTTTTTGTTATGAGGAATGAGTCCCTGTTTTTTCCAAATGAAAATGTAATTATATAGCATCAACAATTATAAAATAAAATGCTTTGAATTGATGATTTACAATATATGACTTATCCCATAATGTCAAAATCTCAAATATTAGATGTGAAAACCAAAAAAATGAAGGGAAAACTAACTTGAAAATCGTACATTGAACTACAAAAGAATATGAAGATTAACAAGGAAACAATAAGCTATCCTCTGTAATGAAGAAGTTTGTTCAAAATAGAATCATAAGTAAATTTTTCCTTAGAGTGGATTTGAAACAGCGGATGAAACTTAGCTTCTAATTTTCACTAGAGTAGAGGACAATGTCCCTTAATTTGGCTGATGAATCATTTAGTTTAAAATTGAAATATAAGTGCATGAATTGATCATGTATGTTTCCGCTGGTGCAGTAAGTTATGTAGAGTGTTTCATTTATAAACATAATTGATTTTATTTTACTTTATTTTTTATTATATCAAACACATTAACTTATTAGTTTATTGTAGTCATGTTGATTTGTTGCCTTTGCTTTTACCTTAATTTGTTTTCCTTCTACTATAGAAACCATAGTTACAAACTTAAAAGGCTTTATAATACATGCTCATATTGATCAATAAAAGGAAGTTTATGTAAAACTCTTCATTATGAATAGTGAGAACTCACTTAACTAAAAAGTTGCTCCTTCAAATTAGAGCCTTGAGCATTGTACGAGGAAGTAGAGCTTAGTGGCTATGAACAAAAAGTATAAGTTAGTGGAGCACGTCCGGTGATTATAAAAATTATTTGGCAAGTGCATGGTTTTCAATGATCTGTTGTGTAGGTAAATTTGCAGCATATAATTTAATTAGGAACTATAACTTGTACTGTCACCTATTGTTATTATTGTCATTTTAATGCTATATCTTTTTGGTACATAACGAAGCTAGGTGAAAAAATTATGTATTGTCATTTTCTAATTAAGGCATAGTTTATTTTGCAAGGATATAAAAAAATTCTTATAGTGCCTACTCTACTCACCTGCTACAACATTTCTAAATGAATATAAAAAAAAAACAAAAACATACCCGAGCTTTGCCCGATAAATGCAGAAGCTTTAACTAGGTTTCCCATAGTTGCCAATGAACCCATCACTATGCCATAGATTGCATACTGCAATACCCAGAAGTGATGCAGGAAGTGCCAAAAAATATTGTTGTAGGCTAAAGAAGGACAAAGGCAACACTTTATCGGTGATGCATTTTGCCGCGTTGCCCTAGAGTCAAAGGCAACATCTTGACGGCACTATGGCAACATCGGTTCTGTTGTTGCCACAGGTACCAAATTTACAAAAAGTGGGCCCAACACGTGGGCCTATATTGTGGGGCCCACTAATTATGTGGCCCACCTTTACGGAACCCTGCTGTGGGGCCATATTCATTAACCTATGGTAACACTTTTACCATCCAATAGCAACACTTTGCCAGTTTATTACCACATTTAACATTATATACTGCAACATTATAACATATCTATGGCAACACCTTTTGCAATTTAAATTGGAAATGTACTGCAACATTATACTACTGCAACATTATATCATATCTATGGCAACATTATACTGCAACATTATATCATATCTAATAGCAACATTACACTGCAACAAAGAACTTTTCATTTCAGAATAACCAGCAACACAAGTTTTACATAGTCAAGTACAAAATAACAAACATACTTAAAAACATAGCCAGTGTATTCATAGTTATAGCCAGTACATACTAAATTCTACTTATTAATAGTACATTCATATTTGCGAGCCTCCAGTGCCATCAGTGCCTCTAGTGCCTCCAGTGCCTCCAGTGCCATCACTACAGACGGTCGCACAAAGATCCCCAACATCAGTTTGCATGTCAGGATTTGCTTCGCCTAATTTCTTAAGCATAACAATCATCATCAACATAATCTAAACCTTAAATAACCTTGACCACCTTATATATTACAAAATCAAAAAACGGAAAACAAGATTAATATTTTTTTCCTTTTCTTTTTTTTTCAATTTTATATTTAAAAATCATTATCCAAATTGACCGTCTCCAGAAAAGCTTTCAGAAATACTTAACCAAGTGTATTTCGGTGGTTAGGGAAATTCAAAACTAAAAACTGCAGACCAGACAAGGTCAAATTTTTGTATCTGATGCTTTCGAATTCTTATAATTTCTCTTGAATGACAACTTTTCCTTCAACGAACTGTTATGGAATACAAAATTTGGAAAAGATGAATTACCTTTCCTTCGGTTCTTTCTTTCCTCAATGCAGCAATTTCGTGTGCATGTGCATTAAAAAGGAAAAAGTTTTCGTCTCCAACCTCTTCTCTTGTTTCTACATTTGCTCCATCCAAGGTTCCAATTAGAACGCAGCCATTTATTAAAAATTTCATATTGCTGGTTCCACTAGCTTCCATTCCAGCAGTACTAAGTGACAGAAGATAAAATTAATGGACTTTATATGAAATTATTCAAAAGAATTTAAAGCTTATTGCACATTTTTCAAGTTGTTTTTAAGCCAGTAGGAGAGACCATAAAACACTGGCTTTAAATTAGTTTGGTAGATAAGAACTGGTGATGTTATCTAACTGAACAGCATTATGTGAAAATTTATTACTTTACCTGATATGCTGTGATAATTCACTAGCAGAATTCAGGACCTCAGCCACATTAACATTATAATCTGGAATGAAAACAACCTAGAAAGGAAACATTGGTATGAGTAAGAAAAAAATGACAAAGGAGCCTACAAATTTTATAATTGAACTTAAAAAAAAGAAGAAGAACCTTATTTCAACTACGAAACCCGTTTAAATTATAAAAATAGGTGAGGTTTTCACCTGACTTTTTTTTCCTTTTGATTTGGTGAAAACCAGACTTATTTTGACAATAAGCATCGGAAGGGTTTAAAGTTGTAGTAAGTTTATTTTTCTGATAAAGTCTTAACTATGAAATTTGTCAAATTACGTCGGTTCAAATCCCGCCTCTACCACTTGTTGTAGGCTTAAGAGAAAGTAGGCATCAGCTTTGGAGGGCCAACCGTTTGGCCGTGAAGTGAAATTGTATCATACACTAGTTAGAGAGGAACTACTACGATCCATAGAGATTCTCCATCTACATCCAATCTCAACAAGAATATGGATAAAATATTGATGAGATTACTAAAGAAGCCAAGCATGTACCTTGAGTAAATCACCAATATCAGGATCATGATTTACTGTGCCTCCTACGTCTGTAATGAGCTTCACTATCCGCTTAGCTTGCACATATGTAGCAAATTCTTTACCTCCAAATATGCATACTCTAGGAACATAGCTAAAAGTCCTTTCTTCAGGACCCATCTCTTTCAACTTTTTGTATCGATAGATGATTCCTAAAATGTTTAGAAGTTGGCGCTTATATTCATGAATACGCTTTATCTGAAGAAGAAAAGACCATAAGTTACTTGACCATTTTAGAGTATCTTCGAATAACATACTATTATGTGAACAGTAATAACCTGAACATCAAACATTGCTTCTGGGTTGACAATGTACCCTGTCCTTTCCTTGATTAATGAAACTGCTAGTATTTTGGTTCATTATTTTAGCATCCCTCCACTCATTTTGGAGATCCATATTGTCTGCAAACTGTGCTTAACTTTCATAGTTATGGAATATCATATATTTTGAGGTAAGATTATGGTATATGTCAGTAGATAACTAAAAGCTTCAATTATCTATATGATGTTTCTAGGCATTCACCATAAAAGATGCAAATGTGAACCATTAGTCACTAAATAGATATAAACGAGGTTTAAAGAAGAAATGACAGTATGTTGCCAGCCAACGTGAAGATGAAATTTATCCATACATACATACATACTATATATATGTGTGTGTGTGTGTGTGTGTATTGTATGTATGTATGTATGTATGCATATATGTATGTGTGTATGATTTTACAACAGGGATTTCACCGTAATTGAATAAGCTAATGTCCTAACTAAAAAGGTACCTTTTTTTTTAACAAACTTTACCTTTCTAAGATCTAATAATCTTTCAATGTTCAAAACCCAGTCTTCTATGCCAGTCCACTTGGTTATTACATTACTCAGCTCGGGATTGCAGAATTTCATCCATCGCCTTGGTGTTACTCCATTTTTTTTATTTTGAAATTTTTCAGGCCACAACTGCAAGAGAAAATAAATCACTAATGACATCGGATTATTATGCATATTTTGCTTTAAAATACATCCAAGCTTCAAACAGCAATACCTTATAGAAGTCATTGAAAACATCATATTTTACGATTTCAGTGAATTGCAGCAAGACCATTCACCGCATGGCCTCCAACAACACAAAGGTTGGCCATTCGAACCAATCTTCGCATATCGGGCTCAGTTTCCAAGTATTTTGATTCAACAACATCCGATTCTTGACCTTCTGATTCATTTTCTGCATGTTCATTTTCTTTATCTGAGGGATCTAAGGAATTAACTGAATTATGCTTTGGTTTCAATATAATAGCTGATGCATCCTTGAACATTTGAACTACAGTTTTAAGAAATTCAAAGTTGTCCAAAATCCTCATGTTTTTTTAGCTTTGTTTCCAGTAATCCTAGATCTTCAGTTCCATACTCAGAGATGATGTTATCGAGGAACTGTGTTAAAGTGAAAATAATGATATTAGATTTGTTTTAACTGGTGATGTAACCCGCATGCCCATGTGCTATAAAAGTACAATTTTTTTACCTCTTCATCTATCTTTTGTATAATTTCCATGTGTCTATGAAGGAGCTTTTGCATGAGATCCAAATCCCACTTTTCCAAAGCTTCTGGAAGAACTGTATGGTTTGTATATGCAACAGTGCTGCAGATTGAGAAAAATGTTGTTTAAGGGATAAAAAATATTTTAAATAAACTCTTACAGGATCTATACTAAACTCCCAATATAGGGTTAATAAGCTTACCTTTGAGTAATTTTCCAGGCCTTCTCCCAACTTAAACCCTTAATATTAACCAAAATTCATATGAGCTCAGGAATGCAGAGTGTAAGATGTGTATCATTCATTTGCACAGCAACTTTGCTGGGAAATTCTTCCCAGTCGATCAAAGTTCCTGATCTTTTCTCAAATCTAGCAATGATGTCTTGAAGAGAAGCAGAACATAGTGTATATTACTGTTTAAATCGAAGAATTTTCCCCTCCAAGGAATCATCACCGGGGTATAATATATAGAAAATCTATTGCAGAACAACACATTGTAAGATGAAAATGATGTTGCTCGAATTTATTTGAATAAGCATTCAAAAGTATCTCTTATCTGTCTTTTTGCATTTAATGAGAAATGTAGTTTTTTGAAAATCTAATAGAAAACTAGTTACAATCAAAATGAAAATTAGGTTAGAAATAATCCTCATTCAATAGCTCCATGAATCAATTCAGCACTTTAATGTTAGAGAACATTAGCAAAGTGGAACACTCAAAATTCTCACATCATGGTGAAAGTGGAATATTATGGGCCCTTTATTGGTAGTAGGAATGTCAAAAGTCTTATTTATTTCTGTATAAGAGATGGAAATGTCTCTGATGGCTGTGTCAAAATATTATACATTTCTATCACCATTAAAAAAAATTATCAAACAAGAGAATGATGACAACTTGTGGATGTTTAGTTGCGCGATGTATCAGCTCAACGATGAAATAACGCATCAATATTTACCATAATATTCTAACATATATTATCAGAATAGTTCCAATCCCCATATTATAAAAATTAGTTACATCCGTAGCTGCTAATTTTTAGATATAAGTTTTTCGTCCGCTTTTGAGTTTCACCAATGCTTGTAAAAGTAAATTTGGATATGACTACACTCTTCGTCGATGGATCCAAAATACACTACTCATAAATGCTGAATTAACTCATGCACAACCATAACAACTATTAAATGTCTAATCCTTAATGTCAAAGTTGTCATTGTAAATCATTGTTCATGGTTTACACACATCGACCAGTGGCATTTTATTTCATAACCAAGTTTATTGATTTATATTTATAAATATTTGGACACCATTACACCTGTAATATGAAATCTTCTATAATTAGGACGTCCCTTGTGGGACAGTGGTGCCAAAGGAGATTTGTCCTGCCATTCTCATATTCCCTTTTTGACGTTTTGATTTGGCAGCAGTAGAGATGATGAGAGTACAAAGCCGCCAATTGGTAACATGCTGTTATATTGTTGCTAAATTAACTGTCTTTGGTAGCTATAGTTTCCATGACACTTAGATCATTTCTGATACATCCATGAGTAACTTTACTTTGTACATACATTATACTTGGAATATAAAACCAAAACACTTGGATTGAAGCTTTTTCTTCTAAATTTTTTGCAATAGAGTTGAATTCATGTACTACCATGCCAGCATACACAAACATGTACAAGTTGTTAAATTATATTTTGTTGCCTTTTTTATCACTTGCTACACAACCTAACAAATTACAAAGCATGCACAACAAGGAAACATGCTTTAAAGTTTATCAATGTTACTGCTAATGTAACCCAGCCTCTACAAACATACACGGTAACAAAAGTATGCCTTAGGTCATCGAATTTAGAAACAACACAGCCATGACTATTTCAGGGACATCGAATTCAAACAATCACAGCTAAATTACCAAGCATCACAGTAAAAATCTTGTCTCAGGGTCATTAATATTTCTGCTAATACAATCCCAAACAGGTCATAAAGCAACATAGAAAAATAATGTCTCAGTGTCAATACAGTAACCAATACATATTTCAGTAAATTCAATTGTTTCAACTCATTAATATTCTATAAATAAGGATGTAAAATAATTTAAAGACATTTAATTTGGTACAAAGAAGATATATTATATCCATGAATAACTTTAACATTGCAAAACCAATTATTCACACTATTCCCCAGGATAACTCACAGGTGGGGTGGCTTAAATGCTAGCATGCACGCATTTCATATGGTAAGAACTTATAATGTTTCCATGTTTATTAAAAAATAACATCAAATAATATAGAGTCTTTGACATTTTTTGTGTAAAACATTACTTACTCTCAAAACTAAGATAACTCGGGATGCATGAACATAATATTCATAATTATATATGTATCTATTTCAAAAGTAATAATGATAACAGAAATATAACAACAATGATGACGATAAGTAGAATGCTTACTTTATGACTCTAGTCTAGATGTGCTATGTTGAGTGGATCATTATATATTGAGCAATACTGCTATACCCGTTTATTGCATTAGGAAAAAAAAAGAGCAATACCATTAAAAATCAGTCAAAAGACCTGTACAAAGGGCCTTGGACGAGCAGTGTGTGTGTCTGCATACGATTTCCGACTTGCACAATTTGTAAGGGCCTTGGACTAGCACATCACCATACAGACCACAGCACAACAGCCTACTGACCACAGCAGTTCACATTACCACTACCAATTTACTACACTATAACCCCCTCATCAATAAAGCCACAACTGCCACCTTCACCTCTGACCGTAGCCTCCAACAGCTCTGAACCACCCAACGACCACGACACTACTTTGACAACACTTCAGACTGCAAAGCCTACTCACCTATTGAACACCAGAAGACTTGCGACACCAGAAAATTTGAAGTCAACAACCAAAACCATCACCAAACCATTACTGTCAACTACTTGAACAACCACCAACCTCCCATCATTCCTCTACCAAAATCACCACAACGAACCGCCGCGTCACAATCCAATTCGTGACTTCCTTCTGCAACCTTCGAAGCCTCGTCAACCCACAAAATCCTCATCCTAAAATCTCCACGAGCAACTACATTGCAAATCATCACTCGGACCCCTACATCGCCTCCAAACCCATTCCTCGACTTCGACGACGCCAACATCTTAGTCCGACTCCATCACTTCCCCCTAAATTCAACATTGAATCATCAGCAATCGAAACGACTTCACATCACAACCGCCAATTCGCCACTCCAGAACCAGTCGCAAACTTCAATTCGCAACCCCTAGTTGCGATTTAGAAAGTTAATTTAGAATTTCTAAAAATTTGATTCTGGGAAGTTTAGTTGTTTGGGAACAAACGAACAACCCTTCAATATTTTGTTAAGTGTTTGAGCGAAACCCTTCAATATTTTGTTAACTTTTGCCACTTTGTTTTTGCTTCTCGCGTTAAAAATTATTTCAGCCCGCTTTTTTTCCAGCCCGTAATCATTTTTTATAATATTTTTATAAGTCTATAGCTACTGCAACATAATGTTGATATCTATGCTAATATCCTGAAGCTAATGTTGTAATAGACAAAAATCAGCATAGCTATCGTTACATTGTAGCTAGTAACATCTTGTATTTTCGTTGCAATAGGCCATCTATGGCGTAGTGCATGATGTCTCTAAGATTGATTATTGTATCATTATGGTAGCCAGAAATATAGCTAGGCTTGAAATAATATAAGTAGCTATTACGATAGACTCCTCTTGATAAAGCAATTATCATACGTGGCTTAGCATTGCCCAGGATAGCGTAGGCACTTCCTGTAACAGGCAATGCATCCAGGCACTGCCTTTCCAGGCGGTGCAGATTGCACTCCTTGTAACATTTAACGCATAGCACTACCTGAAACAGGCAGTGCTCAACACTACCTGAAACAACTAGTGCTACACTACCTTACAGGTGGTGCTGGTTGCACTCCCTGTAACAGGTAATGCATAGCACTTCCTGAAACAGGCAATGCTCAACACTGCCTGAAATAGGTAGTACTACACTGCTTTTACAGGAAGTGCTGGTTGCACTGCTTGCAACAGGCAGTGATGTGCCCTACTTCGACGAGCGGGTGGAAAGGGAAGAGATCTTTTGAAGCCCATTAATTTGAAAGAAGGATATGCGACAAACATTATTGGCACATTCACATATACATGGTACATCATCAGCTTCATCATGCATCTCCATTCTGTAGCTCCACTATTTTGCTTTTTCTGCAAAATTGTTCATATACGTTGATTATTTTTATACTGCATATATATTTATAATAGTGGTTAAAATTTTGGAACTTAAGTGTATAGGTTGCAAGGTACCCAAGTTACAAATGTTTTAATTTTGATAAGTCATATAACAAAAGGCATTAATGTGACTAAAATAATAAAATGGAAATCTTGCATTTTTATCTGTCCATTCATCATCAACTTCTACCACATCACTTGAGCATCCAAATAAGAAGACCTCATCGCTACTTATAAGCAGTGCATTATCATTTCTTGCAGTTTCTATCACCCAACAAGAAAAGTTCAAAAAGTGAACGATGTAAAAGGAAGTCTAATGTGTAATGTTTTTCTATGATTTAGGTTAAACTATAGGGGTTTTCTATGCAGTAAATTCAAATGAACAATAACCGTGTAATGTTTCATTATTACTCCAAGTATCCTGCGAACACTTTCTAATGTGATGTATTTGAGATTAAAATAAAATTAGCATATATTTTAGTCCAATATATAATATTACCGCAAATGCTTTTTAAATCCATATGTTGTAGGTGCACATTTGATATTCGGAGTTTAATAACTATTATTACTTGGAAGATGGTTGTAGGAAAAATGATAAACTATTAGAAGTGGTTCATCTTTAAACTAAAAATCAATGTGTATATAATCTCTAACGTGTCCTTCTCCTCTTTGGTCGTGTGGAGGTATGTTTGTCCAGTTTATACAAGTAAATTAATACCTTGTTTTTGTCAATCGATGATATCATTATATTTCAATGATTAAATCAGTTTTAATTACATAGTTACAAATATTCTATTTTGTTTGGAAATTCAAAGGCTGGAACAGGTGCAGCGCCACATGGATAATTTATTAACAAAAGGGTCATTCTATTTTATCAGCATTCAACAATTAGACTTTTTGTTTAAAAAAATGCAACCTTGAAGTTAAACAAAATATATTTTAATATTTAGCTTACCAGAACATATTTAAGATCCTCTTTAATTTGGATACACTAATTTGAAATATTCTCATCGAAGGATGTAAGTAGTTACTTCTCCAGACGTCTTATCATATTCTCAATTTTCCGCCTCCCTGAAACATTAAACATCAAGTCAAAAATGATAAAATAATACTCAAAGTGCACCATTAACATAATGTTGGTTTTTATTATAGATGTGTGCACACACCTCATACCAAATTTTTTAATCCTTTTCTCTCTGAACTGTCTTTTCCGCTCTTTCGCCAATCGAGATTGAAGCTCAAGTTGCTTCTTGAGCTCTTCCAATTTACTTTCTCGAGCCTCACTGATTTCAAAAGGTATATTCTAGGCAATTTCAAAAGAAAAAGTAAAGTCAACGGAGACCATGGCCACAAATAGGAACTATGCCCTGAACATTTTGTTTATAATTTCCAATTATAAGAAACACAATTGCTTCTCCGTCATCAACTTTATCAGTGAATATATAAACTTATTAGGCATTATAATGAGAAGTACAATTCTAAATTTCTCTAAAATTAATACCTTACAACCAAGCATACGCTGCGTAGATCGAACTCAGTTCTTAAAAGACACTGATTTAAACTTCTTATTCCCCTTTGTGTCATCAACTTTCAACCCATTCGGCTTCAGCCCAATTGGCCGCAGACCGTTGTGGTCTCCATGTACCATTCTTGCCGACTATTGTGGTCTCCATTCTGACTCTAATTGAAATCCCATTTTGACTCAAACCTTTAAAACGTTACACTATAGAAACCACTTTGCATAAAATCAACATAACCCAAATAGTAGAATCACGAATCAGATAAAAATAATCGATCCAGTTGAAATATAAAATTCATACCTATTTAGGGTTTATGTAGAAATCTCAAGCAATTAGACGCGGTATCCGATTGAAGTGGTTGATGTGGACGAAGAGGGCTAGCATGACGATGATGATAGAGAGCACTAGCGTGACGATGAGGATGGAGAATCGGAGCATAAGGTAAAATTTGATGAAGTGAAAAGGCAAAAAAAAATTGAAGTATCGAAGAGGAATAAAAGAAGAGTTGATTTTTTTTCTAAGTATTGAGGATGGAGGTAAACGTGACAAAACAAAGGCAAACAAAAAATTTTGGAGCCATGAAAATTTTATAAAGGTGGGATGGACGTGAAATATTTGGTTGTGTAAATAACGTAGGATAAAATATTATTAGTTGCACTAAGCAATAAACGCTACCACTTATTGCAACTAAAGGCGGATTTTCTTATAGTGTGGGAAGAGTCAACCACTCTTCGCGGTGTTCAAGTACTGGTTTAGCCATTCTGTCGAGTTTGGACTGTTATTTTATTTTATCCATTCTGTCTAGTTTGGATTTCTATTCAGACCGTTTCATTTTTCAACTCTGGACGTATATTAATTATGCCCATTCTGTTGAGTTAGGACTGTTATTCTATTCAGGCTCTTTAAGGTTGTGTGTAGATTACCGTGAGCTGAATAAAGTTAATGAAGAAGAATTAGTATACACTCCCACATATTGATGACTTGTTCGATCAGCTCTATGGTGCTAGGGTGTTCTCTCAGTTGGACCTTGTGATGGTGTTTCTTCAACCATGGGTGATGAAGGAGAGTGTGCTGATTACATCATTTTGTACGCCATCTGGATTCTATGAGTGGTTGGTTATGTAGTTCGGGCTAACCAACGCACCGGCATACCTTTTTGATCTTATAAACCATGTTTTAGGGATAAGTTAAATAAGTTTGTACTTGTGTTTATGGATGATATCCTTGTTTATTTGAGTACGGAGGAATAACACAAGAAGCATTGGAGGATTGTGCTCGAGGTGTTGAGAAAGCACCGATTGAAAGAAAAGTTTTCGAAGTGACACTTCTACATCAGGGATGTGCTATTTTTGGTTCTTATTTATATGTAGGGTATTGCTGTAGACCCTAGAAAGGTGGCTGCTATATAGGATTAGGATCTACCCAAGCTGCTACAAACATGAGAAGTTTCCTTGGACTAGCGGAATACTATATATATTTTATCTAGGACTTATCTAAGGTAGCAGTGCTGTTAACCAACTTGATGAAGAAGAATCAAACTTTTGTACGATGGGAGGTGCAAGCTTGCATTTGTTAATCTGAAGGAGAGGTTGACGAGCACACCGATGTTAGTCATTCTGAGTTGAAATGAGGAGGTGATAGTATACATAAACGCCTGTGGTACTGGACTTGGCGGGGTGTTGATGTAGAGGGGAAATGTTGTCTCTTATGCTATTCGACAACTAAAACCGTACAAGAAGAAATATCAACTCATGATTTGGAGTTGGTAACAATAGTATTTGCTTTGAAGATACGGAGGCATTATTTTCTTGGGCAAAGGTTCGAGTTGTATACAGACCATAAGTCGTTGAAGTATTTGTTCTCCCAAAAGGACCTGAACCTTCATCAATAGCAATGGTTAGAGTTCCTAGCCTCCTATGACTTCGACATTTCCTATGTGCCTGGTAAGGAAAATTTGGTCACTAATGCATTGAGTAGAAGACGTGCTAGCTAGGGAGCAATGTTCCTATGGGGAAACAGTTGGAGTTCATCGCTAGCGATGATTTTAGACCTCGATGTGGGCTAGACCCGAAAGTGATGGCTACCCTAATGGTCATACCAAACTTGATTGAGCAAATCGGTGCTAGCCTGAGGAAAGAAGCTAGACTAGCCGAGATCATGGCAAAATAGAGGAAGTGATAAAGTCTAAGGAGATGAAGCAGTATAGTATCAATCATGATAGTTGGCTCCGTAAGGATGGGAGATTGTTTGTTCCCAACATTGATGAGCTGAGGGATGAGGTGCTACGTGAGTGACATCATTCAAGATTAACTATACATCCCGATGGAAATAAAATGTACCGTGATATGAGGTAGACATTTTATTGGGAAGGGATGAAGAAGGATGTTGGAACATTCAACTCGAAGTGCATGAACTATCAGTTGGTAAAGGCAGAGCAGAAGAAGTCGAGTGGTTTGTCGCAATAGATCGAGATTCCCGAGTGGAAATTGGAAAAAGTTCCAATGGACTTCATCGATGGGTTGCCAAGGATTAAGGAGGGTACGATAACATTTTGGTCATAGTCAATAGATTGACGAAGAGTGTCGTTTTCATACCTATCAAGTCAAGTAGAATGACATCCAAATGGTGTTGAATTGTAAGCGAAGTGGGTTTTGCAATTCCATGGTATGTCAAAGAGCATTATGAGCGACTGAGACCCTTTGTTCACTAGCGGGTTTTGAAAGAGCTTACAAGATGCATTGGGAACAGAGCTACATCTTGGTATGGCTTATCACCCACAAAATGATAGGAATACTAAGAGGGTGAATCATGTTATGAAGGATCTCTTGTGAGCTTGCATTCTTGGTTTAGTGGCTCGTGGGATGATCATTTTCATTTAGTTGAATTCGCATGCAACAACAGTTATCAGTCTAGCATCGTTATAGCACCATCTAAGGCATTATATGACTGACTATGCAATGCTCCTTCATGTTGGTGGAAAGGAGGAGAGAAACTCATACCTGAACCAGATATGATTAGAAAGACTTTGGAGAAGATCGAGAACATTCAGCAACGAATAAAAGTTTATCAAGATATACAAAAGAGTTATGTTGATAGGACGGGGTGTGATTTAGAGTTCTCAGTTGGCAATATGGTGTTTTTCAAGATCCCTCTGTTGAAAAATATCGTCTGATTCAATACTAACGGAAAGTTAACATAGAGATTCGTTGGTTCTTTTCTGATACTTGAGACGAACGAGAGTCTAGCATATAGAGTCGACTTACCTTAGAAGATGGAAGGCATGCACAATGTGTTCCATGTTTCTCACTTGCAGAAGTTTGTGCATGACTCATGCATGATAATCGAACCGGATCATCTTGATAATATCAAGATTGAACCAGAAGCATTGTGACCTCATCGATCGATTCATGTTGTTAGATATGATACAAAGAAGCTTAGGAGGAAGACGGTAGAGCTGGTGAAGTTTTAATGGAGTGAGAGAAAAGATGATTGTACGTAGGAGACCGAGGAGAGCATGATGACCACTTATCCAGAGCTCTTTACTTGGTAATACTTTTGTTTATCGCATTTATTTTCACTTTCAATGTCATATAGGGTGGTTTAGTATCCTGCATGCTAGGGTAGGCATACATTCCATTTATTGTTTCTTTGTGCATGTTTTATGTTTGGCATGTTTGCTCATGGATGATAGTCATGTGGGGTAGCTCTGTTTGATTTATCTCGGTTATATTGGGGATTTTAAGGGTGAAATTCCTAAAGAAAGGGAGTGTAAAGACCTGCATTTTACGTATCAAAGGATCGTAAAATATTATTTTTTTTTCAAAAATTAATCACATTAATTTGATATTAACCACATTAATTTGTATAAATGATTAGGATGTAATATATCATGGCAAGTTGATAAAAAAGGCAATTTTCAAAAATTATGATTAGACAAGGTTTAATCTTTCCTTTATTAAAATGTGGAAAATGTAAAAGTGCTCCAATTTGATATATTATATTATCAAAATTGTAGTTCTCAACGATATCAATCCATTTGTACCATTCGTTCATCAACTAGGTTAATGGGTAGATTATAAAAGGCATTGGGAAATTCGATAAACATGGACCATTCATTTAGGTTCAATAATGAAATAGCGACAACATGGTGATCGAAGAGTAAAGACATGTAAAGGGATTGAGAGGAGCCCTACACTAGTCTTCGTGTAACGACCCAGAATTTTTAGAAATTAAAATTTGAATATTTAATTAATTTTAAATATTAATGAGTGAATTTATAAGTCAAATAAATTTTTATTTGAATTATTGAATTTAATTGGATTTTTAAATCGATAATTTAATACGTTAAATTATGGAAATAATTGAAAATTGAGTTAAATATGATTGAAAATGATTTGTAAAATTTTATTATATCATATTGAAGTTAGAATGATATTTTAGAACTTTTAAAATCGAATTAAAAGTTAATTTGTGAAAATTGAATATTTTAATATTAAAATCGACTAGTAAAAATAGTCAATTTTTGAACAGTCTCAGAATTGAACGAAACCAGTTCCATTGGATCCGTAATAGTTAGTTATTACCGGATTTCAATTTTCGTGTCAATCGGAGTTATCGTTTGAGTGTGGCAGCTCGAAACGCATCGAATTTTTTTTAATTTAAATTTGGCGAGTCAAAATAGCCATTTTTCAAAAAGTCTCGGATTTCGACGAAACCAGTTTCATCGGATCCGTAATGTGATATTATTGTAAGGTTTCAAATTTCAAGTCAATTGGATTTACCGTTTGTCCGGTACAAATTAAAACGCCTAGAAATCGACTTAAATCGGTTTAATTCAAATTGAGCGTTTATAGCCATAACTCGCACATACTTCCGAATTAGCTTCCGAAACCTATTCCATTGTGTCCGGAACGCGGGGTAAACCCTAGAAACACTGGTTACGGCGCCTAAATCGGAGTTCGGAATTTCCGGATGAATAGTGTTCGAATTTTTCTCTATAAATACACCCCCTACCCTTCATTTATAAAAAAAAAAAAAAAAACCTAAAACTCAAACCCTAGCCGGCCCTAACCCATGAACGGCTGAAGTGTTCCCAACTTCTTCTCCTCTTTTCTCTTCATCCATCAACATTTACAAGAATCTTTCAACTAGAAAGATGTAGAACACATCAAGATCTACAATATCAACGGTCATGATCTGAAAAGACTTCACGGATTGGCGGCAAATCGTGGTGGAAGAGGGCCGGTTGCGCACGCAATTCCAGGCGCAGATGAGGGCCGAGTTGGCTATGGTGGTGGGCGAAGGTAGAGGGGGTCAAGAGCTTCCTATTGCAAGTGGTTTGATCGAGTTTCATCGAGTAATTAGTTTGCAAATTCAAACCCTAATCTACGTTTGTGGGTTTTATGCGTTCGGCTATCACCTGGGGATGTTGCGTGATGTAGGTGATGAAGGGTGCGGCTGTGATAAAGGTTGGGGGGATCAAAGGGTCCAGAATGCTTTTAGGTTTAAAATATAAAGTTTATGTTGTAATTTAGTTAATTTAAATTCGTGTAAACTTTGAAAATACATAACTTTTTCATACGAGGTCGAAAAAATGCAAAACTAGTTGCGTTGGAATCGTATCGACGAGCACTACGCGATGGAGTTGGTTTGGAGTCGTTTGGAGTTAGTGAGAATTTTGGGTAAAATTAAACGTCCGTTTAATTTTATTCGAAATAAATCGCTAAAACAGAATTTAAAATCAAGGTGAGAACTTCTCACTCAATCGAATCAGTTTCGATTTTATTTTAAATAATTAGATTTAAAATATTTGAATGCATGTTTGAATGATGATTGTTATCTATTAATTGTTAAAATATACATTATACGCCGTTAGTAAGCGGATGTTATTTAATAAAAACATATACCGCGAATATTTCATAAACAGTGAAATTGGTATTATATATAATATCAATATATATATATTGGCATATGTATATATTGCAGTTGTTAATTTCCCGCATTTTTTGTTTAGCGGATGAGACCCTATTACGCCGTTATTAAGCGGATAATATTTTAAATCCCATATACCGCGATAATTTCGTACTGGAGCGAAATTGGTATTGTGCTAATGTTTTTGGATGCAGGAAAACAGGTTGGAGGGATCCAACTGGATTCCTCAACAGTTTTTAGTTGATTTCAGATATTTTGATATTTGATGGATTATCATATCGATATATGATATCGTTGTTGTCGTGATTGACTATTTGGTATGTAGCATCATTGGACCAAACTTTGAAAATTTAAAAATGATTTTTTAAGTGATTTTTGAGAATATACTATATTTTGGAATTGATCCATTTTAAATAAATAAACGTTATAATTTTTAATGTTATAAAAATTATGATTTTTGAGAAATATAGTTAAAAACTGATTTTTGAGAATATGATGCTAATGATTTTATAAAATAGTTTAATCGAGATTTTAGAATTTATTGTGAAAAGTTTAAATATAGGATTTATAAAATTTAATTATTTTATGAATCAAAATGGTGAAATTATAAAGGAAATTAAAGACATTTTAGAATAATAATATAATTTGATTTATATTAAGAGATTTATAAATGGATATTTATAAATTGAAATATGGACATTATAAAACGAGTTTTTATAAGTGTTTGAATGAAGTGAAAATGAATTTCATAATTGAATGGAATTTATAGAATTTTATACGGTGAAGTTATAAATGGAATTTTATAAGCAGTAGGTTTATAAAATTTATTAAGTTATTAACATAATGATTTTGGATAAATGAATGAATCTTATAAGTTATAAGATTTATAATTTGGGAAGTTAAAAAGAACGATTTTGTAAAATAATCGTTTTATAAGTATTTAACTTATAATATGAACTTTAAGTTTATAATTGAGTTATAAACTGAAATAGGTTAATAAAAGAATTTATAAAAAGGAAGCTTTTATAAATAAATAGAAATGGAATTTATAAACGTTGTTTTATAAATTCGCAAATGACTTATTTTGATAAGTAAATTGTTGAAACCTATTAATGGAGTTATATTCACGTTTTTGAATAGTGAATAATCCTTTGAATTAAAATGAATAGAAATGATGAAATGTGTTAACGTAGTATCTTCACGTTTTTGAATAGTGAATAAGATGTTAAAGAAATTGTTTTGAATGTGATATTTGAAATAGAATTAAAACGATCTAACAAAGTTTTAATTGTGTTGAGATTCGAAACCATAGATTTCGACATTTATTGTTGAAATAGACGTTTTCGAGAAATAGAAGGAAATAGTGGACTATAACACTGTTGTTATAGTAAATGATTTTCGAAAGGAAATGTTTTGTATAGTATTGGGATTTATATATCTATTTTAATTTCGAATCCCTATACTGGTGGTTTTGGGTTGTCGTAACGATGTTTTACGTAACATTCGTTTTGGCCCAAATAAATATGTTTAAGAGAATGATTTCCTTAAAAGAATGAAATATATACTTATTTTTGATTGAAGTATATTGAATATTTTCCAAGTGTTGAAAATAAATAAAAATTGTGAATTACTTATGAATAAATAAGTATGGAAATGTTTTTCCAATATAAAGTGAATATTAGAGAATTTATCTTTTTGAAGATAAATTGAAATGAATAATCGAAATTGAATATTCATAGATATTTTGGATTATAAATTCACTATGGAATTTATGAATGAAAAGGAGAATTTGTTTAAAAATAAATATTGATTTATAAAGTTT
The DNA here is from genome assembly GCA_030765085.1 of Allium cepa. NCBI lineage: Eukaryota > Viridiplantae > Streptophyta > Magnoliopsida > Asparagales > Amaryllidaceae > Allium > Allium cepa. Next base: position 585,222,691 of record CM060935.1, read on the forward strand.
TGAATTTATATATCTAGTGAAGATATTTTGGAAAATAAATAATTTGGAAAATTATTTGGAATCTGGTGATGTGTGCATATCCATTGATAGTTCAATAACCGACTATCAATATTTCCCTTTGAATGGGTAATTGATGTGATTTGTTTGAATGTGAATGCTGCACTTATTTTTGAATAAGCGCTCACTATTTGGGTTAACCGGGAAAGGACCATGGGGTCGTATAACCCATTCCGAATATGTGATACGTCGTTGTGAATTGCATTTGAAGATCGGTGTTGAAGACCGGTATTTGCGAGAGCGATAGGATGACCTATCGATTGTCTCTGCACTGGGTAGCTCCTGGTATTGAGATCTCCTAAGTGATGGGAAATTCGATCGGGATTGTGAATACCCGGATTGCAAGGACTTCTTTGAAAGTGCCTTCGGTTTTGTTCGAGCCCGGAACAGACTTGTATGGATTGTGTGTCTGACATTACAAGTTGAGATATAAAGCCGATTTCTTTCAAATATATTTCTGTTGATGGCGAAGAATTTATTCTTTTAGCTTAACACCCTTCTCTGAGACGTACGAGCTCAGAGGTTATATAGTTGAAGTTATTAGGGATATATTCCCAATTTGGTAATGTGACATGCTGAGTGTTGCTGTAAATGATCATTGTGTTGATTATTGTGATAGGATCGTTTATTTGATCGTCTATCTTAGTGATCATTGTGTTGATCATTTGTTGACCCAAAGCATGGCTTTTGTATAAAGTATGTTTTTGTGGACGTGACTTCGTCGAGCCTCACACCCCAGAAATGGTCAAAACAGGAAAGATGCGGCAAGGTTATGAGGGGTAGCACCCTTTAGGGTATGTACATTTCCTTCTGGATAGAGGTGGTATCATGGTATGGAGCCCAGATATTTAACCTATGTGGTTACTACGAATTTATTACTTTGTGGTTGTTGGTTTTCGGGATCCCGTGAGAAAGGTCGTTTACGATCGGAGAATGGCGTGCTCGTGTCAGTAGTTACCCAGTTAGGGGTAACCCGGCCTTGTGTTGGCAGAGTTCCGGTTTGGTTCTCGGGGATGTCTTTCCAGAGGCATTCTCATGTGGCAATGGGAAGTTCCTTGGCCTGATCATTTGTTGGAAATCCAAAGAAACAATACGAAACTTGTATGGTTTTAGTTGTATAACCTGCTATGGAATGTGGCGGTAACCTGCTATTGAACATAGTTAGCTATAGTAGGCATACGATAATGGTCGTATGTTGGCTAAGATTTATATTCTACTTTCGAAATGAATTTTTCCTACACTATGCACTAATAATAATATCAAATGTTATTTTAAATGCGTATCAAGCATCTTTGGCTATCATAAGGAGAAATCTCCTCCGATTCTGCGTTTAAATGTGTGTGTGTGCGGGAGGCCTTATGGTAGTCTCATTTTTAAAAGCATTGCGAATTGAAATAAAAATATCTCTCTATTTTGATTTTAAAGATAAATAAACTGTTTTGAGTTCTCACACCAGTCACATGACTGACTTGGAGTTTATTGTTTTCCTTCCTAAACTCTGGGTGCCCACCAATTTCCACACGGGCAGTCAAGAGTTAGGTTTATCAGGATATTCTGGATATTCTGGAGTTGCTGGAGGCAAGCTGGATGACATGGCGTATTACTAGTTTATATAGTATTTCTTTTTCCGCTGCACTATTTGTTGTTGTTGTTGTACACTCTGATGATATGATGTAATGAAATGCATAAAATGTAATAACTGATATAGTTCTTTGTTTAAAGATTATTCATTTATTATTATATGTTGTTCCGCTGCGAATTGTGAGATTCTGATGTTGTTCTGTTTGTTTTCTGTTCCGTTCTATTTTTCTCTTTTTTTTCCATTCTCTATTTTCTTTTTCTTTCTATTTTAAAATTTTCTATTTTTCCTTTCCCTCTTCTCTCTATTTTCTATTCTTTTCTCTTCTCTTTTCTTAAATTCTTTTTCTTAAACCATAACATTTCGGGTTTTTGGCCTTCGATTTCTCGACAGTCGATAAAGTGAGTATCGATGTTGAATTTTCATAAGTCGAAAATTTCCGGGGCGTTACATTTGGTATCAGAGCTTATGGTTAAGCGACAACCATGGTTCTGTTGGGTATTACTCATTAGAGATAGAGTCAGTAGTACTCTAGATTGAGTTTGAGTGTAATAATAGCTATGAGAGCGTATTTGTTAGTGAATATAAAATTGTTTTATATTGTGATGATTGGTTTGTTGATTGGTATATAGATTCTGGTTAATACGAGTAATTAACGTTGTTGATAGGGATCTCTAAACGCTTGTACAGAACAATTCGACACGATATTGTTTTAAATTGGGTAAATGAAATAATTTTACCTTGATTATATTTTATATATAAAGAAATAATTTTCAGAATTATTAAAGTATATAAGTTGATTGTTTAGTTGTTTGAATAATCTAAATAAAAGAATAATTGTATAAGCAAAAGAATTATAAGAATTGAATTATAATTAAAGTAATTTACAATTGTGAAATAAACCTATATATATGAGAAGTGAAACTATATGAATATAACTTAAAATATGTTGAATGAAGTTGATATTAGTATCAAAGTAAATTAGTAAAATTAAGTGATGAATATAAACTTGAGTTATATAAATGAAATTCAACTTTTGTAATAGAATTGAATGAATGGATTGACTATTAATCAATTAAATGTGAATTAAGTTGATATGGAATAATGAATGTAAGTGTTAATTCATTAAAATCTAATGTTATTAGAAAGTTGAATAATTGAATGAAAATCAATTAATTAAACCAATTGATAAGCAAAGGAATTTGGTTGTAATTATATATACATTGGTTGTTATATGATTGTTAGATGATTGTATATAATTCGTTAAGAGTTAATGAAATTGAAAGCTAAAGTAATTGAAATTCAATTGGAAGTTAAGTGAAACTTAAATAGAATTGAATTTGATTTGGAAGTGAACCAACTTGAATATGAATTAGTGAATATAAACTAATTGAGAATAAATGTTAATAAAAACATCAACTATTAATAAATCAAATGTGATTTAAATTGAAAACCCAATTCATTTAATATTAATGAGAATATAAATGAATATCTATTGGTTATGGATGTTAGTTGAATGATAGTGGGTTGATGTTTGCATTTCTTGCTTTTGTTTCAGTTACTATATGTTGTATATTGATACTATTTGTAACGACTAGGATTTTGCCCGCTCAAAAATCGACATCCATACTTCAAATCGTATTCGAATGTCATAGATTCGACCGTTCAAATCCGATTCGCCGGAGCTTATAACAATCATTAAGTAAACAACACAGCGGAATAAAAGAATAATACATTGATATATAGCTTTGATACAATATCTGATACAACAGATGATCTAATAGATATCAATATACATCAGAGATATGATACAATAAAATAGCAGCGGAAAGAAAAACGATAGACAACATCTAGCAGCGAAACAAATAACTCTAAGATAGTCTTCAAAAGAGAACTCCGAGAACTGCAACTCCATTTCCAATAATCAATCCAGCAATAGCTCGAACTCCCAATAACGATGCACCTAGATAACCAAGACTGGTGCGATCCAAAGACTGAACTAACTCCAGATAATCTACTAAACCTGGAATCAAATAACACGCACGATAACCCAAACCTGTCAACGTCTCCCCCACGACGCTCCGACCACCAACGACCTTCCACCTCCGGCCACAGCCTCGCCTACGACCAAGCCACCAACACCTAAAACCCCGAAGCACTCGACGCTTCGATGCGTACGAACCGACCCCAAACAATTACACAGCCAAAAATTAGGTCTAGGAAAAGGAACCCATCACCGTCGCCACCTCGTTCACTTGCAACCCCAACCAATATTTTTCCTAGGGCCACTGATCACTCCTCCACCTCCAGGAGGAAGCTCGACCACCACGACTCCATAGATCATCAGAGTTCGGCCAAAACTCAATTTCCAGGCAATCCCCAAATTCACATCCAATGCCTCACTTTAAATCGTGATTTTGATTTCAAAAATCACAACTTTCCAGGCCAAATCAATTTATGTATTTGAATCAGAGAATTGTATAAATTGATTTTTAACATGTTTATAAAAGTTTACAGTAAATCTGGATTTCCAGGACGATACTACTTTGTTTTTAACTTAAACAAGTTTTTAAATTAAACTCTATGGTTTAACTAACATGTTTCATTAAATACTTAAATCCAAATATAGATTGGATCAAGAGATATTGATTTTCAAATAAGCCTTTAGCTTGAAATTTTGGTAACAGAATGTTACAGGGAATGCAAATACACATATACACACATTCATATATCAATATGCAGAGAGGTTGCCAAACACTTATATATATAGGAAGCACATACTTTCCAGACCACTACATAAACAAGAGTCTACTCAAAGATTTTTAAAGGTGTAAGGTTACTCACTGTATTTCCAGAGGAAGAAGAAGACAGAGCTTCTCTACTTGAAACAGACTGTTGAATCTTCAAGCTGAAACCCCCTTTTCTTTTGATCTCTGGTTTGAAGTCATTTGTTTTGATTTATATTGTTATTTAAATTTTGAATCTTTGTTTAAGTATGAAGTAATATTTACTTCAGATTTTAGCTTCAAGGAACGAGCTGATGAAAATATATAGGAGAGCAAGTTTATAAGTTGATGTATATATAAAAGAGGAGTTGTACAGGTTGATTATTGTTCTATGCAAGGTGATGTTACCTTCTCTTTGTACTATAAGCATGGTTGAAGATGCTTTGTTCAATAATTATGTATGTACAGTTTATATATGTGCTTGTTTGAGTTGAGATGAAAGCTTTATTACTTTTCTTTGTACTTCTTTATTTCAGCCTGCATTTTCTTGCCTGCATATACTTTTGCATGTTGACTTGCTGATTTCATGCTTTATACTTTTTAAATCATGTTGTTAAATTTTATTCTAGTGCCATCACTTCTTATTTATTTCTTTGCTTTGTTTTGTTTCTTATATTTGTTTAGGCCTTGTTACTTAGTACTTTGCATATTTATTCTCTTTAGTTTTGTTTTATACTTATTGTTTTTGTTTTATATTTGTTTTATACACTTTCATATTAATTCTTTTTGCTTTTGCTTATTTATATTTTAATTTGTTTTGTCTTCTATTTTAAAATGAAAAAAAAAAATTCTATAAATGTTGTGTTGTTATGCTTTAATCACTTTACTTTGTTTCTTCCTTACATTATATTTGAATTGCATACTTATATATTTGTTTGTAATTTATTTCATTTTAAATTCACAAATCCTAGTTTTCTTTAAAAATATATATATATATTTAAATCTGAAATAACCATTTCTATCTATAAAAATCCATTTGTATAAATATTATACTATTAATATTGTTTAAATACAACTCATTATTTAATTAAAACAATTTATAAAAGAAACTATCTTTATTTTGATAAATAACATATTTTTATTTGCTCTTATTCTTGCATTTTAAATTTACTTCTATTTTTAGTTTAAATAATTATCATAAATTTTACTTTAAAAATTATTGTTTTATATTTCTCTATATATACACATATATTTTATATAACTCAAATTATCATTATTTATAAATTTTTAAATCAATTTATCTATTTATTTTTATACTTGTGTCCAAAGTATATTATTTACTTTTCAAAATCATTTATATAAGAATTTATTTAAAATCCAATATATATATATATATTCACATATATACAAAATTTCAAATCCATATGACTATATATATATATTCTATTTGAATCGAGGAAACTCGCTTCCATTTATATTTAATTCTATAATTTTTATTCAAAATTTCCTTTAATTATCAATTTAAATTAAATTAAAATCTAGGGTCGTTACATTATTGTCTATATGCATGATTCTCATGTTGTTTGTTGAGTGATTAGTAGGTGCGGATCGCGTTTGCTTCGCATTTGGAGCTCGCTTTCGCGCTATATTAGCCGTATATGCTCGCTAATAAAATATAAGGTACATATCTCGGATTAAATATCGTACTTTTACACTTTTTTCCCTTCGGGATGCCTCATTACTTGATGAGATGTATATTTGTGATATATATACTGTCATTTTTTTTTCGGATCGAGCCGCGCAAAGGAGACTATGGCGAATTTTTCCGAAAATTTAAGGCGTTAGAAAAAATTGAGAAAATTGGAAAATTTTGAAAACTATAACTTTGATTTTGGAATTGAAAGTTAAACAATGGTAGTTGTTTTTAAAAGATAACTAAGTATGATTTGAAACTTAGTAAGTTATTATAAGAAGTTTAACTATGGATTTTGGGAAAATTAATAAATTCCATAACTTTTCTTACTTGTAATTTCGAGGACGAAATTCTTTTAAGGGGGGAAGATTGTAACGACCCAGAATTTTTAGAAATTAAAATTTGAATATTTAATTAATTTTAAATATTAATGAGTGAATTTATAAGTCAAATAAATTTTTATTTGAATTATTGAATTTAATTGGATTTTTAAATCGATAATTTAATACGTTAAATTATGGATATAATTGAAAATTGAGTTAAATATGATTGAAAATGATTTGTAAAATTTTATTATATCATATTGAAGTTAGAATGATATTTTAGAACTTTCAAAATCGAATTAAAAGTTAATTTGTGAAAATTGAATATTTTAATATTAAAATCGACTAGTAAAAATAGTCAATTTTTGAACAGTCTCAGAATTGAACGAAACCAGTTCCATTGGATCCGTAATAGTTAGTTTTTACCGGATTTCAATTTTCGTGTCAATCGGAGTTATCGTTTGAGTGTGGCAGCTCGAAACGCATCGAATTTTTTTTAATTTAAATTTGGCGAGTCAAAATAGCCATTTTTCAAAAAGTCTCGGATTTCGACGAAACTAGTTTCATCGGATCCGTAATGTGATATTATTGTAAGGTTTCAAATTTCAAGTCAATTGGATTTACCGTTTGTCCGGTACAAATTAAAACGCCTAGAAATCGACTTAAATCGGTTTAATTCAAATTGAGCGTTTATAGCCATAACTCGCACATACTTCCGAATTAGCTTCCGAAACCTATTCCATTGTGTCCGGAACGCGGGGTAAACCCTAGAAACGCTGGTTACGGCGCCTAAATCGGAGTTCGGAATTTCCGGATGAATAGTGTTCGAATTTTTCTCTATAAATACACCCCCTACACTTCATTTATATAAAAAAAAAAACCTAAAACTCAAACCCTAGCCGGCCCTAACCCATGAACGGCTGAAGTGTTCCCAACTTCTTCTCCTCTTTTCTCTTCATCCATCAACATTTACAAGAATCTTTCAACTAGAAAGATGTAGAGCACATCAAGATCTACAATATCAACGGTCATGATCTGAAAAGACTTCACGGATTGGCGGCAAATCGTGGTGGAAGAGGGCCGGTTGCGCACGCAATTCCAGGCGCAGATGAGGGCCGAGTTGGCTATGGTGGTGGGCGAAGGTAGAGGGGGTCAAGAGCTTCCTATTGCAAGTGGTTTGATCGAGTTTCATCGAGTAATTAGTTTGCAAATTCAAACCCTAATCTACGTTTGTGGATTTTGTGCGTTCGGCTATCACCTGGGGATGTTGCGTGATGTAGGTGATGAAGGGTGCGGCTGTGATAAAGGTTGGGGGGATCCAAGGGTCCAGAATGCTTTTAGGTTTAAAATATAAAGTTTATGTTGTAATTTAGTTAATTTAAATTCGTGTAAACTTTGAAAATACATAACTTTTTCACACGAGGTTGAAAAAATGCAAAACCAGTTGCGTTGGAATCGTATCGACGAGCACTACGCGATGGAGTTGGTTTGGAGTCGTTTGGAGTTAGTGAGAATTTTGGGTAAAATTAAACGTCCGTTTAATTTTATTCGAAATAAATCGCTAAAACGGAATTTAAAATCAAGGTGAGAACTTCTCACTCAATCGAATCAGTTTCGATTTTATTTTAAATAATTAGATTTAAAATATTTGAATGCATGTTTGAATGATGATTGTTATCTATTAATTGTTAAAATAGACATTATACGCCGTTAGTAAGCGGATGTTATTTAATAAAAACATATACCGCGAATATTTCATAAACAGTGAAATTGGTATTATATATAATATCAATATATATATATATTGGCATATGTATATATTGCAGTTGTTAATTTCCCGCATTTTTTGTTTAGCGGATGAGACCCTATTACGCCGTTATTAAGCGGATAATATTTTAAATCGCATATACCGCGATAATTTCGTACTGGAGCGAAATTGGTATTGTGCTAATATTTTTGGATGCAGGAAAACAGGTTGGAGGGATCCAACTGGATTCCTCAACAGTTTTTAGTTGATTTCAGATATTTTGATATTTGATGGATTATCATATCGATATATGATATCGTTGTTGTCGTGATTGACTATTTGGTATGTAGCATCATTGGACCAAACTTTGAAAATTTAAAAATGATTTTTTAAGTGATTTTTGAGAATATACTATATTTTGGAATTGATCCATTTTAAATAAATAAACGTTATAATTTTTAATGTTATAAAAATTATGATTTTTGAGAAATATAGTTAAAAACTGATTTTTGAGAATATGATGCTAATGATTTTATAAAATAGTTTAATCGGGATTTTAGAATTTATTGTGAAAAGTTTAAATATAGGATTTATAAAATTTAATTATTTTATGAATCAAAATGGTGAAATTATAAAGGAAATTAAAGACATTTTAGAATAATAATATAATTTGATTTATATTAAGAGATTTATAAATGGATATTTATAAATTGAAATATGGACATTATAAAACGAGTTTTTATAAGTGTTTGAATGAAGTGAAAATGAATTTCATAATTGAATGGAATTTATAGAATTTTATACGGTGAAGTTATAAATGGAATTTTATAAGCAGTAGGTTTATAAAATTTATTAAGTTATTAAAATAATGATTTTGGATAAATGAATGAATCTTATAAGTTATAAGATTTATAATTTGGGAAGTTAAAAAGAACGATTTTGTAAAATAATCGTTTTATAAGTATTTAACTTATAATATGAACTTTTAGTTTATAATTGAGTTATAAACTGAAATAGGTTAATAAAAGAATTTATAAAAAGGAAGCTTTTATAAATAAATAGAAATGGAATTTATAAACGTTGTTTTATAAATTCGCAAATGACTTATTTTGATAAGTAAATTGTTGAAACCTATTAATGGAGTTATATTCACGTTTTTGAATAGTGAATAATCCTTTGAATTAAAATGAATAGAAATGATGAAATGTGTTAACGTAGTATCTTCATGTTTTTGAATAGTGAATAAGATGTTAAAGAAATTGTTTTGAATGTGATATTTGAAATAGAATTAAAACGATCTAACAAAGTTTTAATTGTGTTGAGATTCGAAACCATAGATTTCGACATTTATTGTTGAAATAGACGTTTTCGAGAAATAGAAGGAAATAGTGGACTATAACACTGTTGTTATAGTAAATGATTTCCGAAAGGAAATGTTTTGTATAGTATTGGGATTTATATATCTATTTTAATTTCGAATCCCTATACTAGTGGTTTTGGGTTGTCGTAACGATGTTTTACGTAACATTCGTTTTGGCCCAAATAAATATGTTTAAGAGAATGATTTCCTTAAAAGAATGAAATATATACTTATTTTTGATTGAAGTATATTGAATATTTTCCAAGTGTTGAAAATAAATAAAAATTGTGAATTACTTATGAATAAATAAGTATGGAAATGTTTTTCCAATATAAAGTGAATATTAGAGAATTTATCTTTTTGAAGATAAATTGAAATGAATAATCGAAATTGAATATTCATAGATATTTTGGATTATAAATTCACTATGGAATTTATGAATGAAAAGGAGAATTTGTTTAAAAATAAATATTGATTTATTTTTGAAGTTTTGAATTTATATATCTAGTGAAGATATTTTGGAAAATAAATAATTTGGAAAATTATGTGGAATCTGGTGATGTGTGCATATCCATTGATAGTTCAATAACCGACTATCAATATTTCCCTTTGAACGGGTAATTGATGTGATTTGTTTGAATGTGAATGCTACACTTATTTTTGAATAAGCGCTCACTATTCGGGTTAACCGGGAAAGGACCATGGGGTCGTATAACCCATTCCGAATATGTGATACGTCGTTGTGAATTGCATTTGAAGATCGGTGTTGAAGACCGGTATTTGCGAGAGCGATAGGATGACCTATCGATTGTCTCTGCACTGGGTAGCTCCTGGTATTGAGATCTCCTAAGTGATGGGAAATTCGATCGGGATTGTGAATACCCGGATTGCAAGGACTTCTTTGAAAGTGCCTTCGGTTTTGTTCGAGCCCGGAACAGACTTGTATGGATTGTGTGTCTGACATTACAAGTTGAGATATAAAGCCGATTTCTTTCAAATATATTTCTGTTGGTGGCGAAGAATTTATTCTTTTAGCTTAACACCCTTCTCTGAGACGTACGAGCTCAGAGGTTATATAGTTGAAGTTATCAGCGATATATTCCCAATTTGGTAATGTGACATGCTGAGTGTTGCTGTAAATGATCATTGTGTTGATTATTGTGATAGGATCGTTTATTTGATCGTCTATCTTAGTGATCATTGTGTTGATCATTTGTTGACCCAAAGCATGGCTTTTGTATAAAGTATGTTTTTGTGGACGTGACTTCGTCGAGCCTCACACCCCGGAAATGGTCAAAACAGGAAAGATGCGGCAAGGTTATGACGGGTAGCACCCTTTAGGGTATGTACATTTCCTTCTGGATAGAGGTGGTATCATGGTATGGAGCCCAGATATTTAACCTATGTGGTTACTACGAATTTATTACTTTGTGGTTGTTGGTTTTCGGGATCCCGTGAGAAAGGTCGTTTACGATCGGGGAATGGCGTGCTCGTGTCAGTAGTTACCCAGTTAGGGGTAACCCGACCTTGTGTTGGCAGAGTTCCGGTTTGGTTCTCGGGGATGTCTTTCCAGAGGCATTCTCATGTGGCAATGGGAAGTTCCTTGGCCTGATCATTTGTTGGAAATCCAAAGAAACAATACGAAACTTGTACGGTTTTAGTTGTATAACCTGCTATGGAATGTGGCGGTAACCTGCTATTGAACATAGTTAGCTATAGTAGGCATACGATAATGGTCGTATGTTGGCTAAGATTTATATTCTACTTTCGAAATGAATTTTTCCTACACTATGCACTAATAATAATATCAAATGTTATTTTAAATGCGTATCAAGCATCTTTGGCTATCATAAGGAGAAATCTCCTCCGATTCTGCGTTTGCATGTGTGTGTGTGCGGGAGGCCTTATGGTAGTCTCATTTTTAAAAGCATTGCGAATTGAAATAAAAATATCTCTCTATTTTGATTTTAAAGATAAATAAACTGTTTTGAGTTCTCACACCAGTCACATGACTGACTTGGAGTTTATTGTTTTCCTTCCTAAACTCTGGGTGCCCATCAATTTCCACACGGGCAGTCAAGAGTTAGGTTTATCAGGATATTCTGGATATTCTGGAGTTGCTGGAGGCAAGCTGGATGGCATGGCGTATTACTAGTTTATATAGTATTTCTTTTTCCGCTGCACTATTTGTTGTTGTTGTTGTACACTCTGATGATATGATGTAATGAAATGCATAAAATGTAATAACTGATATAGTTCTTTGTTTAAAGATTATTCATTTATTATTATATGTTGTTCCGCTGCGAATTGTGAGATTCTGATGTTGTTCTGTTTGTTTTCTGTTCCGTTCTATTTTTCTCTTTTTTTTCCATTCTCTATTTTCTTTTTCTTTCTATTTTAAAATTTTCTATTTTTCCTTTCCCTCTTCTCTCTATTTTCTGTTCTTTTCTCTTCTCTTTTCTTAAATTCTTTTTCTTAAACCATAACATTTCGGGTTTTTGGCCTTCGATTTCTCGACAGTCGATAAAGTGAGTATCGATGTTGAATTTTCGAAAGTCGAAAATTTCCGGGGCGTTACACTTCGATCGTCCTACTTCTAAGCTTGGAATTAGCAAAACAATGTAGAATTATGGCAGTAAAGGGTTCGCCTATGGTGATGGAAGACCGAAGTAAAAGGGATAGCGCTTACGTCTTGGCAAGCGGAGCTCATGAGTGTGATCAGATCCGATGTCATCGATCAAAATGAGGCGTGGATGTGATTGGAACGTTTGGCTAATGACATCAAGCATTCACGAGTACTGTAGCAAGTGAATTAGATTATACTGTTTAATTAAATAATTTATAAAATTATGGTAATGCACATGATTTTAAACATTTATATCTCTCGCGTATGACACAAATTTAACGCGCAGTTCATGGTATCGTAATCATGGTGAGACAAAGAATGTTTTGGTTGTTTTCCAATGGGTTTTGAGATACTTTAGAAAAGTTCCTTACTTTAGTAGGCTTGTTCAATGAAGGTTCTACTAGGGCGTTTTGGGGTACATATAAGGAAATTGCTCCTTGACTGTACAAGTGACTTTGACGATAATAGGTTGGGGATTGACCTCAATAGCGAATCATGATTTGGAGAAAATGGATTGGGGGCTTGACCTTAATATCGAGTTTCATATGATTTGGTGATATTAGGTTAGGGTATGTCCTCAATAGCGAGTTGAATTTAGCAATAGCGGGTTAGGGTTTGATCTAAATAGTGAGTCACATATGATTTGGCAATGGCATGTTGGGGCTTGACGTTAATAATGAGTCGCAGATGATTTGGCAATAGCAGGTTGGGGATTGACCTCAATATGAAGTCACATTCAATTTCCGTGGCTGCGAGTTAGGGCATTATCCCAATAGTTACACATATGGTTTGACATGTGAGTTGGTCTTTATACCAATAGTGTAGTGTATAGCGGTGGACGACTTTTCGTTCCAATGGCAATGCCTCTAGTTTAGGGATTCCATTGAGAGTGTGATTCCTAATAGGGGAATACTAGACTATGTACTTGTATGAATCAAAATTTTAGTGAAGCCTTAGCATATGACGTCACAAATTATTCGTACGTTACTATTTTTAATTGTAATACTGACTTGTTGGTGACATGGGTCAAGGTATGATTTTTGATCATAAGTGTTGTATTACTAGCTTATTAGCAATATACGCTTATATCATGCATTTCACTTACCAAATGTATGTCTGACCCCATTTATGCTATTCTCTTTTTTGTTTTACTGATCTGTTAGCTATAAACAATTTATTTACTGAAGATTTCCTAAACATTTGAACTATTTACTTCTCAATATTTAGAGATATTTTGTAATCAGACACCATTACTTACAGTTTTATTTATTTATTTAGGATTATAGTATTTTTTAGTTATATATTTATTCCTTCCACTTTGAGTTTCAAAAAGTATAGAATATTATAGATATCCTCATATTCTGGTTTTTATATTTTACTTCAAAACGAATCATTGTTGATGAGATTCACAATGTCAGTGCAACTTTTATGCAACTTTTGCGGAAACCTAGATTACGAGATATTATATGTAGTAATATAGCTTAGTTTATGCGCTTTTAACTAAATTATGGCATATAAGAGAGCTTATTTGTAATTTTCTAATTTATTATTCATTTAGTTGAATGCCACAACCCACATATTTTGATTGGCAGAGATAGTCGGCTTATCCCATATATAATGAAACAACTATAAGTTAAATAAATGTTAAAATTTAAATAGTTATAGGGTTAAAAATAAATCCGTCATATATGTTATAATCATTTTCGTTAAATAGTTACTGATAGAGGGTCCTTATACCAACCCGCAATTGTGAATAAATGATATGTTTTTTGATCGTAGAAAGTAGTGCGATGTTGATAAGGCATAACAAAGGAATTCTCAAATTAGACTTGCATAGGTAAAGTGTTCGTCTATTAAAGTTGGACATTATATTGCACAAGAGGTTTAAGATAGCTAATTGTAGAGAATGAGGGGTTAAACCCTATGCACTGGAAGCGTTGCTAAATGAAATAGTTGGGCTTATGTAAGTTATGTTGTTGTTTTTCACTCCAATTGAAGCATTTAAAATTTGACATGTTTTCCTTGAAAGAAAGAATAGTGTTTGAGATTTTTGAAAAATATAGAAGTTGAAGTTTGTTTGATATATTGAAAGAGTTGACCCTTATTTATGCTGCAAATGTGGGAAAATTTAACAAGAAGTAATTTTCTATAACTATTTTAACTTTGTTTTAATAAAAAATTTAGCGTAAGGCACATTGTTGCACTTATATTTTGATGTATACATTGTTTTGAAAAAGAAAAATTTTAAGTTAATTTAAAAGCAAGTAAAATGCGTTTTTTTAAACGTATTTTATTTTATAAATATTTCTGTCACCCTTTGAAAAAATACTACATTTTCTTTCGAAATACTCTCTTGTGAAATTTTCTTATTAGTAAAAGTAAATTTAAAAAAAATATGTTTTACATGTCTATTATCTTAGTTACATTGGACCATTTTGGATAAAATTTGAATTGAAAAAATTAGTGTCATGATTTTTTTCAAAATAAATCTTTTGTTAAGATAACCAGTGAATTTTACAGTTCTAAAAGCTTGCAAGTTTTGTGAAAAATTAAGATAGAGATCAAAGACTTTTGATTGAGAAACTAAAATGAAAATGTCATTATAATTTTCATATAATATCACAAATGTGGATTGGAGTTCAAAAGAATTTTTAATGACCCACCCTTCATAATACCCTGAACCAACGTTGAGTGAGAAAGTCTGAATCTTGAATACCATAAAAAGGAAGTCCATCGAAGTAAAATAAAACAAAACATCATACCAAGGCATATCAATACAATCTCATGATGGTATGATAACATATAATATACTGAATGTACATGAACAGAACAGGACAAACAAAATACAGGAGCCTACACTAGTAGAAATGTGATAACTCACACCCTAAAGAGGTTGAATTTTTGCTAAATTGAAAATCAAAGTTCACCAAAGTACATATCATTGGTTTGATATTCTGCAAATAAATAAATAATGCATATCAGAGCACTGTCGTATAACTCACAACGGTATAGTAAAGTATAATAAATCATATAGTTACTAACTAAGATTGACACTCCCAATATCTCGTGTCCTTGTGAGTGTCAGGAATGCATAATAAAACATGTCTTTCTATCGTTCCCACCTTGCACCAATACTTGTCCCTCTACAGCTATCATGTGTGTAGTAATGAGAAGAGAGTCTACACAACGTTCTGGTGAATGACAAATTACACACTTCACACATAACACTAATTTATGTTGATTGCCTTCCATTACATGTTACGTCTTCTGTTTCACTTAGCCATCACGACTTTACGTAAGCATACGGTATGCCCCATCCACTCGAAGTAGATAATAAATACATACATATGTGTGTAATGACCTACAATTTAGTCATTTTGGATTCGAGCGTTTAATATATTATATTTAAATAATGGACTTTATAACTCAAATATACCTCTTTTTAGTAAATACTAATGATGGTAAAGTTTTTTTAAATTTTGGTTTACAAAAATAATTAGTTTGGAGAAAAATCAAAAGTATGAACGAAAATTATATTTCAGTTTTTTGACTTTTCATAGTCTAAAAGTTGTCGAAACATAGTGTTTATATTAAAGTATACACACATACATTCATATATATAAATAACATATACTTTGGTTAAGGAAGTGGTTAGAGTTAAATAAGTTTAAATATTTACTAAAGTTATAAAGTGAATTCTACTTTTCTTTTTTATTTAAAAAAATAAAAGAAAATGGTAAATGTAACATTATATCATGTTGAAAGAAGTGAAGTGATGTTGATGAGTGGGTGGCGACAGGTGGCGTGCGGAGTAAGGAAGGTGGAGAGGTGAGTGGCATTATAATGTGGACAGTATGGTACTTTTAATTATCAAGGGTATTTTGATAATTCCTATTATCCATTTTATATAAAAGTAATTCAATTTTTTTTCATTTCTTATTTTCATTTCATTCTCTTCATTTTCAAAACACTTATCTCTCCTTTTCCAAGCTTATTCTAATTTTCATGGCTTCACCTAAGTTTTTAAGTTAAAAATCTTCTCTTTTTCCACTTTAAATCCTTAAACCAATTTAAAAACACTCTTTTTCCTTTTTACTTCTCTTAACTTTCAAAACATAATCCAAGCTCCTCCCTCAAAGCCATGTCTAGGCCAAATTTCTCCTAGGCCGATCCCATTTCCACCTCCTAGAGTTTTAAATTTTGGTTTTGGAAAGAAAAGTTAGATTTATGTGTTGGTTACAAGTTCGTGGTAGCTCGGGTTTAGTTTGAGCATGTTTCGGTGAGTAAAGTTCACCTTAAAAATCAAGTTTTAAACTTTATTATTTATTCAATAATTTTGTTATTAGCTTATCTTTAATAAGTGTACGGATTAATTTATGTTTAGTTTGGTTGCCACTTGAAAGCGGATGACACATAGGATGTTTACAGGGGACTTGGAATGAAGTTGAAGTTTTCATAGCGAATAGATCACTACAAAATACCTCGAAGTGCATAAGTTATAAAGCGACAAATTTTACCTCGCCCGGAGTGTTATTTACATTTGAGTATATATACATATAATTATGTTTATGAGAAGTTTGGATATATGACATATAAAATGTTTATGGCAGTGTCCGTATAGCGACAACGCTATGCCGATACCTTGAAAATATCATCTTTTGAAATCTTATGTGTGTGATTTCATGCTTGGGTTTTATAAAGTTAATTAACCATTTTAATAATGAAAGTTAAAGTTAATTAATAATTTTAATAATGATGTTTTAAAGGTAATTAATCATTTTAATAATGATTTTTTAAAGTTAATTAATAATTTTAATAATGGTATTCGAAGTTAACTGATCATTTTAATAATGATGTTTTAAAGTTAATTAATCATTTTAATATGATATTTAAAGTTAATTAATCTTTTTAATAATGGTGTTTTAATAGTAATTAAACATTTTAATAATGATGTTTTAAAGTTAATTAATCATTTTAACAATGAAGTTTAAAGTTAATTAATCATTTTAATAATGATGTTCAAAGTTAATTAATAATTTATTTAATGCTGTTTAAGGTTAATTAATCATTTTAATAATGATGTCTAAAGTTAATTAATCACTTTAATATAGTCGTTTAAAGTGAATATTTGTGATGTAAAAACCAAGCAAAGGTTAGTTTTTAAAAGTTTAAAAGTTTGATTTTTTTATGTAAAGCATAAGAAATTAAATTTACCTAAATGATATCGCGTATATGGAAAGGATTTAGTCATATTCTTAGTACTGAACGTCGAGGTATGGAAACTAATTTCAATCTCGAAGGTTAAAAATGTCGTCAAGGCAAGAGATAGAGGTAACACTACCATAACTTGTCTTGCTTCATTTTCAACTGAGATGGTACAAGTTTGAAATCGATGAGTAGTGGTAAAGCCATGAGATTTAATTTATATATACAATCATTTTATTTATTCCTTATAGTTGATTTATTAAATATCAATTATGTTATCTTCTTTACGCATTGTCAATCTAAGACGATTTGTTGCTCATTTTGAGCGTTAATATCCTTTTCCGAAAATGACTAACCCAAAGTGCAAGTGGATGTGAAGCTATATGGGTTTGCTCCCATTCAGGTATCTTCACATCTACTCTAGATCTGATTTAATTTTATGCGCATGGAGATGTGAAAAACTCGAATATTCGGTAGGTTAGCGGGGTCTGGCTTGTATATTTTCGAGAGAGTCACAGTGTAAGTGACCTTTTCAAATATTTTGTCTTGAAGTATACTTTTGGTAAGGATGCGCCCTACTAGTCATTGTTGGAAAATTTTCGTTTCCTTATTTTTGATTCAAACCTCTGAATTAATTCTTTCTTAATTACACTGGGAATTGTCTTGCACGCTTCGCGATGTTTAATTATTTATGTCCATTCTTTATGCTGGGATGTTGTTCTTGTGAGCGAAACTTGTTCCTTGTTTTACGATGTGGCCTCATATGTTTTTTATGCGTTTCATTTTTATTTAGAATTTACTCATATAAGCCTTATTATATGACCTTAGTTATTTGTTTCCCTAAAATCTCGCGTACTCATTTATATTTGAGTAGTCCAGTAGCGATAGGTTTCTTAGGGCTTTTTGAAGATGATGGATAAGTAGGAGGTTGCTTATCTATTTTCTTTGTTTGTTAGTTTATGTATGTATATGTTATAACAGAAAATATAAAGGTGGGTTGTTATAACTATCTAGGCTAATGGTAGTACTTTTGCTGTAACTTTGACAACTCTATGTTAATGAGTAACCTTAGGTACTATCGTAGTATTATATTATATCTAACCGCTCCATTATGAGATTTATATTCTGTTTATTTATTTTTCCCATGACATCTCGTCTTTTGGATGCTTGGGCAACAACACACGAATACCATGGATGCATTAAGGGTCATTTTCGGGGGTCAAAAAGGTGGGTCATCACAGTGTGTAAGTACCACAGTCCCTATCTGGACTAAAGTACTATCCCCGCTAGTATCCATAACCAAGCATCCTATCAGGATCCGTCTTCAGCATAGCATCATGTCCCCATCATCATGCATACCGAGGAACTCTCATAATGCCTAGTAACAGCGTCATAATAGTTTAGCCATAATCTATCTCACCTTGGGGATTTACTTACCTGTCTACTTCTTATTATGGACTCAGCTCCATGGATTATAGAGGACTCGGCTCCTCGGACTACCCCTTCTCGTTTTGACAGACCTCATTTAAGGGTTATCTAGCCTTACCCCTAACAAAAAAACTAGTAAACAACTATAGTGGTACATGAACTAAACGTGACATACCCTAATATGAGGTATAGCCCATTTTGGTGTAACCCTCGTCTTTCCGCTAACTGCTAAGGATCGATGACGTTCTTAATATATGTATAGTTCCTACTCCTAATATAGTACCAACACACTAACATAGGACCAATCCATGCTTAACATTCCGTTTAGATTACCTAATATAATAAAGTAAATACCCCATTCTAAAAGATCGAAGTAGATCTTACTAAGGTATTCCATCACCTATACCCAAGTGTATATAATTCCATGAGTCGTATAGTTGGATATGTTCCACATCAGTATAATGTATACACAACTTTTCATTGCCCCTTGCGGTGGGCAGACTTCTATTGCATAACACTACTGACCTCACATTCCAATCCATTTTAATGACTTGTCATCTCATCCAGCTAAGTTACTAAATTTATTAATTCACACCCGTCATAAACACATACTTGAGGCCCTGTGTAAATATATATATGTGTGTATGCATATATATTCATTCATGCTTGTTTAATTATTATGTATCCAATTTTAAATGTTAATAATATTTCTTTACATTTTAATATGTTTAATTCTTATTCAATTTAAGGTCATTTACTGCTTCTACTTAAAAGATCTAAATATCTTCTCCTATCTACTTCCATTTCTTTTTATTGAACTTTTCCCTCTATCCTTTTTTAACATTTACTGCCCTCATTGTTTAATGAACTTTCCATATTCTTTTTATTTTTAAATTACTACTTACCTACCTTTTCATCATCATTATTTGATTTATGTCTTGCTTATATTGCATATATATTAATTCTTCTCTTAAACTGTTAATATTATCATATTTACAATTCTTTAATTAATCATTAGGGATTTTTACATTTTAATGCATTGGAATTACATCTCTCCCAAAAGTAAAGGTTAACTGTGTAAATTTTTATATCTTTTACAAAAGGATAATTTGGAATTACAAGAAATTATCATTTTCATAGTTATTTAAGTAGATAGTGGAAAACATGGTAACTTCCTTATTTTACGCATCTCTTCCTTTTAGGCGTATTCCTTGTTATTTCAAACGATACACTTTTATTTATGAAACTAGATAATCTATAGAAATTTACAGTGCAACCACTTACATTCCAATGAGTTAAGATACTGCCTAAGTCCCCATAATTTTATTGTAATAACTCTAATATACATTTTACTTGCATAAGTCATTTAAATCTACAAATCTGAAACTATGTATTTATCAAATTCAAAGACTACCACTACCCAATACTTTCTAGATTCGCATACATGCAATATATTATTCAAATTATCAATTATAGAATATGTAGACAGAGTTTATAAATTTATTACATGTAAATAATTTTAGCCTACAACTCCAAGTTACATTTTAGGCGTATGTGAATAGATTTACAATGATATAAATCCAATATTACATAAAAATATATAATTTCCCACTCGCCCTTTTAACTTTTCAAATCTATAAATTTAATCCCTGTTATCCAGTTTGACTCTCTTTTCATCCGTATTTGAATACATATACCACAAGTATACATATACTTATCAGAAATCTAGATCGGAGAAGAGATTTAGATTAAATTTTGATTCTAGATTTGGATTTATAATTTACCTTGGCTTCGATGATTTGATTCGATCATATTATTCTTCTCAGTCACCCTCTACTATTCTTTATTTGTATATACGTATGTAAACTATAAATATTTTTAAAAATTAAGAATTTTGTGGAGAAGATAAAATGGCAAACTTAGTTTTAGCCCTAGAACATATGAGAAGTAAAGTGAAAAGTTAGGTCTGCATTTATAGGGGTTCGAATCAATGACAACAATTAGATTCTTTTATTTTAAATTTGGGCCATTCAGCCACTTTAGAATTCTCAATTGGATAGCACAACCGGTCAACCACCACCTTACCGGTCGACTGCTCAAGTGAGAGATCGACCAGTCGATACGAATTATGCTTATTACCTATATCATTTAATCATGTTCATTTAATTACTTTTAAAATCGATCGATGCATTTTTTCCACTATTTAAAAACTCTTGCACAACGAAGATCAACCCCAACTTCTCTTCTGTCACATCAAGAGAATAAAGGAAACTACTCGTAAGTAAGCTAGGCCCTTGAAACGACCATCCTATACCTACGATTCAGAATGGTTGCCAAAGGAAAGAAAAGAAGTAAAGGAGAGGAAATATGAGAGAAGAGAATGGAAAAAAAGAAAAAGGAAAACATCAACTAATCACATAACATGTCGTATATCTCAAATCGCATCAGATAAAATATAATACTCAACACTAATATAAAACAGTCAAGGCGGTAAAAACAATGTGATCCAATCATCAATATAAGATCCACATAGTTATACAGCATCGTAAAGGAGTTTATACAACTGGAATATAAACTTAATTGGTACACTATCTCTAATAATAGTAAGTCAAATATTATCAAGGCTCCACAGTGTCACACAGTAGAATATACTATAATACCTCAAATATAAGTATGAGTAAACGCCATCTTCTGCTAGTCCATCTGTAGAACTCAATATGTCGTCCACACCTATTCTTTAATCTACTCATTTAAAAGTACTCGAGATAATAAGAAGCAAAGCATAAAACCTTGGGTTAGACATCAGTCTGGTGTGAGCGATAAACAACTTAAAATACTTTAAAAGTCAATATAGTATATGAAATAGAGGATATACAAATCATACCTGACCTATCCCTACAACTAAAGATTCAGCACATAATACAGATAATATGCTACTCTACAACATCACAAAAGTTAACTTCAAAGCCAGTGAACTGTCGGGGTGCCTAGGTATCTCCATCCGCAATACCTACTTCATATTAAATAAAGTCGGGGTGTCTAGGTATCCGTATGCACAATACCTACTTCGTGTTACACCCTTAGGGTGATAAGTGGCTAGTGAAGAAACCATAACAAACGTAGCAATCATCAAACAATTGTGATATCCCGGAATTTTTGGCAATATCAATTTAATAATCTGTATTAAAAATTTAAATTGATTTGATATTTTTTGTTAATAAATTTGAATTGATTTAATAATCTTATTAAATAAATATTTAATTGGTAGATTTTATCTTTTAAAAATTAATAAATTGCTTTCTATTTATAATGTATGTATATATATATATATTTGTATATATTGTAAATAGATAAGCCTTGTTTTAAATTTAATAAATAAAGTATATTTTCTAATTCTAAATATTTTTGGTAATTATGATTTAATTTGATATATTAAGCTTTACAAAGCTACTTAATAAATAACTATATGATTTTAAAATACTTAAGGAAATGTTAATTGTTTAAATTTATTTTATCCTAAGTTTAAAATAGAAATTAATTAACAAAAAGGTCTGTTTTATTTTTAAATATAGCTTGATAAATATGATTTAAATAGTATATATAAGTTTAAAATACAAATTAATATATGAAGCATTAATTCATTTAGAAAGATAAGTAATTTATAATAAAGAGATAATTTCTCTTATAAATTATTTAAAATTGATAATTTGTTATTTTCAAATAATATTAACAATGTATTGTTTTTATAAATAGAATTGTTGTTTTAAATTGAATTATGTAGTTATAAATGAATATATATAACTTGATTTCTAAATTGAATTTTTGAATTTTTTTTGAATTTTAATTTAAAGTTTTGAAATTCAAAGTATAGATTTTAAATTGTTTTGGATTTTAAAATATTTGTATAAACTTTTTTTTGGCAAGGCCGACGGTTTTATAGTGGACCGACCACTTTTATTACGAACGTAATAAAGTTGAAGTACAGGAGAAAGGTAGAGACACCTTTGGTACTATGGTAGGAAAAAATAAAAAGTACAGCACAGGAGTGTGACAGACATGTCACATCTACAGAAATATATAACTAGACTTGTTCTCCTCCACAGAGGAAGAATCACCATCACCCTCAACAATCCGGGTAGGATCCAGAGAACCACTCCCAAGAATACCAAAAAAGGGGTGGAAACGAAGCGCAAGAGAGGGATCATAACAGTCAACGTCAGAGGAGTAAATAAAAGATCGATCCCAGGCAGTGTCAGCTAGAATTACGGAATTAATCTAATTGTTTTATTTATTTTAAAATTATCTATATAAATAAGCACATATTATCTAATTAATTAAGCATAATCTTATATAATCATTTAATTACAAATACTAATTAATTAAAAGACATGTGTTATATTTTTAAGGCCTCATTATAACATGTGTTAGATAATTAATATAATATAGGACAAGTGTCATTTAATTTAGTTTTTCTTTTATTTTTATTTTTAAATAATTTCAGCTTATATAAACAATTTCATTCTCCCCTTCCAATTCTTTTTCTTATTTTTTCTAAATCTAAAAGCCAAGTTCAAATCTAAGAATAACTCCCTCAAAGCCATTTCAAAAACCAAAATCCAAATCAAATGATCATGTCCCTATAATTCATTTCAAAATGCAAAGCCTGAATCATTTTCCAAAACCTGTAAACAAATCCTCAAATCAAACATGCAAAGAAAATCCGGAATCTGATCAAAACTTGTACATTTTCAAGTCTGTTCTAAAATATGTAACCAAGATGCAAGCTTTAAGTGAAATCTGGAAGCATGCAACTGCATCTTTCAAGTCAAAGCAACTCAAAGTTTGAAGTCTAAAGCAGTTTCAACACTCTGTTAAAAAAAAATCAAAAGGGCTCTGTTCATCATCCTAATCAGGTGAGTAACATCATTTTTAACAAGTTTAAATATATGAATATGGTTGCATGTTAATATTTGTGATAAGTATGAATTGCATGTATAAATAGGTGAAAATCTACTATGAATATATATGAATATATAGCATGCATACTGTTGTGTATTTGTGTTCTTTGTTTTGGTATTCCAAGCGTAGGATTTTGATTCAAAAATCATTATCTCTTGACCTACTTGCTGTTTGGACTTAGGATTAAAACAAAACTTGTTTGTTTTAGCATAAATTAAAGTTTAAAAATTTATTTAAGTAAAAAAAATCTGGGAATGGCTCTGGAAACTATAAGTACAGAAATGCTTAAGCTAAGTCAAAAATTCAAATTTAGCAATTCATGGATCCAGGGTTATAAATCAAATCCCTAAACTAAAACATGAATTTTAAGACTAAAATGATAACTTTTAGTTAAGTTTCGAATGAGCAGTTCTAGTTCATCAGAAAATAGGGAACTAAGGATTTTTGGTGAACTACTTGATTGTCGTGGTTAGGCTTCTTCTTGGAGGTGGAAGAGTGATTGATGATGACGGGAAAAATGGCTGATGGTGATGCAATTCAGTAAGGAGGTAGCAGCAGTTGATTCTATTCTGAAACCCTAGTTTTAACTAGGTTTAATGTTTCGATCACCACGATTTCTTCAGATGATCGAGTGTAGTGAGATTTTGGGTGATGGAAGTTCGGTCATTAACGAGGTCATGGCCGGAGTTGCATAATTTACGGTGGTCAGAGTTGCAAAGACGAGGCAGTTTTCCAGGTTGGGTGTGGTTGTTCGAATCTATTCCAGGTTTGGTTTTGAAGCTCGAATTCAATTTCGAGATTTGGAGAATGATCTGATGATCGTATTTAGGTGTAAGGGTGATCGATGACTTGAGCAGATCATCGGCGTTAATCAAAGTGGAACAGCGCCACCGTGCATGTGCACGGTGCACTGTTCGATTCTGCTGAAGTTTTGGTTTGTGGGGTTTAATGTACTCAAGTTTTACTTGAAGTAGTTGGGTAGTTTGCTCGAGGGAGTTTGGTTTTGGACTCGAAGCAAAATAGGTTTGCCTCGGGTTACTATTTTGTAACAGGTTTTAATGAAACCTGTTTTGTTCTATTTTTAAATTTTTAAAATAAAATTTAAAAACTGAGTTTAAAATGTAAGTAAAGTTTAAATCCAAGTTTTAAATCTGATTCAAGTTTAAATCTCAGTTTTAAAAATAAAATAAAGTTCAGAATTTGAATTGTTTTAACAACCTTAAATGGTTAAGTAGTTTGAATTTTAAAAATGAAGATTTAAAATGTAAGTAAGTTTTTAAATCTAAGTTAAATCTGGAATCAAGATTTAGTCTGTATTCCAGTTTTGAAATTAAAGAAAGTTTTTAAATTTAAAATGATTTAAACAACTTTGAATGTTAAAGTGTATTTTTAAATATGGTTTGAATTTAAAATGAATTTGATTTTAAATTCTTTTAAGCTTCTTTTATAAGATAAATATTTCTTTAACTTATGAAATAAAAAGGTATTTGAATTGTTTTTAAAAAAATTCTAAAGATAATTTGTATTCATTTTAAATCTTAAATATAAATGAAGTTTAAAAGAAAATTTGAAAGTAAATTGTTTTTAAATGCTTTGTTAATGATAATTTGATCATTAATAAGAAAAAAATGTTTTTATCTTTTAATAAATGAAGATTTAATGATTTGTAATTCATTAAATTATTAAGGTAATTAAAATGGATAATTTATTTATTTAATTAATCAAAGATTTGGATTAATTAAATAAGTAATTAAAGGTTTAAATTAATTAACTAAGGATTATTAATTAGAATATTAATTAATGATTAAGAATTAATTAATGAACTAATTAAGAATTAATTAAGTTACAGTTAACACTTAATTAATTAAATAATTAGGATTAATTAATGAATTATTAAAGATTAATTAATTTTTAATTAATAATGATTAATTTAAGTTAATTACTTAAGAAAAGTAATTAAAGAATTGTTAATAGTTAATGAAGGTCATTTACTAAGGGTTATTTAATAATTAGTTAATGTGATTAATTTTAATAATTAATTAGATTAATTAATTAATGATAATCATTAGTGAAATTGGTTAAGTATAATTACTTAATGAAAGTAATAAAAGAATTAATTACTTTGTAATTAATTGAGTTAATGTGATTCATTTAAGTTAATTAATTAAGTTTAATTAATTTAAAATAATCACTGGATGATTTGGTAAGTGTAATTACTTAATGTAATTAATGAAGTTTAATTACTTAGTGAAGTAATTAATGGTAATTACTGGATGTAATTAATTGAATATGATTTAATAATGGAAGTAATTTGAATTAAATTACTTTGTGTAATTAATCAAGGGATTAATTAAGATAATTAATTAAGGAGTAATTAATTGAATTAATGAAGTAATTAAGGGTAGTTAACTACTAAATGTGATTAATCAAGAGTGATTAATAATTATGGTTTAATTAAGATTAATTACTTAATGTAATTAATTTAAATAAGATAATTAATTAAATTGTAATTAGGGATCATTAATTAATATAATTATGATGTGATTAAAGGTTGATTAATTAAGGAATAATCAATCAATGAAGTAATTAATCAATGTAATTAATTAAGGATTAATGTAATTAATTATAGTTAATTAATTAATGAAGTAATTAAAGGTTAATTACTATACGTGGTTAAGAATAATTAATTTGTGAAATTGATTAAAGGCTAATTACTTGAATGTAATTAAAGGATAGTTAATCGAGGGTGATTAATTAAGATGGATATTTGAAAATAATTAATTAATGATTTGTAATTAATTAAATGGTTATGTAAGCAAGATTTATGTGATGTAAGTGATTAATTTAATTCACTTTAAATTAATTAGAGATGGAAGTAATTAATTTAATTAATTTTAAATTAATTATAGATGATGTGATTAAGTAAATCATTGCTTATGTATGGATGAACGGTAATTGATTCCCTTGAATGGTTTTTGATCTCAGATATGAGATAAGTAATGTTGTGTGATATGGATGCTTTAGTTGAAGTCTGATGATAATATGAATTATCTATTTGTAATGACAATGTGGATTATCTGTTTATGATGATAATGTTGATTATCTATTGTGATATTGTGAATTATCTATCTGTGTGTATATAGATAATAGAATTGAATTGTTTTAACTTTAAAACAACTTGGCTTTAAAAGATACGTTTTAGATTTCGGTGGGACCGGGATCGGGTTTCTAGATTTGGATATTCGAAAACCACATCGATCCAACTTAACGATAGGTCGTGAATCTCAAGTAAAGATGAAGATTCAGAGTGCAAGGGTTGTTGTTGTTAGCTCTAAGGGTGATTCCAAAATGAGTGTAACGAGATAATGCCTTTGGTTTCGTTTGAACTATTACGGACTTGTACGGATTGAATGCTTTCAGAACATCGTCAGGTGGATAATGAGCATTCTAAGAGATGTGTTCTCTAAATGTAATCGTAGCCTCAAGCCTCATCAACCGGGAATGGCTAAAACAGAGGAGGTGCAGCAATGCTAAGCGGGTCATGCCCAAGTAGGACGAGATTTTCCCCTGTCTAGAGGTTCCTATTTATTCGGCTTAGTGGATAGTTGGAATTGCGCACCAACTGCGGGGTTGTCTTGTTCGGGACTGTCCAGTAAGGGTGGTTTCGGCCTTGTATTGCAAGGGATTGAGAGTAATCCTCGGTATGGTGATCTAGGCCCCATACTGTGACGGGCGGTACCCCAGTAGCCCTGCCATTGTATGGAATCCAAACTCCAATAAGTGCCCTCGGATTTGATTATATTACCCACTTTGTTGGCTAGTATGCCGGAATTTAATCATGTAACAATTTCAGCTATTTCTTATTTACTTGAAAACCCTAGACTTATTATAATATCACTAGATTTTCTATCAAATGTTTTGGTCAGCGTAAGGTAAATTTTTTTCCATGTTTTTGTGTGGGAAGTCTTATGTGATAGCTTTTCTTTTCAAAGGTTTTTGAAAGTTAAGCAACTTTAACCTGTTACTCACACCAGACCCATGTATGACCCAGAATTTATTCTGTTTTTCTTAAACTCTTGGGTACTCAAATTTTTACGAGTAGCCAAGGGATTCAGGTCAGCTTTGACGAATTATGGAGGAGCAATGGAGCAGGATGCTTCAGCGTTGTAGATATTTATAGTGTTCCACTGTGTTTGTATCTCTATACTGTATTGAATTGTAATAACTAGACAGGTGTCTATAACTGTCTAGTATATGATGTATTATCAGTGTAACTCTGATTGATGTTGTATACTATGTAATTTCTTATGTGATTAATATAATTTATTCGTTACGCTGTTAGGATTCTGATCTGTTTTCCCTTCTTTCTTCTCTATCTTTCTCTTTTATATCCCTTTCTTTCTTATTAATGATGCGCCTTTCTGTGGGGAGAATGGCAGGTCGTTATAGTGGTATCAGAGCGCTAGGTTGAGTGAATACCTAGGCTTTGGAGTAGTTTCTTTCTTGAGAGAGCGTACTTTTTTTATATATTTATATATTATTTCTACCTATTCGTTGGGTTACCTGTCCGGGTTTTCCAATATAAGTTATAAAGGTAGATAGGGTAGTGGTGTGTGTAACATGACTACCGATGGTTGGAGTTTGAATGTTTGAGGTTGGGAGTGTATCTGTCGAGACTGTAGACCAAATACCATCTCGAGTGAGCTTTGCAGTGGTGTAAGGATTTCATCGATCTCTGAAGGAAACCTATTAAGGTTAGGAGTCCATCTTTGAAGTGCAAGTTTGGATGAGTAGATTTTGGATCTGTCGGATGTGCAGAAGCAAGTGATGGTATCTTGGCAACCTCAGGAAGTGGTAGCTGCATGATGAGATGCAGTGACTATGGATTGTGTCCAAAGATGTTTCTTTGGAACAAGTTTAAGGTAGTGTGTCTGCTTCGGTGTTGTGGCTGAGTTCAGCAGGGTGTTTCTGTTTGGTTTGAGGCCCGAGTTTCTCGAAGAGCTTTGGATTAGGAAATCTTTGTCATCAGTGGCAGTGTTGCAGCTTGGAGTGTTCTGTGTTCCAGCAAGAGGGTTATCTGACTAAGCAGTTTTCTAGAGGTGGAGTTCTAAAGCAGCTGAGTGAACCCGTTTCTTTGATGGACTGGTTAGATAAGCTGTTCTGATTGGTAAAGAGAGAACAATTTTCTTTGAAAATTGATCTGGGTTGATCGCAAAAGTGACTTGCGATAGTTTGAGAGTTCTCTTGGAGTTGTCAGAGTTTTTTTTCGGATGTCCTCATAGAAGTAAGAGGTTTGACTGCATCTGGAGATTGAGTTTTCTTATCGACTAGGATTCTAGGAGTGGAACCGGTGGTTCAGCAAGTTGAAGGATGGTACCTAGAGATAGATTTTGGTGAAGCAGCTTAGTTTTTGATGGAACTTCTGAGTTTTCTTTATGGATCCGTTGAACCAAATTTCTGGGATGTATTGTCCAGTTTGTGCTTGTGTTAGTCATTAGCATTTTCATCTACTTCAGATCAGAGTTGTGCAGCGGAAGCAGTTTGGGAGTATTTCTGTTTGTCTTTTCGGGATAAGGAGAAGTAAGTTCAGTCTTCTATTGTTTGTGGAGTAGAGTTGGTGTTCCTGAATTAGGTGGATCGCGAGTGGATCGTTCTGTTGGATTGTTTTTGGTCTAGTTCGTTTCTAGAAGCCTCAGCGTAGAGTGAGCTGATCAGTAAGGTGTAGGCAGCCTAGGTTCGTCCGAAGGATTTTGTGGATAAGAGACAAATAAATTTGGATTCCGAGGTCGGAGATTTGATTTTGGATAAGTTTCTCCGGTTAAAGGAGCTATAAGTTTTGGTAAGTCTGGGAAGCTAGCTCCGAGGTGTTTTGGATCTCCTCTGTGTTCTTATAAGGATAAGTGTTTGGTCTTCAAGATTGAATTGCCAGTTTGGAAGATTGGGATTCGATGTGTTTCACGTATCTCTAAGGGAGTACGTGTATGATCCATCTTTGGTTTTGGAACCAGCAGTTATGGGGTTTTGGTTGTTGTGTCAGACTTGTCTGTAGTTTGATATCCTGTTCAGTTGTAGATCTATATGAGTAGAGCTCTGTAGCTTAGTAGTATAGATTGTTTGGATTCTATAGAGCGAGTATTCCAGTATTTATACCTGGGAAACTCTAGGAAATTCTATCCAGAATTTCGTCTGGATAGTTAGATTTGTCTGTTTGGATAAATTAGTTGCTATTGTTGTTAGCATATGATTGATATATGCTTGTGTTTTAAAATTAAAATCTTTAATGAGATTATTAAATTACCTTTATTTTAAATTTCGGGGACGAAATTCTTTTAAGGGGGGAGGAATGTGATATCCCAGAATTTTTAGCAATATTAATTTAATAATCTGCATTAAAAATTTAAATTGATTTGATAGTTTTTGTTAATAAATTTGAATTGATTTAATAATCTAATTAAATAAATATTTAATTTGTAGATTTTATCTTTTAAAAATTAATAAATTATTTTCTATTTATAATGTATATATATTTATATATATTGTAAATAGATAAGCTTTGTTTTAAATTTAATAAATAAAGTATATTTTCTAATTCTAAATAATTTTGGTAATTATGATTTAATTTGATATATTAAGCTTTTCAGAGCTATTTATAACTATATGATTTTAAAATACATAAGGAAATGTTAATTGTTTAAATTTATTTTAGCTTAAGTTTAAAATAGAAATTAATTAACAAAAGGTTTGTTTTATTTTTAAATATAGCTTGATAAATATGATTTGAATAGTATATATAAGTTTAAAATACAAATTAATATATGAAGCATTAATTCATTTAGAAAGATAAGTAATTTATAATAAAGAGATAATTTCTCTTATAAATTATTTAAAATTGATGATTTGTTATTTTCAAACAATATTAACAATGTATTGTTTTTATAAATAGAATTGTTATTTCAAATTGAACTATGTAGTTATATATGTATATATAAAACTTGATTTTTAAATTGAGTTTTTGAATTTGTTTTGAATTTTAATTTAAAGTTTTGAAATTCAAAGTATAGATTTTAAATTGTTTCGGATTTTGAAATATTTGTATAAACTTTTATTTATGAATATAATTGTTTTATTTCTTTTAAAATTATCTATATAAATAAGTACATATTAACTAATTAATTAAGCATAATCTTATATAATCATTTAATTACAAATACTAATTAATTAAAAGACATGTGTTATATTTTTAAGGCCTCATTATAACAAGTGTTAGATAATTGATATGATATAGGACAAGTGTCATTTGATTTAGTTTTTCTTTTATTTTTATTTTTAAATAATTTTAGCTTATATAAACAATTTCCTTCTTCCCTTCCACTCTTTTTCTTATTTTTTCTAAATCTAAAAGCCAGGTTCAAATCGGAGAACAACTCCCTCAAAGCCATTTCAAAAACCAAAATCCAAGTCAAATGATCGTTTCCCTGTAATTCATTTCAAAATGCAAAATCTGAATCATTTTCCAAAACCTATAAACAAATCCTCAAATCAAACATGCAAAGCAAATCTGGAATCTGTTCAAAACATGTACAGTTTCAAGTCTGTTCTAAAATCTATAACCAAGATGCAAGTTTTAAGTGAAATATGGAAGCATGCAACTGCATTTTTCAAATCAAAGCAACTCAAAGTTTGAAGTCTAATGCAGTTTCAACACTCTATTAAAAATAATAATTCAAAAGGGCTCTGTTCATCATCCTAATCTGGTGAGTAACATCATTTTTAACAAGTTTAAATATATGAATATGGTTGCATGTTAATCTTGGTGATAAGTATCAATTGCATGTATAAATAGGTGAAAATCTGCTGTGAATATATATGAATATATAGTGTGCATACTGTTGTATATTTGTGTTCTCTGTTCTGTGATTCCAAGCACATGATTTTGATTCAAAAATCATTATCTCTTGACCTACTTGCTGTTTGGACTTAGGATTAAAGCAAAACTTGTTTGTTTTAGCATAAATTAAAGTTTAAAAATTTATTTAAGTAAAACAAATCTGGGAATGGCTCTGGAAACCATAAGTACAGAAATGCTTAAGCTAAGTCAAAAATTCAAATTTAGTAATTCATGGATTCAGGGTTATAAATCAAATCCCTAAACTAAAACATGGATTTTTAGACTAGAATCATAATTTTTAGTTAAGTTTTGAATGGGTAGTTCTAGTTCATCAGAAAATAGGAAATTAAGGATTTTTTGGTGATCTACTTGATTGTGGTGGTCGGGGTTCTTCCTGGAGGTGGAAGAGTGATCGGTGATGATGGGAAAAATGGCTGATAGTGATGCAATTCAGTGAGGAGGTAGCAGCAGTTGAATCTTTTCTGGAACCCTAGCTTTAACTAGGTTTAATGTTTCGATCACCATGGTTTCTTCAGATGATCGAGTGCAGTGAGATTTTGGGTGATGGAAGTTCGGTCATTAACGAGGTCATGGCCGGAGTTGCATAATTTACGGTGGTCAGAGTTGCGAAGACGAGGCAGTTTTCCAGGTTGGGTGTGGTTGTTCGAATCTGTTCTAGGTTTGGTTTTGAAGCTCGAATTCAATTATGAGATTTAGAGAACGATCTGATGATCGTATTTTGGTGTGAGGGTGATCGATGACTTGAGGAGATCGTTGACGTTGATTGAAGTAGAACAGCGCCACCGTGCGTGTGCATGGTGCACTGTTTGATTCTGGTGATGTTTTGGTTTGTGGGGTTTAATGTACTCGAGTTTTACTCGAAGTGGTTGGTTGTTTGCTCGAGGGAGTTTGGTTTTGGACTCGAAGCAAAATAGGCTTGCCTCGGAATAATATTTTGTTACTGGTTTTAAAGAAACCTGTTTTGTTCTGTTTTTAAATTTTTAAAATGAAATTTAAAAACTGAGTTTAAAATGTAAGTAAAGTTTAAATCTGATTCAAGTTTAAATCTCAGTTTTAAAAATAAAATAAAGTTTAAAATTTTAATTTTGTTAACAACCATAAATGGTTAAGTAGTTTGAATTTTAAAAATGAAGATTTAAAATGTAAGTAAGTTTTTAAGTCTAAGTTAAATCTAGAATCAAGATTTAGTCCGTATTCCAGTTTTGAAATTAAAGAAAGTTTTTAAATTTCAAATGATTTAAACAACTTTGAATGTTAAAATGTATTTTTAAATATGGTTTGAATTTAAAAGGAATTTGGTTTTAAATTCTTTTAAGCTTCTTTTATAAGATAATTATTTCTTTAACTTGTGAAATGAAAAGGTATTTGAATTGTTTTTAAAATTTTGTTAAAGATAATTTGTATTCAGTTTAAATCTTAAATTTAAATGAAGTTTAAAAGTAAATTTGAAAGTAAATTGTTTTTAAATGCTTTGTCAATGATAATTTGATCATTAATAAGAAAAAAATGTTTTGTCTTTTAATAAATGAAGATTTAACGATTTGTAATTCATTAAATTATTAAGGTAATTAAAATGGATAATTAATTTATTTCATCAATTAATGATTTGGATTAATTAAATAAGTAATTAAAGGTTTAAATTAATTAATTAAGGATTATTAATTAGAATATTAATTAATGATTAAGAATTAATTAATAAAGTAATTAAGAATTAATTAAGTTATAGTTAACACTTAATTAATTAAATAATTAGGATTAATTAATGAATTATTAAAGATTAATTAATTTGTAATTAATAATGATTAATCTAAGTTAATTACTTAACAAAAGTAATTAAAAAATTGTTAATAGTTAATGAAGGTCATTAACTAAGGATTATTTAATAATTAATTAATGTGATTAATTTTAATAATTAATTAGATTAATTAATTAATGATAATCATTTGTGAAATTGGTTAAGTATAATTACTTAATGAAAATAATTAAGGAATTAATTACTTTGTAATTAATTGAGTTAATGTGATTTATTTAAGTTAATTAATTAAGTTTAATTAATTTAAGATAATCACTAGTTGATTTGGTAAGTATAATTACTTAATGTAATTAATGAAGTGTAATTACTTAGTGAAGTAATTAATGGTAATTACTGGATGTAATTAATTGAAGATGATTTAATAATGGAAGTAATATGGATTAAACTACTTTGTGTAATTAATCAAGGGATTAATTAAGATAATTAATTAAGGAGTAATTAATGAAGTAATTAAGGGTAGTTAATTATTGAATGTGATTAATCAAGAGTGATTAATAATTATGGTTTAATTAAGATTAATTACTTAATGTAATTAATTTAAATAAGATAATTAATTAAATTGTAATTAGGGATCATTAATTAATATAATTATGATGTGATTAAAGGTTGATTAATTAAGGAATAATCAATCAATGAAGTAATTAATAGATGTAATTAATTAAGGATTAATGTAATTAATTATAGTTAATTAATTAATGAAGTAATTAAAGGTTAATTACTATAAGTGGTTAAGAATAATTAATTTGTGAAATTAATTAAAGGCTAATTACTTGAATGTAATTAAAGGATAGTTAATCAAGGATGATTAATTAAGATGGAAATTAGAAGATAATTAATTATTGATTTGTAATTAATTAAATCGTTATGCAAGCAAGATTTATGTGATGTAAGTAATTAATTTAATTCACTTTAAATTAATTAGAGATGGAAGTAATTAATTTAATTCATTTTAAATTAATTATAGATGACGTGATTAATTAAATCAATGCTTATGTATATATGAATGATAATTGATTCCCTTGAATAGTTTGTGATCTCAGATATGAGATAAGTAATGCAGTGTGATATGGACGCTTTAATTGAAGTGTGATGATAATATGAATTATCTATTTGTGATGATAATGTGGATTATCTGTTTATGATGATAATGTTGATTATCTATTGTGATATTGTGAATTATCTATCTGTGTGTATATAGATAATAGAACTGAATTATTTTAACTTTAAAACAACTTGGCCTTAAAAGATACGTTTTGGATTTCGATGAGACCAGGATCGGGTTTTCAAATTTGGATATCCGAAAACCACATCGATCCAACTTAACAATAAGTCGTGAATCTCAAGTGAAGATGAAGATTCAGAGTGCAAGGGTTGTTGTCGTTAACTCTTTGGGTGAATCCAAAATGAGTGTAATGAGATAATGCCTTCGGTTTCGTTCGAACCCGGAATGAACTTGTATGGGTTGAATGCTTTCAGAACATCGTCCGGTGGAAGATGAACATTCTAAGAGATGTGTTCTCTAAAGGTAATCGTAGCCTCAAGCCTCATCAACCGGAAATGGCTAAAACATGGGAGGTGCAACAAGGCTAAGTGGGTCGTGCCCAAGTAGGACGAGATTTTCCCCTGTCTAGAGGTCCCTTTTTATTCGGCTTAGTGGGCAGTTGGAATTGCTCACCAACTGTGGGGTTGTCTTATTCGAAACTATCCAGTAAGGGATGGTTCCGGTCTTGTGTTGTAGGGGATTGGGAGTAATCCTCGGTACGGTGAACAAGGCCCCGTACTATGACGGGCGTTTCCCAGTAGTCCTGCCATTGTATGGAATCCAAACTTCAATAAGCGCCCTCGAATTTGATTGTATTACCCACTTCGTTGGCTAGTATGATGGACATGTAACAATTTCAGTTATTTCTTATTTATTTGAAAACCCTAGACCTATTATAATTTCACTAGATTTCCTATCAAATGTTTTGGTTAGCGTAAGGTAAAAACTCTTCCATGTTTTTGTGTGGGAAGTCTTACATGATACCTTCTCTTTTCAAAGGTTTTTGAAAGTTAAGCAACTTTAACCTGTTACTCGCACCGGACCCATGTCTGACCCGGAGTTTATTCTGTTTTTCTTAAACTCTTGGTTACTCAAATTTTTACGAGTAGCGAAGGGATTCTGGTTAGCTTTGACGAATTGTGGAGGAGCAATGGAGTAGGAGGCTTCAGCGTTATAGATATTTATAGTGTTCCGGTGTGTTTGTATCTTGTTATTGTATTGAGTTGTAATAACTAGACAGGTGTTTATAACTGTCTAGTATGTGATGTATTATCTGTGTAAATCTGATTGATGTTGTATACTATGTAATACCTTATGTGATTAATATAATTTATTCTTTCCACTGTTGCGATTCTGATGTGTTTTCCCTTTTTTCTTCCCTATCTTTCTCTTTTCTATCCCTTTCTTTCTTATTAATGATGCGCCTTTCTGTGGGGAGAATGGCGGGTTGTTACAACAATGCTAACTATCACCTAGTGTGCTCTAGATATATGATAACTCGTATGACTCCCAAGCTAAGGACTAGTGGTAATCTCGGTTCTCCATCGCACTCTCCTATCTCACAGCCCAAAGTTGGATACGTGTCTCGTAGCCTAAGGCTGGACACTAGACCCAATGCCATAGGCCAAGGTATACGAATCTTCGTTACCAATCTATGGGCATCCCCATTATATAATACCCTACTTTGAGTACAACAAAAAACTCTCTGAGTCATCAATGACCTTAGAACATGCATATCAATCTGAGCCCTACAAGCTCAATAAATTTTCCACTATATGGAACCCACCGCGTTCCTCCATTGCACGAATTCTCCACGAGCCTCTTCGATGCCTACTCCCTACTCGAGTCACAAACCAAAGATACAATTTCCAATCTTTGGTATCTACCACCACCATGAGTAACAAATCGAACACATAAGGCTTTTCATCATGTTGTACATCGCCATCCTGCAATGACGCGAATGAACCAACATCTCCAGTAGAATCTACAGAGTCCTGAACCATCTACCTCGAAACCTAATCCATACACCATCGAGTCATAACCCAAAGTACCAACTCTCATGTCGAAGCGTCACACCATCGGCTTACCATCAAAATCACTCGCGCTAGAGCAATGACATCAAGACTCTAAGTTGATCGCATGAATAAACCACCAAATCGTGCATCATGAAATCTCATCAACATCCAAGCCAAAGTTGGCCAAATCGCCAATCAAAAATAGTGATGGACATTCACCACTCTACAGTGGTCAATACCGACGAATTTGGCCTTGTACTTAACCAGAACGGATAAGTACTAACCAAACAGAAACATCCGACATCCATCTTGAAGTCTGAAGCCTCATCTTCCACCTTCTAATCCGTCGACATGTATCCTCACAATACTCCATAACTTATCCGGTTCATTCGATTTCCACATGTATGAAACCCCAATGTACAAGATGTTCCCCCTAACATGCGATCATCGCTAATCAACATTTTCAACCAAAAACAACCAAACAACTAAACAGGCAACCATGCAATCAACATCCATACATACATCCAAAACAGCATACATACAACATGTAGATACATCCATATCAACAAATTGTTGGGGATGCTGATTAAGGATCTTAAGGCAGAAATAACACTAGAGGGGGGGTGAATAGTGTTTTAAAGAATTTATGAACTATATGACTAAATTAAAACTTTCAACACAAATCGAAACAGAATTCTAACACAGAATGATCACAGAACATATAACAAATGCAAATAGTAAAGTAAAGCAAGTAAAAGGAAAGAACACACCGGATTTTATACTGGTTCGGAATCCTCCTACATCCAGTCCTGCACCAAGGCAATATCCTTGTACAAATTTTTATAAGCCAATATCCAAATTACAACCCTCAATTTCTATGGCCTTGAGGAACCCTCCTATCTCCGAGTCTGGGGTAAACTCTCTTGATTTACGGGACACAAGATCACCCTAATACTTTCTAATAACAATCCTTTTGAATGGATAGACTCTATGGACTTTTTGATTACAAATTAATCCTATAACTCTGAATAGCACTTTGATCTTTAGTAGAACGATGGAGAATCAAATAGAGAGAGTATCTAAATGATTTCCTATTGAGAATTTGGCAGAATGATGGCACGATCTTGAAAATATGAAGTTTTATGGATATGGAATGGTGGAGAAGAAAGAGTGAAGAAAAATAAGAAAGTTAGTTGTTAAAAAATTCGTTTTGGAAGCCTTTATATAGATGCACAACAGCCATAACCATTGGCGAAAGGTTTTTGAACGAATAGACACTTCATTTGAAATTTGAATTTTTGAATCCAACTGTCACCATGTCGACATGGGGTATCCCCATATGTCGACATCCCTCTGTTCAAAATTGTAGAGATGTTTTGTAAAAGCATTTGAATTTAAAATAAGTTGAAACTTCTCTAAAGCAAAGTAAAGTGTTTAAACAATATTTTGAGATAGAGAATGAATATAAAACATTATTTTAAATATATATATATATATATACATATATATATATATATATATAATTGATATAGACCGTCAATTATATAAGTAATATTTAAAATCAGAATAAGTTTTGATGTTTTAAAAATAGAAGTTTTAAAATCAGAATGGAGGAATATTTCAAGGCTAAAACAAAGTTTGAAAACATTTTTGAAAACATGATTTTGAAAGCTAAAACATTTTGAAAAATAGATTTAAAAACATTTTGAAAAATCTATTCAAACTGAAATTGCAAGAACCTTCCTACAGAGCTCCTCCATAGGACTCGAGAACTTGTACAAAGTAGTTTAAATGATTTTGATTTTCGTGGGTTTGTAAGCCACTTGTCGTAGGTTTGTAAGCTACTTGTCGTGGGTTTGTAAGCCACTGGTTTCGATAGAAATTGGGTTCCATCCCAAAAGAAAATTGGAAGAAAGATGAGAGTGCTATTACGAAGTTTTAACAAAATACTAGACACTTATCTTGAGATCTTGAAATCTTGATTCTCTAGAGTCTTGAATCTTGAATCTCTAATCTTCATCTTGATGCTTGAGTCTTTATACTGATCAGCCTTCGATAATACCTGCATATACTTCCTATATACATACATACATACATACATATATATATATGAAAATGTTAGTATATATTTTATAAAGTAAAGTATAATAACTATATAAGGTTGTTGTCATCAAAACATCATCAACTCAGTTCCTAACAATCTCCCCCTTTTTGATGATGACAACCTTTATTTATAAAATATTCTTACCATACCATAACTCTCCATAACTCCCCCTTACTCCGTGACTTCTTCTTAAAACTACAACTTCCATTTATTCTATGACTCCCCCTTACACCAAGAACATATATTTTTATAACTTTCTCCCCCTTTGTCATCAACAAAAAGGAATAAAAAGATTTACCTGTTCTAAAGTATATATAGAATAAAAGTGTAAAGTGAACGTGTAAGAGATCAAGTGTGTGTGCATATATATAAGTGTAACTTGACAATCAAATCAATATCATACATAGCAAACCAATCATGTATAGTATATGAAGTTATATACAAACCAAATCCAAATCAAACTTAAGTAAATAATTCAATCAAATCCTAATCAAATGTAAATCAAATCAAATCAAACAAACAAACAAACAAACATACATAATGATCAGACATTCCTTGGGACATCCACCCATCCATCTTCTCCAAAGATAGGATCAGTTTTGATAACATCTCAATTATCTTTGTCGAGAGTGACTGGTGGATTTGCTTCGGGTCCGTCTTTGCTAAGGCTTGAGATCATCCAACGAAGTGCGTCGAAGTGTTTCTCTTGCTCTTTGATCATCTGCATTTGGCTTAATTCTAAGCGCCTTTGATTTCTAAGTATAAAAGAAAGAATATTCTTGAAAGAAGTAAGAGTTTCTTCAAGATTTTCACTTAAACTCTTAATTGGAGAAGCCATAATTTAAGAAATAGGTTGAAGTATGAGAGGAGATGAATAGAAATGGAGGTAGAGAAGTTTTTCTGGAAGAAATAGGTATTTATAGGAGTTATTGGCCGTTCAAAATGAATTGTCACTTGGTAGTTACAAGAATTTAAAGTTAGAAATTGTAACTACTTTTTTTGACTGTTATATGTCGACATGGGGGGATGGGGTATGTCGACATGGTCTAGACAGAATGACCAAGTTAAGTTATTTTTTATTTTTAAGTTTATTTTTATACTAGTGGACTTATATAAACTTAAAATAAATAACTAACAGAGATATATAAAGCTGGAAAACAGAGAATGAGATAGCATTACTTATATTAGTTAACATTACATAATCTTAACTAAAAAAGTAGAAAATACAAAGACAGATAAACGATAGCTAGAGAGATAATGGCTAGGATTAGTTTGATGAAGATGATGATGAAGACAAGCCAAGTTTCCTGCCTATCTTCCCAAAGAACTTGTCGATCTTGGTGGAGATTTTATCCATTTTCTTGCTAATAGATCTCTTAAGAACCTTTTGGTTTTGAGCAAGTATCTTTTGGTTCTTGAGTATGGTTTTGTTGGACGGATTGGCGGGTGTATGTGGATACTCTATACTTTCCAAAGAGGTTTCTTCATCTTCCTCTTCTTCTTCAATTTCCATTCCTTCCCCTTCTTCTTCCTCTTCTTCTTCCTCTTCTTCCATCTCTTCATGAGCAAGTCTCTCTTCCTTTTCGGCAAGTGTTTCATATGGCTGAAACATAAGTGGGATTTTTATAAGAGAAATGTTCCCATGATTGAACACTTTCCTACTTACAAACTCTTCCTTTTTAACATCCACACCAAAATAATTGAGAATCCGAGTAAGGTAAATTCCATGATAAAGAGTGTTTTCTCCCATATTAAAATTTTTGGGTCTTAACTCATCCAAAATAGTTTGTACCCAATTAATATCATATTTTTCAAAAATAGCAAAAAGAGCTTTACACACTTTTGAGGTGGGATTATTGTAGTTTCCTGACCTAGGAATAATTGTGTGTTGAATAAGAAGGTTGACAATTCTTGCTTTTGGGCGGAAAAGCGATTCTTAAAATCCATGTGGTCATCGCTTTCAAAAATGTGATGAAAAGTCTCTCGATCGGTTTCATTGATTTGAAATTCCGAGAGATTCATACCGGTATATTTGCAACCCAAAATAGTACCCAAAATATCGGAATCCAAAACATTAAGTGTTCCTTTAACACTACTCCAAATTTGTTCTTCATTTCCATTATAAAATCCACGATTTAGGTTTGCATAAAACATTTTGACAAGGTTTGGATAACAAACGAAATCATTTTGCTTGTTATCAATCAAGCTAAGAATGGAGTTTTCTTCAAAAAGTTGATCGATTTCATAAGAAGAAAAATCATTAGAGATGGCAAATTTTCCCGTATTGACTTTACCATAGTTTACATAGCTTATGTAAGCTTTGATAGCCTCCGGGTCATTGAAAAGATCATTTTTGATGGATTTGGGCAGCCTCATATTTGATGGGTTACTTGAGGAAGCCATTGATGAGTGTTTGAGAGGAGTAGAAGATAATGAAGAAAGTTTGAATTATGAGAATAAAGTGAAAAGAGATGATAAGAGAAGTATATTAAATAGATTCTCTAAAGTCATGTTCTCTGGTCAAGAGGTGTCTTTTCAGAATTTTGAAGTAAGTGAAAAGGTGGAGGGAAATTCAAAAGTTTGAATTCAAATTTTGAAATGAAATTTCTAAGAGGCATGTCGACATGGGGTATCCTAGCATGTCGACATGTGCCTGTTGAATTTGAAAAGAGGTGTCTATTCCTAAAATCTAAGAAATTCCTAAAATCTTAAGAAAATTAATCTATATTCTATATCTATATATAATTCCAGTAATAATATTAAATATAATAATATTAAAATATTTTAATATTTGAAATATTATTAAAATAATATTATTTTGAATTTAAAAATTCAAATTTCAAAGGGTGATTTTGAATTTAAAAATTCAAGGAGTTGCAAACAAAATCAAAGCAAGCAAGCATCCAATAAAATTAAAATAAATGTGTACCTATTTTTAGATCCAAACTTCGATCGTCTTCTGATTCGAGAATAGCCGTGAAGCACAGATTTGAATTATCAGTTTTCTTCTCGTCATCACTGGATGAATCTGAATGGTCAAGAGTTGCTGCATATGCCTTCTTTCTTTTCTTTGGTTGCTCGTTGTTTGGTTGAAATGTCTGTTTGTCTGGATATGGACAATCCATCTTGTAGTGCCCTGTTTTGTTGCAGTTATAGCATCTATCACCATTATTGTTGTTGTTGTAGTTCTCCGAAGTATTTCTGGAATTTCTTTGATCATTTCTTTTAAAGTTATTCATCTTTCTATACTTCAGAAATTTCCTGAAATTTCTGGTCATGAAAGCAATTTCTTCATCACTCTCTTGTTCTGAATCTCCAGTTGTTGCTTTGAATGCGATCGATTTCTTTTCCGTTGCCTTAGATTCTTTTCTCCCTTGTAGTTGAACTTCATAAGACATTAGATTACCGATTAACTCTTCGATCTTCATTTGACTAACATCATTTGCCTCTTCAATAGTAAGTGTCTTTTTATCCCATTCTGGAGTGAGTGAATTGAGTATTTTTCTGACTTGATCTTCTTCTGAGAAACCCTTTCCTAAAGCAATTAATGAGTGTACAATGTCTTGAAATCGACAATACATGTTGGAAATAGACTCATTTTCATGCATTTTAAACAATTGAAACTGGTTAGTTAATATGGAAATTTTAGTCTGTTTAACTTGCATGTTCCTTCATGAGTTACTTGCAAAGTTTTCCAAATTTCAAATGCAGACTTACAAACAGAGACTCTATTAAACTCATTCCTATCTAGTGAACAAAATAGTATATTCATAGCCTTAGAATTGTTTTGTGCAACTGTCTTTTGCTCAGTAGTCCACTGGGTAAAATTAGTAGTTGGTTCAACATATTCAATTTGTGTTATATTCCAAGTATCTAAACTTATGGATTGTAAATAAATTTTCATCCTACATGCCCAATATGCATAATTACTGCCATTAAAAAGTGGTGGTCTGACAGTAGACCGACCCTCTACAAATGAACTAGTGTTAGTGATTGTGTTGACAGAAGTAGTGGTGACAGGAGTGACAATATTAGTGGATTGTGCCATTAAAATTTTTCAAAATTTCAGATTATGAAAATAATGAAAACCAATGCTCTGATACCAATTGTTGGGGATGCGGATTAAGGATTTAAAGGCAGAAATTACACTAGAGGGGGGGGGGGTGAATAGTGTTTTAAAGAATTTATGAACTATATGACTAAATTAAAACTTTCAACACAAATCTAAACAGAATTCTAACACAGAATGACCACAGAACATATAACAAATGCAAATAGTAAAGTAAAGCAAGTAAAAGGAAAGAACACACCGGATTTTATACTGGTTCGAAATCCTCCTACATCTAGTCCTGCACCAAGGCAATATCCTTGTACAGATTTTTATAAGCCAATATCCAAATTACAACCCTCAATTTCTAAGGCTTTGAGGAAACCTCCTATCTCCGAGTCTGGGGTAAACTCTCTTGATTTACGGGACACAAGATCACCCTAATACTTTCTAATAACAATCCTTTTGAATGGATAGACTCTATGGACTTTTGAATACAAATTAATCCTATAACTCTGAATATCACTTTGATCTTTAGTAGAATGATGGAGAATCAAATAGAGCGAGTATCTAAATGATTTCCTATTGAGAATTTGGCAGAATGATGGCACGATCTTGAAAATATGAAGTTTTATGGATATGGAATGGTGGAGAAGAAAGAGTGAAGAAAAATAAGAAAGTTAGTTATTAAAAAATTCGTTTTGGAAGCCTTTATATAGATGCACAACAGTCATAACCATTGGCGAAAGGTTTTTGAACGAATAGACACTTCTTTTGAAATTTGAATTTTT
This sequence comes from Allium cepa, assembly GCA_030765085.1. Classification (NCBI taxonomy): domain Eukaryota; kingdom Viridiplantae; phylum Streptophyta; class Magnoliopsida; order Asparagales; family Amaryllidaceae; genus Allium; species Allium cepa. The sequence continues at coordinate 585,266,116 of CM060935.1, forward strand.
GAATCCAACTGTCACCATGTCGACATGGGGTATCCCCATATGTCGACATCCCTCAGTTCAAAACTGTAGAGATGTTGTTTTGTAAAAGCATTTGAATTTGAAACAAGTTGAAACTTCTCTGAAGCAAAGTAAAGTGTTTAAACAATATTTTGAGATAGAGAATGAATATAAAACATTATTTTAAATATATATATAACTGATATAGACCGTCAATTATATAAGTAATATTTAAAATCAGAATAAGTTTGGATGTTTTAAAAATAGAAGTTCTAAAATCAGAATGGAGGAATATTTCAAGGCTAAAACGAAGTTTGAAAACATTTTTGAAAACATGATTTTGAAAGCTAAAACATTTTGAAAAACAGATTTAAAAACATTTTGAAAAATCTATTCAAACTGAAATTGCAAGAACCTTCCTACAGAGCTCTTCCATAGGACTCGAGAACTTGTACAAAGTAGTTTAAATGATTTTGATTTTCGTGGGTTTGTAAGCCACTTGTCGTAGGTTTGTAAGCTACTTGTCGTGGGTTTGTAAGCCACTGGTTTCGATAGAAATTGGGTTCCATCCCAAAAGAAAATTGGAAGAAAGATGAGAGTGCTATTATGAAGTTTTAACAAAATACTAGACACTGATCTTGAGATCTTGAAATCTTGATTCTCTAGAGTCTTGAATCTTGAATCTTGAATCTCTAATCTTCATCTTGATGCTTGAGTCTTTATACTGATCAGTCTTCGATAATACCTGCATATACTTCCTATACACACACACACACACACACACACATATATATATATGAAAATGTTAGTATATATTTTATAAAGTAAAGTATAATAACTATATAAGGTTGTTGTCATTAAAACATCATCAACTCAGTTCCTAACACAAATAAGGAAATCATATCAAAAATAGCCCAAATATAATAATTCCCTAAAAATGGTACATCGATGGAAAATATGTGATATTAGATATAAATCATTTTAAAATACTTTTATTTTCTTTCATAAAAATCTAGTAGGTATATAAGTATAGGAAAATCACATTTTAAAACCAAAAATCATTCTAGAATGTCGATCTAATACTATATAACCAACCATAGTATAGCGAGAGACAATATCACTCACCTTAACAAAATGTGTCCAAACTAATGCCAAAGTGTAGATCTCTCCATCATGAGCGCAACCAAGGAACCGCATCCAAAATGGACCTTGTATGTAAAAATATGGATATAATAAAAATTAGGATTAAATAAGAGATTAATTAACAAATTAAATAATTAGTTACCTTGCTTAACCCTCGTTCATCTTCTCCCTCAACAACCTGTACACCCACAAAGATGCCAAATCTAATCTTGGTTGCATGTTTTGGCAATGATACGGAGCTATGCTCCATGAATGTAAAAACCCACACTTTAGTAGGCCTAAATTTTCGCTAAACCGGAAACCCAAGTCAACTAAAATACAGATCATTGATTTGGTATCCTACAAAAAGGAAAATATATAAGAGGACTATGGTAATAACTCATAGCGTAAATAAGAAAATATAATAGATCAACATAATCGCTGATCAAAATTGACATCTCAAATATCAAGATACTCAGCTAGACAACTACTCCAAATCAACACCAGTAAACGCCCTTTTAGATCATGTGGGTTGTAATAAGAAGGGATCAGAATAACGTTCTAGTAACTACTAAATTATACATCTTATACATAACAATAGCTTATGCCAATTTCACTATTTCACGTATGTTAGATTTTATTGTAGTCGTTATGACTCTATTGCTACGTACGACCCGTACCGATCTACACCAAGTAGATCTATGTCTATATAGGTGTATGTGTATACACACACAAACATACACACCCCCTAAGTCCACTAATGGATCTAGTTACTATCCCCGTTGGTATCAATCAATCAACACCTCGTAAAGATCCATCGCCATCGTATCACCAAGGGAAATACTATCGTGCGCATCAACGACCTCCCATCATAATCTTCTAATGCTTAAAGGATTTTTCATCATGTACGCCACCATTTTGTGTACCCTTGTCTACTTCTTATCATGGATTTTAGGATCTACGCACCACCGTCCGTCTATGTTTTGAAAAGACCTTTGTATGGGTTAATTAGCCTTTCCTTATTAAACAAACTTGCAAACAACTATGGCATTGCATAACTCAACTGAACCAATCCTGGTAGGTAGAAAAGATCAGTTAGGTGTAACATAGTCCTTATCGTTGACCATAAGAGACCTACGCAACTCCTACCACAGTTTGTGGTATCAAATACGCCAGTGTTTTACGTACAGTTGTTGCAACTCATTTTGGTACCTAGGCACACCAGACTTTCCGTGCCACGTTGCATATGTCCGATCTCACTCACCGTTCATTTAGATTGCCTAGTGCAATCAAGGCAATACCCCCACTTAAAAACTTAAAAACTTTGAAGCGGACCTAATTTGACTATGCACTAGACATAATTATGACAAAAAATTTAAAATCAAGGCAATAAGCACAGTACAAACCTTTGGTACTCCTCTACTACTAAATCGTACACTCACCACGGTTATTATTGGTTGGATATGATTTAGCATTCCAACAAAGTCTAACAACCTTCGGACATTGGTCCATTATAATTATGACATACAATTTATAATTATCTACACCCGTTATAAATGCATATTTGAGGTTGTTCATACACATATTTCAAACTTATGGATACTTATTCTTCTTTATTTTCTTTATTGCCCCAACATCTCTTATGTCTGACTTTAAGTGTTCCGTCTTATTATGTTTTTTTATGTCATTAATTTCATTTATCACTTCTCAATTTTAGACATCAATATCGTTACTACAACATTCTTTTGTTCAACTTTAATTTCTACTCAATTTCAGTCAATTACCAGACTTAATCCATTTCATTAGATTATCAAACTAAGCCATTTCAATTCCCCAGCTTCTTACTTTTGCTTATTACTCGGACTTCCTTTTTCATCATTTTCTGTTTTATTAGCTTTTTGGTTACATTCTTATTTCAATATTCCATCTTTGGGATTTAAGATATTTTAATAAATTGGGGTTAAACTTCATTGACTAATTGTTACACATTAAATTTTCATATCTTATCTTATATAAAAGAGGGGGTTTGCGCCGTATTTGTAATTACAAGTAATTCTCTTTTTGTTTACTGAAATAGGCTATACAAAATATGGTAATCATCCCTGTTTTGTACACCTCTTTCTTTTACAGGCACATATTTACTACTTGTCATTTCAAACATCACACTTTTATAAATTCGGACTTAATAATATATGGAAATCTACTCGCACCAATACAAATTCCAATAAACTAAAATATCACAAAAATCTCATTAGTCAAATTAACTTTAATCCAGAGTTTATTCATCAACATCGAATAAAATGAAATCTCAATTCATTATGTTTTATTTAATTAATATCTGATGCAGAAACTAATAGTCCTAATCATTATGTAATTATGGAAATAAAACTCCACATTGCAAAATTAAAACTAATCGTTACATAATTACGTAGGCAAGTTCATATCTCAATTTTTCACATCTAAGAATTCATTGCAACTTAAATTCAGTTCTCAGACATAAAGGAATAGATTTGCAATGTTATAATCTACTATTATATAAAAAAATATAAATTCTCGCTCACCTTTAATTAGCACTCCTAAATCTCTATATTTCATCCTGGTTTGACCATATTATCTGCATTCTCCACTTTTTGACTTGTTATTCGGATCCGTAGACAATATTTATACATATCTCATTAGAAATGGATTAGGGAAAAGGGATTTAAATTTAAATTTATTAATTTGGACCAGATCTAAAATTTTACATTTGATGTAGCAATCCGATTTGAACCTATTTCCTTTCCTCGGTTCTCCAACGTGTATTCATACAATCTAGGACTATTGCTATGTATTTTGAAATTTTGAAGGAGAAAGAAAAATGATAGAACTTCAATGCTCATTAGAAAAATAATGAGTTGGAAGTGAAGCTCTAGGTCCTAATTTATAGAGGTTCAAATTCTTACCCCTTCGGTCGACCACTCACGGTCAACCTAGATAGGCCAGGTTGGTGCAAATTTAGTGTTTGGTAAAATCTTGTTAACTTATTTTCTTTGCCAACTCATTTACGTTAATTACTACTATCTCATACCTCTATTATTTTTCTTAAGCACTAAGTTTAGTGGCGTTAATCCATCATTAATCAATTTCGAATTATTTCACTAATTTTATATATAATTATTTCCAATTATGATAATTCGAATGCTAATAACTTTCTCGTTTGATTTTCGATTGAAAAAGTTTATATATGAAAATTGATCAGAAAATCGCTACGAATCGAATGATATAAGTCTCATGATTAAATTCCAACATTTGTAAAAATTTCATTTTTCACGGTTTATTATTTATTTATTAATTTCTTTTTTCATTAATTAACGTAAAAATGCGGGATGTTAAATTCTTTCGCCTTAGAAGAAATTTGTTTGTGAAATTCCATAAGGATTCGATCATGTAAACCATCGCACATCCATTTTACACTAACAATCACTTAGCATACAACCAATTTTGCAACAATCCATGTACACGTGCACAGTGCATCACAATACATATGATATGCATGAATAGTAATTTCTAATTAGCATGACCTATATGAATGACTTCTTTTTAAATCAACTTTGAAAATATGATGCTAACATCCTAAATATTCCGAAAGTTCTAAATGAATGCAGCTTTCTGAAAAATCAAAATGGTTTTTCACCCAAATTTTCTCACATTCCTATAAATAGAAGCATAGCTTAGCCAATTTTCTATCCAATACTTACCATCCGAATTCCTAGCACACCATTGCTAACATCAAAATTTAGAAAAATCAGTTTTCTAAACATATCTTCTTATGCTTGGAAAGGGTCTATTTGGAAAATTCCATATTTCCAACATTCTCTTATGCAACCTTTTTCCACTACACCATGGGATCTACTCCTTTTCCCTTAATCCTTTTTTCTACCTTCCCAAGTACAATCTAAACAAATTACCTTTATCTTTAAAGTTCAAAAACATTTATGTTTGAGAAACTGTCATTTTAATTTTTCCACTCATCGATAAGGTATCCTAGAAAACCTTCCACAGATAAAACAGCTTCTGTGTCGATCACCATATCCATTTTACTGCAAATACAGCTATGTAGTAAAATCTATACTAATCAACTTACCGACTATTCCCTACTGTTAGCATGTGGTATTTTTAAATTTCTAAATCTCAAAATCTATAGATTTAAAAATCTTTCCAAAGATAAATGTATTTTTTTTCAAAGTCATATCACTTATAATGAAAACTTTTCATAAATAAATTTTACGTAAAAGCTTTCGTTTTCAAAATATATGTCATAATTACATTTCATGAACAAATTTTAGAATTTTTGATATCGTGGTTTAGTCAACCATCCATTGTCCATATCATACTTCACTTAATTGTATGGTAAAATTTTAAGTTCTCAAAAATCTTTCTTTCTTATAAATATCAACCAGCAGACATGGTGAATTTTTAAATTCCAATCTTCGAGGAACAAGAACATTGACCTATGGCTTGCCTCTCCGTAATACTATCCTCTATCTTTTGAAATTTACCATTCGAAAAACTTCTATTTTTCGAAACTTAAATTTTCCATTTTACTTTTGTTTAGTAGATAATCAAATAAATTTTCTTAATTTATTACTTAACTTCCAGTTTCAACTATTTTCTTTTTCTTCGTAGTAGTCAAGTGACTTCATGGAATCTCTTTTTACCATTTTAGCTAATCATTGCGGTCTGCCTAAAAAACACATTGAAAAAATAACATTTTCCTAAACATACGCAACTCATGCAACAATTAATGCTTACAACCCATGAAAAGAAGAATTATACTGGAGGAAAACACAACACTTTCGACTGCTACCACAATTAGAATGGATTTTTCTAATATGCCATCCCTAAGCAAGAATGTTCAAATCTTATCATTCCTTTATTACTTGATGAATAAGATCTATTCATCTCTTCCATTCCATACACAAATATGGAATACCATGCAACCTCTCACTGTATTGGATAAGAAATGCAATCTACGCAGTTTTCATACTAAACAACAACTAAGCTTGGGGAAATAACATTTCTCATTTCTTCTTTTTCTTTTCCAACTTAAGTCTACCAGTATCTTCCATGTGTGTTTACCATCTATTACTATCTTCTCATAATCCCATTCTTTTGATAGTATTCTCAATCCTTGCTATTTTCTTTATTCATAAGCCTCCTACAAGCATATTCCAAAACTTATAGAAGTGCTCTTTAATATTGTCTTTATTGGTTACACACATGTCAAAATAATATTCCTAGGCATTTTCTAGGGTTCTCACACCCTATGGGGATTTCTTATTACTTTTCCAAAAGTAGCCATCGTTAGTTCCTTCATAACCTTATTCTTTTTCCCTTCTCACTTAGGCGCAATTCTTATCTACTCCATAAAATCTTGGTTTGGTCTTTATTGGTTTTCTCCAAAAGTGAAAACTTCAATTTTTTTTGAAATATATAATCTCAAAACTCTTGTTTTTAAAAGTGTTATTTAGAAACTTTTATTAAATAAAAAATGCTTGGTGTTTTAAACTTTTTTCAAAACTTACATTTTAAGGTTTTTGAATTTAACCTATTCCTTAAACTTAAAAGGAACATTAGCAATTCTAAGTTTAAAATCAAATCGGCCTTTTCTTTTAAAGACTTTTATTTCATAAAAATTGGCTTTTTAATTTAGTTATTTATTAAATTCTTCTTTCAAAAACTTATTAATTTCACCAAACCATTTCTTCCAAAAAAAATACTTTACATGTTTCTAAAACACCTTTCATAACTTTTAAATTATAAAAACTGGAGTAGATAAGAACAACTCTCATCCTATCAATTCCTATACATTTTCTACCCTCCCAAACATCTAATATTAGGTAAAGTCTCAATTATCATAAAGGGGGACTTTTAAAAGATACCTAAATTAAATGCACATAACAATGAAAAATGTACTTTCCTTTGTTTGGCTTCTCTAATTACATTACCAGCATTATTTTTACTAAAATTTACTAACAATATTTCTAATCACTACACTTTTTTTTATTACACTTGAGTATTTTATATTTTAATGCATTAGAGCTGCTTCTCCTTCAAGGGGAATTGTTAATGTTACACTTCTCTATGAATCGCTTAAAAGAGCGTTCATGTTTTGTGTGAAATCACTAGGATTTGAATTTCATTTTCTTTACTGAAATAGACAATACCGATTTCCATATTTCGTTCATCCCTTCCTTTGCATTTACATTCCTTATTATTTCAATAAAACACCTTTATTTGTAATTTGATTGATTCATAGCAACTTATTTTGTTATCCCTTTTCATTCCAATGAATTAAAATATATCAAATGCCAACTTGATTAAAATAAATTAAACTTATCTTTTATTTAATTTCAAAACTTCCTACTAATCAACCCTTCAGCCTAGACTGCACTAACTCCAATTGTTTCTCTTAATTTACCATCTTTTATTATTTTAGTGCAACCACTTACAACTCAATTTATCTTCTTTTCTAAACAATTTAATCCATTCCAAATCCGTACCACTAATATTGTCCTCCCATACAAATATTTTTATACCTTAAATTTTTTTCATTACATAGGAAAATTCACGAGCTATATTGCTCCATCATTTCTTTTCTAAAAAAATGACCTCAAATGAAAATTTCCTTTACTGAAATCTAAATATATAAATTTACTTACAAACCTTTAATATATATATATATATATTCTCAAATTTTAATACTTAATTTTTTTCATTAAAAGTTCTTTTAAAGTATACAATTTATACTTTTCTTCAATTTTTGAAAATTTCTTATTGTTGGGTTTGACTCAAAGTGGACTTCTGACTATTCTCTTATGAACATCCTTCGTTCCTTTTCCGAAGATCTGAAAATCTAATCATAAATTAGGAGTGACCATTTCACACCCTTTTAAGAGGCGTCTCCATCGTCCAATTTCTATAAGATTTGGCCTCTTATTTTTCCTTTATTTGGACTCATTATACATCTTCAATCGACAATCAAAAATGGAGATCAACAATCATTAGGCTATCTAAGCCCGACTAGGGAGTCAAGTTCCATCCAGTTGTAGGGATATTCCATTTGCAAGCACTCTACGATGGGATTTTTAGGATTTTTGCATATGCTATATTTATATTTATAGTCAAAATACAAATATGTTCACTCATCAATTCCTAATTTTTGAAGAATTAACTAATCTAAGCTCTGATACTAAATGTAACAACCTACACCTTAGTGGGCCCATACTTTCGCTAAACTGAAACTCAAATCCACTAAAATACGGACCATTGGTCTGGTATCCTACAGAAAGGAAAATATATCAGAGTACTGATGGTAATAATAACTCACAGTGGAATTAAAAAAATATAATAGATTTAATTACCGACCAAAATTGACATCTCAAATGCCAAGAACCTCAGCCAGACAACTGCTCCAAATCAACACTAGTAACTGCCCTTCTAAATCTATTGGTTGTAATGAGGAGGGTTTAGAATAAAATTCTGGTGAATGGTAAATTATATATCTTATGCATAAAACTAGCTTATGCAGATTGTTCACTATTTCATGTTATGTTAGATTTTATTATTAGTCGCTACGACTCTATTGCTGCGTACAAACCATACTCATCTACACCAGGTAGACCTATGCCTATATGAATATATATCCTAAGTCCATTAATTGACCTAGATACTACCCCTACTAGTACTAATCGCTCAGCACCTCGTAAAGATCCATCCCATCGTATCAATGATGGAAATCCTACCATCCACACCGACGACCTCCAGTCCACGACCTCCAATCCAAAAGGTCATAACGCTTTATGGATTGTTCATCACGTACGCCAACCTTTTGCATACCCTTGTCTTCTTCTAATCATGGATTTTATGCTCCATGCACCATCACCCCTTCTTTGTTTTGAAGGAACCTTTATATGGGTTAACTAGCCCAGACCTATCAAACAAACTAACAAACAACTGTGGCATGTCATAACCTAACTGAACCAATCCTGGTAAGTAGAAGAGATCAGTTAGGTGTAACCCTATCCATTCCATTGATCACAAGAGACCGATGCCAGGCTCAAGAAATATGCAACTCCTACCCTAGTTTATGGTACCTAAGTATGCCATAATTTTACGTATATTTGTTGCAACTCATTTTGGTACCTACGCACACCAGACTTTCTGTTCCACTTTGCATAAGTCTGATCGCACTCACCGTCCATTTAATTGCCTAGCACAATCAATGCAATACCCCTACTTAAAAACTTATAAACTTTGAAGCAAACCTAATTTAACTATGCACTCAACATAATTATAATGGAAAGTTTATAATCAAAGTAATAAGAATAGTATAGACCAAGGATACCTCTCAAGTACAAAATCGTACACCCACCATGGGTACTATTGGTTGGATACGTTTTTAGCATTCCAAACTAGTTTACGACCTTCAGACATTGGACTATTATAATTATAACAGATATTTATAATTATTCACACCCGTTATAAAAGCATATCTACGGCTAATTATATACATATTTCAAACTTATGTATACTTATTCTTCTTTTTATTTTCTTTATTGCCTCAACATCTTTTATGTCTAACTTTAAGTATTCAGTCTTACTATGCATTAATTTCATTAATTTCATTTACTTCTTCTCAATTTCAAACATCAATAACGTTGCTACAACATTCATTAGTTCAAATATGATTTCCCCTCCATTTCATTCAATTACCAGACTTACTCCATTTCATTAGATTATCAGACTTGGTCTATTTCAGTTCCCTAGCTCCCTACTCTTGCTTGTTACTCAAACTTCCTTTTTAATCATTTTCCATTTTATTAACTTTTTAGTTACATTCATATTTCAATATTCCGCCTTTGGGATTTACTATATGTTATAAATTGGAATTAAAATTCATCAATTAATTGTTACATAGCAAATTCCCATATCTATTTAAAGGAGGGGGGTTGATCAGTATTTGTAATTAGAAGGAGTTCTCTTTTTTATTTGTTGAAATAGTAGTACAAAATACAGTAATCATCTCTATTTTATATGCCTCTTTCTTTTACAAACAGGTATTTACTCCTTGTAATTTCAAACATCACACTTTTGTAAATTTAAACTTGATAATATATGGAAATCTACTTGCAATATTACAAATTCCAATAAACTAATATATCACAAAAATCCCAAAAGTCAAATTAACTTTATTCCAGATATTATTCATTAACATCGAATAAAATGAAATCCCAATTCATTACATTTTCCTCAACTAATATTTAACGCAAAAACTAACAATTTTAGTTACTATATAATTACAGAAATAAAACTAATCATTACGTGATTGCAGAATTAAAAGTAATCATCATGTAACTACATAGGCAAGTTCATATTCCAACTTTCCACATTTACGAGTTCATTGCAACTTAAATTTAGTTCCTAGACATTTAGAAATAGACTTGCAATGATATAATCTAATATTAGATAAAAATATATAATATTCCCACTCACCTTTAATATTTGCCAAGCACCATCGATCAAAAGTCCACCATGGTCATTACGATGCAATCGTCCATAGGATATCAACGGATCTGGTTTCGTAATTTATCGTTGTGTGGATGGGTCGAATTTTTTTGAATTAGATTTGATGAAGTGGCCATTTTCTAGAGTTGAACGGTTATTTGGGAAAATCAAAGCAGAGATGCAAGGAGTTTGAATGGAATTCATAATAATATTTTATTTCATTTATTTATTTTCTCAAATAAATGGTCGTGCATTTCGAGTCCGCATGTGTGATGACCTGAAATTTTAGGCAATAGCAATTTGATAATCTTCATTTAAAAATTATTTAAATTGATAATATTGATTCAAAATTTGATAATACTGTATAATTATTTTCTTTTATAATTATTTTAATTGGAAAGTTTATTCTTTTAAAAAGTTAATACATATTTAACTTGGCAATAGTAATATCTTTTCTAACAATTTAAATTTTGTAAGATTTATTTTTCAAAGCTAATCAAAATATTTTCTATTTATAATGTATATATATATTGGTATATATATTGTAAATAGGAAGTCTACAATTTAATAAGAGTTATGTTTACAAATTATAATATATATGTATATATATTGTGATTTGGAGTCACGTTTTAAAATTCAATATAATAATTTTCAAAACTAATGTTGAAATATTTTCCATTTAATATATATATATATATATATTTGTATATATTGAAATGGAAAAAATATTGGTTTGAATTTAATAAAAGTGTTTTCAAACTTTAAATATATACATGGTTTGTAATTTAGAAATTATAATTTAAAATAATACTTTTCAAAGGATATTTGGAATTTAAATTTTTAACCACTATGATAATTTCTTATTTATTTAAAAGATACATTTTATCACAAGCTTAAAATAGGATTTAATTAAAAGCATATTTTCCTTTGTTTTCAATAATTCTTTCATTTTCAAAATTCAAATATAAGACAATTTGGTTTGTAAAAATATATAGAGTTAAAATAAAATTTACAAAGCATATGTTATATTTAATTGGATCAAAGCATAAGTTATTTATAAAGAAATATTTACATGAATTCACAATTGCATATTTATTAAAATTTAAAAGCTTATTTATATAAAAACATTTTATATACATATAAGTATACTTCATAAATACATATATATGAACTTAAATAAATTAATAAAAGAAGGTTTAACACATGTAAAGCAATGATAAAGCATTTTAAACACTTGTAAGTATTGTTTCAACAATTGTAAGCCAAATATCACATAATTTAACAAGTGTCAAGCTAATGTTTTTCTTTTTAATTTTAAAATATATGAAAATATACATAAAGAAAATTTAACCAGGTTTTACTACTCCTCTGAGCTACTTTCTTTATTCCTAAAAACAAATCAAAAGGAAAAAATAAATCTGGAAACCAAAATCTGTGACAAGAAAATCATAGAAGGAGCAAATTATATCTACAAGAAATAACATCAGTTTCAAGTTTCAACCTGAGATCAACAACAAGTAATCAAAGAAATCAACTCAACATCAAACAGTAAAGATAATCTCAGAAAATTCAAAGATCAACTTCAGTTCAAATGCAAGGTTCCAGGTTATAAGAAATGGAAACCTATTCCTCTGTTTAAAATTCAGGTGAGTAATTTAAAATAAAAACAGATTAAAAACCTGTGATTAGGCCCGGATGTATGTGATGATGTATGTAGTGATATAGTTTGCAAATGTTTGAGCAGATGAATGCATGTATGTGTATGATGCATGTGTGTTGTTTGCATATACATAGAAAGGCTCTGTTGTGTGTTTACAGGTTGCAATTCCTGAATAAATCTAATATCTCAATATAAAATCATTATTAGCTTTTGATTTGCAAATGAAAAATGTTTGAAATTGTGCAATATCACTACTAAAAATAATTCCAAGAATTTATGTTAAATATTTACCTTTAAAATCCTAAATAAAAGTAATTTATATATTTGGGTCAAAAATCAATGAATTCAATTCTAAATTTGGATTGCATGTATGAATTTGTAATAGGAAATCATGAATTTTAATATGAATATCACGATTTTTAGTTGGATATCCAATTGGAATTTTCAAGTTGAATGATTTTTGCATTGTCGTCAATTTACGTTAGACGGTGACGAAGTTTGGGTCGAGGTTAGGACTGGAGATGGCCAGGATGTCGATAAACTCGGGAAAATTGGTGAGGCGATTTATAGATGGATGTGGCGATCGAAAATTTATGGATTAGGGTTTCGACATTAACTTTGGGGGCCTTTGATTGTGTGACTGTTGCATCATCATTGGATCACCTATCTGGTTATGTCATTCTAAATATAAGTTTAAACCCTTAAACAACTTGGATATTTAAAATGGCGTTTTGGATTCCGGTGAGACCGAGATCGGGTTTGCTACATTACAGCATGATAGGGGGTTCTTGCTTTGTGTTAGGTGGCGATCGGGAGACTCTTACCCCTACATGTCCCCTAAGGTAGTATAAGGACTTGAGGGGTTGGTTGCAAGTCGAGAGGTGATGTGCACGTAAATGTGCATATTTTTAACACCATATTTATTCTATTTAAATTAAATAAATGATCATATTGGGTATTTTAACTTGTTTTAACCAAAATTCATATTAATTCCAAATTTTCACATATTCATCTTCATATAAGGGCAAAATGGTCATTTGTGCGCGTATATTAATTTGAAAGAATTTAATTGGAAATTTCTATAATATTTTGTAGGAATTTAGCTTCTCATATTAGTGGGTTCATGAAGAAACATGCATGCACAAAATGGATATAAAGGAATGAAGATGGAAATAATTCAAAGTGAAGATCATGGAGGACCCCACCTACCCACCTACCTTAATGTACAAATTAAAGGCTAATGCACATGCTTTTGGACTTAATGGCTTCATGTACACTTAATGGGGGATTAAGACATGTTAATGATTACTTGGCCTCCACACTTCCTAAGGGGCATTTTGGGCATTCCCCAAAAAGTGAATTAGGGTTTTAAAACTTGTATATATACCCCTTATGTTTCATGTAGTCATCTTCCTCTTAGTTTGTTAGTTTTAGTTTAGAAAATAAATCAAAGCTCTCTTTCTTTCCATGGCTACTTAGCCATTTCTTCTCTTATGTAATTCTTTTTTTTTATGCAATGTTATTTAGTGTTTCCTTTTAATTACATGTTCTTTTTCTTTTCTTGTTTATTTTCTTTCATGTTCTAGTATAGATCTCTTTTATTTTATGCAAGTAGAATAATTTTTCTTTTCATTTTGCTCTCTTTCTCTCTTCTTGTTTAATGTTGTTTTCTACATTTGTTCATATGATAACAAATATGAGAGCTTAATCCCTTCAATTTAGGGGTAATGAATCTCTTTAGTATGTAGATCCAACATTTTGATGTTTATGCTCTCTTTTTGTGCTTAATGAGAATGATTGAAGTGGTTTAATGATGTTTTTTAGCTTTGAATTTGATAGTCTATGTTGTTCATAACAAATAGGCTATACTTAAACAAACAAAACACAAATTGCCTCTTCATTTACATATGATTATGGCAAAGAAGTGATTGTTGAAATTAAAATTTGATGGCTTATATTTCTAATTAATAGTTAATAGGTCATGCTTAAAATAGATTTTGCTTTCAACTTTGTTGTCATATTTTATGAGATTTAAAAGTGTATTAGTGGTTGTGTTATAGTTTGATGGTTTATATTGAGCTAATTAATAGCACAAATATACCATACTTATGATAAGCACATCAACTAATTCACTAATGACAAGAAAAGAGAGATCATAACTTCATTTTGTTGATTTATGTGATCTAGAGAGTGGAAATTGCCTCAAAATTGTCTTAACTTTCATATTTTTATCATTTTCTTTTGCTAGTTTTTGTTAGTTTCTTACATTTCGAGCTATTCACTCTCGACTTCGGTATAATTTGATTGAATAGAATTTTAAAATCATCAATTCCCTGCGGATCGACCCGTATTCGCCACGTGCTACATTCGTACACCGTGCGCTTGCGGTTATTTTTAAATTTAAATTCGTTCGACGGTTTTCTAAACCGATAGAATTTCGTCGACGAACAAGTTTTTAGCGCCGTTGCCGGGGAGTTGTTTTGATTTCAATTTTCTATTCTTCGAATTATTTTCGTTTGATTTTTGTGTGTTTTTATTTTTGTGTGTTTGCATTTAAAAAAAAAAAGAATTTTTTTTGTGTGTCTTTTGTGTGATTTTATTTGTGTGTGTTTTTTTTTCTTGCTTTTCTTTCCATTTGCATTGCACTTCTATTATTAAAAAAAAGACATTCACACAATCTCAATTGAAAAAGAAAAAAATTCATTTCATCTGCATTTCATTTTTACAATCTACATTGCATTTACAATTTTCAATTAAAAAAAAAAACTGTTGCATTGCATTTCTCTTCACTGTTTTCATTTCTGTTTATTTCCCCTCTGTTTTAGTTTCTGTGCACAGTGCACATCTGCAACATCATCTTTGCCTCACTCTTCACCCACAAACTACTACTTTCCTTTGGCCATCCAACTAACTGTCGCCTTCAACATTCCAACTTCCCACTGCCTCGCCTTCTCTCAGTAACTTCTCACTGCGGTCATACAAAACGAATACCCCATACAACATCAACTGCTCCCCTGCATTCATCAACCATTCACTGCACTATGCATATCCACTGCCACATAACCAATACAAATCACCCCCCACTGTTCCACCCATTCAACATTACCTGTTACACTGCAATATCCCCACTGTCTTCCTAAACCATCCCTCCTACGGCCATACATTGCAACCTCTCTTCACCATCAACACCATACATTCCATAAATCCTCCTTGCCACATTTCATAAATCTTCCACCTCCACGGCAACCTCTTTGGCCATACTACCCACACTTCTTCAGCTATCAAACAAACTACCACTACTCCACTGCCTGTCATCACCTACAAACACATTCTGCAACCACCATCTCACACCGCAACATCCATTCAAACTCGAAGATCATCTGCCTGCAACCACCATCACCACAGTCGGTACTTCACTGCCGAAACATCCCTACCTTTTGCCTACCTGAGCATCACATTCTTGCCTTCCCTGTCAGCCGCAAAACCACCATCAACCCGAGACCATCTCCTCCACATAAACCTCTCCCTGCACTGTCACAGCACATCCTCTTACATACATACGTTGTGCTCTGTCAACCTCAAAGCATACTCGACAACCCTCAATTTCCTTCCAGCAACTCAGCATCAATTTAAACAACCTCAACATCAATCGCGATTTCGTGCAACAACCACGTCCTCTGCCAAATTCTAACCAAACAGCCACCTCAAAGCTGCTACATCAACCTCTCTTTCTGTTTTCACTTCCTAAAACCATCACACCACCACTGCCTTGCTTCAAGCCTTCACTACTTTCAACTTCTGCTTCCTCCCTACCATCTGACCACATCCACTTCTATCTCCATGAATATACCACTGCGTTTTGCATTCCAGAGTCGCCAATTCAACCTCGTCAAGACAACCACTGCCACCAATTCAACTTCGTAACTTCAACCATCACCAGTTGCTTCCCCAAACCGCCTCCAACACCCACTTCCCCTAACAAAAAATTCAAACCTTCGCCTCTCCCAGCCTAGAACTCACGAATCAACCAGCGACCTCCAACTGAAACCAAACCAAATCGCGAAAGACCCAAAATCTCCGAACCCAAAATAATAATAATAATAATAATAATCACGAACTCCAAAATTCACGATGGACTGACGTTGCGTTCGTAGTTACAGGAGAATACGCGAACATGAATTCGAGTTCGATTACTGGTTTTTGGTACAAGGATTGTTTGAAATTGAATTGGGAGCAAGCATTGATTTTCTTTGTTTTGAAATTTTGTTTCGTTCATTTTGAAGAGAATAGTGAAGTTTTCAGCAAGCAGCGATTTTTGTTTGGGTTGAAATTTTGTTTATTTTATTTCTTTTGGACCGGGCTTTTAGCTGTTTGCCATTTTTTTTTAGTTTGTTTCAACTTGTTTAGTTTTAGTTTGTTTAATTTTTTTTCTTTGTTTCTTTGTTTTATTTAATAAAAAAAATTGTTTTGTTTTGTCTTGAGTTTCATCCTTATATTAAAAAAAATATTGTGTTTGTTTTGATTTTCTTTAATTCTGTTTAATTTGTTTTAGGTTCATTTTTTTTCATTAGTCCTACTTTCATTTGTTTTGTTTTTTTTCTTGTTTTATTTTCTTCTTCGATATTAATTTTTTTTTTTTAAGTAAAACCCTACTTTTAAGTTTCCTTTCAAAAAAAACCAAAAAAATTATATAAAAATATTGTATATATCTTAGTTTTTAATTTTCAGGTTGCCAAAGCAGGAAATAAAGGAAGAATAGCTTGCTGAAAATTGCTTCCTTAGCTAGCCAAAATAAATTGCTCTGCTTGCTAAAAAATTCTTCTTTCATTTCTAGTTTTATTTGAATTGAATTGTTGGTTGCTTGCATTCGCATTTTAAAAAATAAACAAAATTCATTTGTAGTTGCATTGTTAATACACGTTTAGTT
This sequence comes from Allium cepa, assembly GCA_030765085.1. Classification (NCBI taxonomy): domain Eukaryota; kingdom Viridiplantae; phylum Streptophyta; class Magnoliopsida; order Asparagales; family Amaryllidaceae; genus Allium; species Allium cepa. The sequence goes on from CM060935.1 coordinate 585,283,368, forward strand.
TTTGTTCTGCATTTCATCTTAGATTTTGATTAATAATAACGGTTAGACATCGATAACACTTAATTGTATATTGACAATTTGTCTTTTTTGAACAATTTAATTTCTTGGTGTCTAGGCTACGGTAGAGTAATAACCATTTATAAATATTACGGTGATTCGTAAATATTATAGTGGTTGTTCCTCTGAAGGTACTTAAACCTTCGGCTGCACTGCTACGGTGATTCGTGGTGCACCAATAAATCCTGCCTGTTACCTGGCTGAGAACTATCTTGTTTATCTAAGACAATTTGTGAATATACAATTTTGGGTTAACTTAGGATAAATCATTTGTAATTAACCCTTGCATTCATTTAGTTGCATTTGTTCATGCATATTTAAAAAAAACAAAAAAAAATTTCAAAATCCAAAACTAATTTTTCTTTTAAATATTCCTTTTCTTTTTCTTTGAAATTTTTAAATCCTTTTCCTTTGAAATTTCAAAAATCCAAAAAAATTAGAAAAACAAAAATCCAAAAAAAAATTATAAAATCTTTTCAAAAGCCAAAAAAAATTGAAAATTCAAAAACAAAACAAAAATCAATTTTCCATTTTGAAAAATAAATTCTACTTGTAAATATTTTCTTTATAAAAAAAACCAAAAAAAAAAGAAATCTTGAAAATGTCCGAGTTTCCTTTTTCTTACTCACTTGAATTTAACAGTGAAAATCAATATAATCCATATGAGTTTACTCCAAATTCGTATGGATATTTTAACAACAAATTTTGTGTAAATAATTCAAATTTCGAACAACAAAATTTTCAAAATGATGACCAACCTTCGACTCTTGAAAATAGCATTGAAATGATTTCATCTTTACTCGAACTTTCTACACAAAAAAATCAAGAGATAAATGATTTATGTAATTCTTATTTGTGTAATAACTCGAGTCAAGGATTTCAAAATTTGAATTCAATTCAAAATTCAAACGATTACGATTATAACCCATGCCAATTTAATTTCGAAATCCAAAATGAATTTCAAACTCAACATGAAAATGGGAACAACTTTTCAAACGAATTTGGCAATGGGAATAGTTTCAATTGCGATACGATTGAAAACTTTGGTTATCAACAAATTCAAAATGAAAATTTTCAAATTAATAGTCATGAATTTGATTTTGTTGACGAAATGGAAAAAGATAACGGGGATTTATTACTTGAAAAATACAAAACTTATCGTGAAAATCATAATCAAATCTCAACCCACGAAGAATCAAATAATAATCTACCGTTTATCGAAATTGACAATTCTTGTTCTCAACAAGTCCAAATCGAAAATTTTCAAGTTAATAATTACAAATTTGACTTTGTTGAGCAAATGAACGAAATTTACGATGATCACACGAATTTGTTGATTGAAACATTGGAAAATTTTCGTGAGAAACAAAATCAAGTTTCAATGTGTGACGAGTCAAACGATAATCCATCTTTTACCCAAATCGATGATTTTCAAACAACTTTTGAAACTGAAAATGATGATCTTAACGAAGTTGTTGAAAAGATGGTAATTGTGTTGGATTTCAATTCTTTAGAGGGTGAGAAACTCGATTTAAATTTCGATCTTCCTTTTTCTGAAAATTTGAATACACCAACTTTGAATTTTGAACTTGAGACATGTAATAAAGTGGTTGATAATCCAATAAAGGAAGACTAGTTTAATGAACATGAATTTTTTGGACTTTTGGATGACTAGTTGTTAAATTCCGAAGGGGAAGATGAAAATCACCATTTTGATTTTGAAATCAATAATTGTGAAAATGTTTTCAATGATAAGCTTGAATTTCAAATTGGTGAAAATAAACATGAACTTCAATCAATTGTTTTGTCGACCCTGAAAATCATCGAAAATAAAACAACTCGTTTGATTTTTAATAAAACGACATTCGTTTTTCCAAATCGACAATCAACTTCAAATTCTTTTACGATTTGGTTTTTCGTGCTTAAGCCGTGTCTCACACATTTGACGAGACAAATGAATTGGTCTTTGGAAGACCGTTTCATTTACCTTTTGACTATATACTTTCTCATCTCTTGTAAATAGTAATCTTTCATGTAAATTTAGGATTTTTATTTTATTTTTCTCCTTCCATTTGGGTTGACTGTGGGGACACAGTCAAAATCAAGTGTGGGGGGGGACTCATCTTCATTTTTTTTTCATGGTTTATTTTTGCTTTAAAATCAAAAAAAAAAAATTTAAAAAAAAAATTCCAAAAACAAATTTTCTTTTGATTTATTTTTAAAAGAAACACTATAAGATAAATATATGGCTTTGGTTTATTAAATTGAATTTTTTGAAAATTTATTGGTCTTAACAAAAATAAAAATGAAGTTTGATTTCAAATAATAATGGTTTAACTAGTATCTAGGAAGATTCATATGTGTTAATTATGAAGTACATCCTAATTGAAAATCTTTGTTTTAAAAAGTGGTTGATTTAAAGTAAAGGATACAACATTTTTTTTTGTCTTCTAAGTTAAATGGTGCTAAGATGATTTTGCAAAACTCCCTCTCAAAAAATATAAAAATAAAAAATAATAACATCCAAGTATTCACTCTCATTTAAAAGTCCTCACGGTTATGCATGGGTGATAACTTGGAATTTTTGATTATGTGATTTCATAATCATTTAAAAGTCCTCACGGTTATGATGTATGGAACACATGTAAAAAAAAGACTTAATAAAAACCACCTACGGTCGATAGTGCATGCATGAATGTGTGTGCACTCGCCATGCTCTGTACTCCCCGCACATAAGCCCGAAAGGCAGTGCATGGGTGGTATATCTGGCCTCAGTTTATCTGAGCTAGGTGAGTAATTTTTCTTGCAAATAATGAGAGAGCAAGAAATTGAAATCCTAGCACTATTTTTACTTAGTTGATTTGATTTGTTATTGAAAAGAAATGAAAATACCACTTTGATAAACTTTGATAATCAACTAAGGATCCATTTCATAGTTACACTTTGTTATTAACCAAAACAACGAGTTAAACTATAGTCTATTTGATATGATAACTTGATTTTTGTTGGAAATTTTGACGAGTAAATGACATAAATTTTCAAGATAATAACCAAAACCTATATGTAACTTATTCGTGTCAATTTAAAAATAAATCCTTCATTTGTAAATATTTTCAAAAATTTGCATTCATCTCTTTGTAAATATATCTTGCATTTTGTAAATATTTTCATCCTGCATTTGGATTTTGTGGGTAGTATCCGCTGAAAACCATCACGAGACAACACTCGTCCTACTGGGGACACCCAGAGGTTTAACGGCTTGTTGCATACGCTCAATGCAATCGTGCTTCCTACGAAAATGGATTTATCTTAGTTTTAGTTTATTCGAGGACGAATAAAAAAATAAGTGTGGGGGTATTTGATGTGCACGTAAATGTGCATATTTTTACCACCATATTTATTCTATTTAAATTAAATAAATGATCATATTGGATATTTTAACTTGTTTTAACCAAAATTCATATTAATTCCAAACTTTCACATATTCATCTTCATATAAGGGCAAAATGGCCATTTATGCGTGTATATTAATCTGAAAGAATTTAATTGAAAATTTCTATAATATTTTGTAGGAATTTAGCTTCTCATATTAGTGGGTTCATGAAGAAACATGCATGCACAAAATGGATATAAAGGAATGAAGATGGAAATAATTCAAAGTGAAGATCATGGAGGACCCCACCTACCCACCTACCTTAATGTACAAATTAAAGGCTAATGCACATGCTTTTGGACTTAATGGCTTCATGTAAACTTAATGGGGATTAAGACACGTTAATGATTACTTGGCCTCCACATTTCCTAAGGGGCATTTTGGGCATTCCCCAAAAAGTGAATTAGGGTTTTAAAACTTGTATATATACCCCTTATGTTTCATGTAGCCATCTTCCTCTTAGTTAGTTAGTTTTAGTTTAGAAAATAAATCAAAGCTCTCTTTCTTTCCATGGCTACTTAGCCATTTCTTCTCTTATGTAATTTTTTTTTTATGCAATGTTATTTAGTGTTTCCTTTTAATTACATGTTCATTTTCTTTTCTTGTTTATTTTCTTTCATGTTCTAGTATAGATCTCTTTTATTTTATGCAAGTAGAATAATTTTTCTTTTCATTTTGCTCTCTTTCTCTCTTCTTGTTTAATGTTGTTTTCTACATTTGTTCATATGATAATAAATATGAGAGCTTAATCCCTTCAATTTAGGGGTAATGAAGCTCTTTAGTATGTAGATCCAACATTTTGATGTTTATGCTCTCTTTTTGTGCTTAATGAGAATGATTGAAGTGGTTTAATGATGTTGTTTAGCTTTGAATTTGATAGTCTATGTTGTTCATAACAAATAGGCTATACTTAAACAAACAAAACACAAATTGTCTCTTCATTTACATATGATTATGGCAAAGAAGTGATTGTTGAAATTAAAATTTGATGGCTTATATTTCTAATTAATAGTTAATAGGTCATGCTTAAAATAGATTTTGCTTTCAACTTTGTTGTCATATTTTATGAGATTTAAAAGTGTATTAGTGGTTGTGTTATAGTTTGATGGTTTATATTGAGCTAATTAATAGCACAAATATACCATACTTATGATAAGAACATCAACTAATTCACTAATGACAAGAAAAGAGAGATCATAACTTCATTTTGTTGATTTATGTGATCTAGAGAGTGGAAATTGCCTCTAAATTGTCTTAACTTTCATATTTTTATCATTTTCTTTTGCTAGTTTTTGTTAGTTTCTTACATTTCTAGCTATTCACTCTCGACTTCGGTATAATTTGATTGAGTAGAATTTTAAAATCATCAATTCCCTGCGGATCGACCCGTATTCTCCACGTGCTACATTCGTACACCGTGCGCTTGCGGTTATTTTTATTTCTAAATTCGTTCGACGGTTTTCTAAACCGATAGAATTTCCGTCGACGAACAAGAGGCTGGCCGTAAAAGCAAACCCGAGGTACCACTGTGAGCCACGGCGGAGAGTGGCCGCTGTCGATGGTTGCAAAACCTAGATCTTCACAATTGGTATCAGAGCGCTATGTTGAGTGAATACCTAGTCTTTGGAATGAATTCTATCTTTCTTGAGAGAGCGTACTTGTATTATATATATATATATATATATATATATACATATATATACACACATACATGTATACATATACATATATATACATACATACATATATATATATATATATCTACCTGATCTGTTGGGTTGCCTGTCTGGGTTTTCCAACATAAGTTCTAAAGGTAGATGAAGCAGTGGTGTGTGCAACATGACTACCACTATGGAAGAGGCTCGAATGTTAAGGTTGGAAGTGTATCTATCGAGACTGTAGGCCCAGTACCGTCATGGGTAGGATTAGTAGCTGGGAGTAAGGATTTCCCTCCGAAGGAAATCTTTTTAAAGGTTCGTAGCCATCTTTGAAGTATAGTTTGGTTGCGCTCGTGTGAGAGGATTTTCAGGAGGTTGGATCTGTCGGATGTGTAGAGGCAAGTGATGGTATCTTGGCAACCGTAGGAAGGATTTTTGTCTGTTTCGGAATATGTGACTAAGGTCTATAAGTTGCTTCGCTACGGCATTGTCTCATTTTCACCCTTAAGTAGAGCGAGTTATTGATGCTTAGTTTGGAACCCCAATTTCTTGAGAGGTTGTCTGTCCATCTCAAAGGATCCTTTGTGGAATTGGCTGATATAGTTTTGAGGTCCAAGGAGCTTATATATAAGAAGTTCTGGCATCTGGGGCAGCAGTGCAGCTCTGAAGTATTTTGTGTGCCGACAAGAAGGTCTCTTGGCCTAGCAGAGTCCTAGAGGTGGAGTGTAACAACCCGGAATTTTCGAAGACGAAAATTCCAGATAGTTATGAGAAAGAAAAAAGAGATAGAAGAAGAAGAACAGAAACACCAAACATCTCACATTCGCAGCGGATAAAATATAATAATAAATAATAACAGTTTACAGAAGAATACTATATCTGTCGATTACATTTAAATACATCAGAGTTACACAAATATTCAACACTGGACATATACCAATCAACATATCTTAGATTTACAATATTATAATACAGCGGAAATACTCTACACGTTCTTGTCATCCAGCTCGCCTCCTGCGCTCTAGAACGTACCTACTTGAAAATCTGTAATACTCGGTCTGACCCGAGCATTACACCAAAGTAACACCCGGGTCAGGCTGGAAACCAACGTGAGTAAATCCAACTAGCATGAAATACCAAAGCAAACAACTTATATAAAACCCGGGGTAACTCAATCAAATTTTACAAGTTCACAATATGTTATAGGCAACACTTAGCCCACATATAAGTTTCCAAATACCAAAGATTTAGATTTTTAAAACAGTCCAGTACCTCCAAATCACTTCACCCCAGCATATATATTTTATATATCAATCTACAAACATTCGAAGTGGTTTCGGGTATTTCCCCAATACCCGACCCCGGTCTCTTCGAATCTCATATCATTCTATTCCAAGTTATCTAAATGAAATACTCAACATTTCATATCAGAGTTATCAACTCCTTCAAATCATCCAATACCATTCAATCATTCAGAAGCAAAGCTGAATCACATACAAGTCATTTCTATTGATTCTAATTGAATTTCAAACCTTAATCACTTAGATTCTTTCATTAATTAATTCCAAATTAATTAATCAACCCTTCCTTATTCATCTTAATTAATCACCCTGGATTAATTATCTTCCAATTCCATTCAAGTAATTATCTTTAATTAATTTCACGAGTAATTATATTTTATTAATTTCGTTAAGTAATTACTTATTAAACCATCCATCGATTATTCTAAATTCTTAGTTAATTAACTTAACTTTAATTAATTAATTCAACTCTTAATTACTAAATTAATCAACCCAAATCATTCATTAATTGAATTAATCATTTATACATTTTAATTACCTTTCTAATTTGATGAATCACAAATTATTATGCCCTCATTAACTTTAAAATGAACCATTCTCTTATTTATGATTTAAGTTTAAAACTATTTAAAACCCAAATGCTTCGAGTTAAACAACAATTAACTCGAGAACAAACCAAAAACCAAAGTTACCCACATCACATCGATTCAACCATTCAACCCATAATTTAAATTTAACTATATAAATCCAAATAAAAATACAAAAGAGTGTGATTAACTCAACTTTGGTTTTATTAGCATCCATTCCCAAATCCAGCTTGTTTCTTCTCAATTTTTTTTACCTTGTATAAATATTATATGATTTTTATTAATATTTTACATAATCAAACAATCAACTATCCCTTTTAACAATTTTAATTAAAAATTAATTTAAAATAATCGCTTCATATGATAATTTAAATTGACTAATGATTTAATTAACTATTAATTTCTCTCTTAAAAACTACATATAGAAATAAATTGTAGATTTAAAAATCTACCTTTTTATAAACTCCTCAAACATTTTAAAATCCTTATATACATATCAAAATCTTTTCTACATATATAAAATTTTCTAAGATAGGCAGGTATATAATTTTTCTTTACTACAATAAAAGTATCATCATTTTTTTTAATTACTTGCTTCACAACTCAAACAGAGTACAAGCCAAAATAATCAATAATTCAGAAACTTAGTACCGTAGATAAATAAGGGTTTAAACTCACCTCACAATGTTGTCGCCGTCGCAGCCCTACTAGTCGCGATCCAAACTTGCGCACGCCGCTGCTAAAACCCTAAAATCGAGCTCCCGCCATCAAATTCCTCCCTCGCGCACGCACGCGATTCCCTGTCGAGTTCCAGTCATCGCCACGACCCCCTTGATCTCCTGAACCTAAAGCGTCGTGACCACGAGCTCGAGTGCCAATCCCCTTGCCGACACTCCTCGCGCGCTTGCCCTTCCTCCCATCGCGAATCGCTCGCGACTATATTTTTTCTTTAAATCGTGTTCGATTCGATCTAATCGATTTTCGACTTAGAAAAATAAAGGCACTGCTTTGATTTGAGGAACGAGGTGTTCGATTGTTTTAGAAATCGAACGGCTTCGAGTTCACCATCGCGATACGATAACTATTTCCCCCTTTTTACTAAACGGCTTCGGCCATTTTTTTTTGTGAATTCGAACTCGATTTCTGTTTAATGATTAGTGAGGACGGAGATAAATATCAATTTACGGAAGCTTCTCGAGTGCGCGTTAATTAAATAATTAATTAATGAAAATATCTCGTGTTGTAAAACGCGAAATCCCGAACCCCGAATCAGACATGCCGACAGACGTTAAAAAGGTTTCACCCGCATTCCGAACACAATGGAACGTGTGTCGGAAGCTAATTTAATCATATGTGCGAGTTACAGAAGAATACGATCAATTTTAAATTAAACCGATTAAAATAGTTCTAAGCGTTTCGAGCTGCCAGGGTCAAACGACCATTCCGATTGCTACGAAAATTGAAATCCAATAATATCTAACTATTACGGATCCAATGGAACTGGTTTCGTCGAATTCCGAGGCTGTGCCTTGGAAGACTATTTTTTTTAAATTTCAATTTAAAAGATATATTATTAAAATTAAACAAACCACCTTTAAATTAAATTTCAACCATTCTATTATCGTCAGTATCATCATTATAAATTTTATAAGCCTTCAAATTATTTTAAACAGGCTTAGAAATTTCAGATTCAACAATTTACCCAATTTCAATTATTAAATTCAATATTTAAACTATATAATTCAATGATTTAATTATAATTAAATATTGATACCTGGAATTTAAGTTAAAATTAACTTTTAAATGTTTTAAAATCACTTAATTATTCCAATTTAAATTGTTAAAATTTCCGGGTCGTCACATTTCTCCTCCTTAAAAGAATTTCGTCCCTGAAATTACTAATTAGGAAGAATGGTCCAATACCCGTTTACTTTTCTCCCAAAACCAACCGTTCAACATCCTACCATCTATCCTTTATAAAAGACCCCTTATCATTCTTACTAACTTCCTAAACTCTCCCACAGTTTTCAAAAATCCCTTTTTACTCAATCATTCAAATTTCAATTTAAAACCAAATTTGGAATTATCAAAATTTTCTCAATTTTTTTTTTCTAACTCTCTAAATTCCCGAAAATTTTTGCCAGCGTCTCCTTTGCGCGGCTAGCTCGGTACAACTACAAAAGGCCTCTACGGGCTTCCAAATTCCAAAAGAAAACAAAAGCCAAGTGGCTTGATCAAAAACCCAATCCAATTTCATACAGAAATTTAAATACATACCTTTTTGTCGGGCAATTCACATTATCTCCTGAAATCAAATCCAATTTTCTTTTTCCTTATAATACCTGCATCTCTTACCCAACAATAATATCCAATCGTAACCTTTCAAATCATTTCATACATTTTCTCACATATGTTTCACACCTACTTCGATTCAAATTAGCTTTCTCATTTCATATGAATTCCATCTATCTTCACTTCTGAGTATTAAATTTTATCTTTCATTTATAACTAATTCATATTATTATTTTAAATTAGTTTCATCCACTAATTTATTTCAGTTTTATATTTAAAAACGTTTTGTCATTAACAAAAAATTTCCTAAAAATTTTCTAACTCCTAAAATTTTCGAAATTTTTTGGCAGATTCTCCTTTGTACGGAGGAGCTTTTGCAATTTGACAAGAGATATAAATATATATATATACATCGACCCACACGGTCGGAAAAAGCAAAAACATTTCATATTTTCTATTTTCATTGTGTAGGCATAACTTTATTTAGCATTTTTAGCAAGCAGCTATTAATTTAAGCAATTAGTGCAACCAAATTCAGCCAAACGGCTCTTCAGGTACCTGTACTTACTCAATTTACACATATAAGCACTATATATATGAAGACTATAACATTTCCCTTATTTAAACAATTATAACACTTCAATTCTAAAATAAATGCATTCAAAATAACTTCCTCGAGCAATTTATACGTCTTCAAACTAATTCAATTGCTTTCAACTAATTCATAAGCCATTTTATTCAATTTTAATGGCTTTCACCTCAATTTCTTACATTCAATTGATTTTTTTAATCCAACAAGCACATATTCACTTCAATTAATTCTAAAACCAATTTATTTAATCTTTATCAACTCACATAAATTTAATTAATTTTATTTACGCCAAACGACAATTCATCTTATGTAATTTCGACGATATTTGCTTAATAGAGTATCCATTTTAGTTTATAATTACTTTAAATTAATTTTCTACTCATTCTGTATTTAATTCCATTTCATTTCTAATTTATTCACCAACCATTCATTTAGCTCGACACATTCCATTCTTGTATACTTCTAGCCATTCCCAAATTAATTCAATCCAAGCTTTTATTTAATGGGCTTTCACTCTTATTCGAAGCCAAGCTTCCATAAATTTTAAACTTAAGTTAATTTACTTTTATTTATCCCAACATCAAACTTAAGTTTACTTTTATTTGATTTTCATTTAATCAAATTCCATTAAATTCAGTTAGCCCATCCCTTTTAAATTTTAATTCACCTTCTCAATTTCCAAAATAATATCCAAGCACATACTTAACTCATTTATACATCAAATTAATATGCCACCGAACTTAAGTTCAGTCTGATAATCCAATTCCAATTAAAATTTTGATTTAGTTTTTATTCAATCAGACTTCATCCATTTATTATTTAACTCAATTAACCCATTTTAAATTTTAAATTTACTTACTTAATTCATTATCGAATTTATTTTATTAATACAAGGCCATTCTCAATTTTTTTCTATTCACTTGGGTTTTGTTTGCAACTCAAACCATTTCTATTATAATTCACTTCCTTTTCATTCGACAACACCTCCATTATATCTAAGTTACTTGCACATTGCGTTAAATATTACTTATAACACACTTGAATTTTCATTTATAATTCAAACCATCACTATTTGTTCCAACTCTATTTTATTTAACTCAAGTTCATACCCCAAACTCCATTATCAACTTACAATCCATTTATTTAACCGGGTTAAATTTTATTAACATACTCTATCAAATAATTATTTATTAGCTTACTTCCAACTTTTATTATAAAGAAAATTACTTCATTAAATTTTCCTGAGTTCAAATTTGTTTTTATAATTCCAACTTGGATGTTCTTTTCATTTTCCAAAATTCCAACACTTTTATCTTAAATTTTTAGAAATGCCTTTAAATCCACATAATACTATTAAATAGCTCTTTATAAAAAAATATTTCTTATAAATCGATGTCTCAACCAGTCCATCCTTGTTCTCACAGAAATTCAGTCATACGTTGATCAAGCGTAGGACTGAAATCTATAAGTACTTGGTAAACCCGTTTTCAACATCCAGTGAAAATATTTGGAAAATAATTTTATTGAAAATATAGAAAACAGTTTTTGAAAACAGAGGAAATATCTTTGGTGAGAATGCTCTGGAAATCATCACCCCCATACATGGTCGCAGTTAACCCGATGGTTACCTTGCCATCCCGACAAAATCCATAGATAACTGTAGGCCTCCGCGCCCCTCTATTACACCATGGAACCCGCTACAGATCGCAGCTACAACTAGGGTTGCGTAGCTATCACAACAAAAACCCATATAACTGTAGGCATCAGCGCCCTCGAATTTCGCTGCCAAAAGAATGAAACTTCTCCACTCCATTCGACCATAGATCGCAGTCTACCGATGTTGCGTTGTCTTCTTGGCAAAATCAAGTGTAGACTGTTGGCACTCATCCTCCACATGATTTTCGCTATGGTCCCCACAGTAGATCGCAGTGACATCGAGTTACACTGTCGTCACATCATAATCCAAATGCCCCTGTAGGCATCAGCGTCCTCGACTTTCGCTACCCAATAATCCTCAAGAACTAGTTTGTCCGGACTCTTCACAAGATCAACTTTAGAACCCCCCTTGGGGCTCAAGGCAGCACCCCCCGGTGGCACTCCTGAGAAGTTCATTTCAAGGGAGCGCCTTTTTCCCCAGAGCCATCATCAAAACACTTTAACTATACATATAGTATCTTTCAAATCATACACCTAGTATGATCTCATACAAGGCTCCTTTACACAAAATCGATAATTCTCAAATTAGGCTTTCCAAATTTCAATATTGATTTTACCCAAAAATCAAAAGCCTTTCCAAATCCAAAGGCTTCCAAAACCCATTTCCAAAATCCTCATAAGATCCTTTATATATATATTTAGATATATATAATTTTTAAAAACTTTGGATCCTTTCAAACTCGTATAAAACTCCCTTTATACTTCAAACACCTTCAAAATCCTTTTCTTCTGGCAATAGATTTAACAAGGGGAGATTTATCTTATATAACAAAGATATATAACTTTGTTTATTCAAAATCAGATATTCCAATTTGATTACTCTTTTCAATATCAATTTCGTTCAAATCCGTACGATGTACACATATCATCCGTATGTTATACCAATCTGATCGCCCACTTGATCACACAATTTCACTTTCGAACTAGCATCGTCCACTCGACTTCCTAGTGCGGACACAGATCTAGTTTCTTGATTAGAAACTGTCATTCTCCTTGTATAGCCATGACTATGATAGGGAATATCCAGAACCAATCAACAATCCATATCCAGGTTCGCCGTCGAAAATCGAGTGAAAAATCCCAACTCGGATCGATAAACTATCTCGAAATTCTATGCTCGAATCTGGATCAAATCACTATGCGAATAGAATAATATACGTATATCCTACATATTTAACTTCATTGATTATTAGCCAAATCAATTTCCTTTCTATTCACATTCCTTTAATTCTCATTCACTTATTCACAATTGCCTTAATTCTCATTGAATTATCACTTCAATCCTTATCTCAGTTGGGTATTTAAACCAATAACGGTTTGAACTCTGACCAGTTTATATTTAGAAAATAGCTTGAAAATTGAAAAATAGGTAAGTAGTTAAAAAATAATTATTAGTTTACAAAATAGGTGTAAAATAGTTACATAATTGTAAAATAGTTGAGAAATAGCTAAATAGTTTCAGAAATTTTAGATAATTGCAAAATAGTTGCAAAATAGTAATTAATTTGTAAAATAGTTGAAAAATAGTAATTAGTTTAGAAAACAGTTGAAAAATGGTTAAATAGCTCCAAAAATAATTGTAAAACAAGTATAAAATAATTTGGCTTTAAGAAAGAAAGGTTGTATATATTTAATAGCTTAGAAAAATAAGTTTATATCAAAACAATTATAATGAAAATAGTCAAGAGTTAACTGTTCACTTCCCCAACAATTCAACTTAAATTTCCACTTCCATTTAGTTGACTCAATTCTAACTTGAATAACTTCAATTTCTATTGAAATTTATTTAAACCCAATTCAAATTGAATCATTCCTGATTCCCTTCCTAATTTAAATCAAATTCCATTTGATTTTTTATCCTGTTCAACTTTAATTATAATTTCAAATTATTCCAATAAATTTGAATTATTATCAATTGTACACATTTCAAATTCAAATCATTTCAATATAATCCAATTCAATTTCCCATTTAAATTCTTAAACTTATACATCTTCAATCACCAATCCAATTAATTCAAACCAAATTCAATTTTGAACTAATTCAATTTCAATCTTGAACTTAAACTACCTCGAATTATATAAATTCGAGTTAAATTCTCAAAGATTAGTTTAACTTTTATTCAAAGTTTTTAAACAATTTAATTTCTAAGTCCAATTCTCATAATTCCATTTTAAATTATCTTTACTTATGTATTTCAAGGTTCAAATAAGAGTTCAATACAACTTTATTTTAAAATTTTAATTTATTATTAAATTTTATCTTCTAGTTTGAAGTCAGTTCTTAAACAATTTTTATTTACAAACTCAATTATTCAAATTTTTAGTTTAAAGTGATTTCATATCCTTAATTCCAAATTAAAGTTAGATTTCCCTTTTATCTCAATAATGGATATATTACCACACTTCATTTCTCATTCATTTAAACAAATCCAATTCGCCATTTAAGGATTTTTCATAACAATAGGATGATATTATCCAATTTATTTTAAAACATCTATCCGTTTCCAATTTCCAGATCTCAAACCCATTTTGAGATTACACAAACTACCAATTCAAATTAACCATTTAACTTTCCAAGTTAAATTCCAATTTCATCTTAAAATTTCCAATTCAAGTTGTTCATTCAAACTTATTTAACTTCTCCCAAGTTAAATTCGATTTACTTAATCCAATCAACCTCATTCAATCCTTAAACTTCACAATAATAATCTTCCCACTTAAAACTTATCACTTTGGGTATCACATCCCATTTCAAATTTCAAACTCAACATTTAGAGTTTATACAAACTATTTTTGATTTATGTATATTCCTTATTCATACATATTATTTCCTTTACACATGAGGTCATCCTTAAATTTTAGACCACTTTTGGTTTTTAATTCAAATCAAATTTTCAAACAACCCATTGTTTGCAACAAGTCCTAATTATCCAAATAATACTTATTTATTATTTTTCATTACTTTGATACAAAATTTTCAAATTCTGGGACCAGATTTAGAATTTCATTTTCAATCAATTAAATTTTAATTTGGTTGTATTTCTATTTCTACTTAATTTAATTCCAATTCAAGACTTCAATTTGGTTGTATTATATTACTTCTAAATTTTAATTCCAATAATCTAACAATCAATTACCTTAATATTTATTAGAAGGAAATATTGCTTTATATATCAAAATATATTTTCATATAAAAATATTAAAACTCTTTTATACAAGAAGATAACAAGTACGCTCTCATATACATATATATATACACTCAACTCATTCTAGAGTACTACGGACTCTACTTAATGAATAACTCCCACCAGAGCCAAGGTTCTTGCTTAACCTTTCAGCTCTGATACCAAATGTAACGACCTGGAATTATCGAAGCCGAAAATTCCAGATAGTTATGAAAAAGAAAAAAGAGATAGAAGAAGAAGAAGAATGGAAACACCAAACATCTCACATTCGCAGCGGATAAAACATAATAATAAATAATAACAGTTTACATAAGAATACTATATCTGTCGATTACATTTAAATACACCAGAGTTACACAAATATTCAACACTGGACATATACAAATCAACATGTCTCAGATTTACAATATTATAATACAACGGAAATACTCTACACGTTCCTGTTATCCAGCTCGCCTCCTGCGCTCCAAAACGTACCTACCTGAAAATATGTAACACTCGGTCTGACCCGAGCATTACACCAAAGTAACACCCGGGTCAGGCTGGAAACCAGCTTGAGTAAACCCAACTAGCATGAAATACCAAAGCAAACAACTTATATAAAACCCGAGGTAACTCAATCAAATTTTACAAGTTCACAATATGTTATAGGAAACACTTAGCCCACATATAAGTTTCCAAATACCAAAGATTTAGATTTTTAAAACAGTCCAATACCTCCAAATCACTTCACTCCAGCATATAGATTTTATATATCAATCTACAAACATTCGAAGTGGTTTCGGATATTTCCCCAATACCCGACCCCGGTCTCTTCGAATCTCATATCATTCTAATGCAAGTTATCCAAATGAAATACTCAACATTTCATATCAGAGTTATCAACTCTTTCAAATCATCCAATACCATTCAATCATTCAGAAGCAAAGCTTAATCACATACAAATCATTTCTATTGACTCTAATTGAATTTCAAACCTTAATCACTTAGATTCATTCATTAATTAATTCCAAATTAATTAATCAACCCTTCCTTATTCATCTTAATTAATCACCCTGGATTAAGTATCTTCCAATTCCATTCAAGTAATTATCTTTGATTAATTTCACGAGTAATTATATTTTATTAATTTCGTTAAGTAATTATTTATTAAACCATCCATCGATTATTCTAAATTCTTAGTTAATTAACTTAACTTTAATTAATTCAACTCTTAATTACTAAATTAATCAACCCAAATCATTCATTAATTGAATTAATCATTTATACATTTTAATTACCTTTCTAATTTGATGAATCACAAATCATTAAGCCCTCGTTAACTTTAAAATGAACCATTCTCTTATTTTTGATTTAAGTTTAAAACTATTAAAAACCCAAATGCTTCGAGTCAAACAACAATTAACTCGAGAACAAACCAAAGTTACCCACATCACATCAATTCAACCATTCAACCCATTATTTAAATTTAACTATATAAATCCAAATAAAAATACAAAAGAGTGTGATTAACTCAACTTTGGTTTTATTAGCATCCATTCCCAAATCCAGCTTGTTTCTTCTCATTTTTTTTTACCTTGTATAAATATTATATGATTTTTATTAATATTTTACATAATCGAACAATCAACTATCCCTTTTAACAATTTTAGTTAAAATTTAATTTAAAATAATCGCTTCATATGATAATTTAAATTGATTAATGATTTAATTAACTATTAATTTCTCTCTTAAAAACTACATATAGAAATAAATTATAGATTAAAAAATCTACCTTTTTATAAATTCCTCAAACATTTTAAAATCCTTATATACATATCAAAATGTTTTCTACATATATGAAATTTTCGAAGATAGGCAGGTATATAATTTTTCTTTACTGCAATAAAAGTATCATCATTTTTTTTAATTACTTGCTTCACAACTCAAACCGAGTACAAGCCAAAACAATCATTAATTCAGAAACTTAGTACCGTAGATAAACAAGGGTTTAAACTCACCTCACAATGTTGTCGCCGCCGCAGCCCTCCTAGTCGCGATCCAAACTTGCGCACGCCGCTGTTAAAACCCTAAAATCGAGCTCCTGCCATCAAATTCCTCCCTCGCTCATGCGCGCGATTCCCTGTCGAGTTCCAGTCATCGCCACGACCCCCTTGACCTCCCGAACCTAAAGCGCCGTGACCATGAGCTCGAGTGCCAATCCCATTGCCAACACTCCTCGCACGCTTGCCCTTCCTCCCATCGTGAATCGCTCGCGACTATATTTTTTTTTCTTTAAATCATGTTCGATTCGATCTAATCGATTTTCGACTTAGAAAAATAAAGGCACTGCTTTGATTTGAGGAACGAGGTGTTCGATTGTTTTAGAAATCGAACGGCTTCGAGTTCACCATCGCGATACGATAGCTATTTCCCCCTTTTTACTAAACGGCTTCGGCCTTTTTTTTGTGAATTCGAACTCGATTTCTGTTTGAAGATTAGAGAGGACGGAGATAAATATCAATTTACGGAAGCTTCTCGAGTACGCGTTAATTAAATAATGAAAATATCTCGTGTTGTAAAACGCGAAATCCCGAATCCCGAATCCGACATGCCGACTGACGTTAATAAGGTTTCACCCGCATTTTGTACTCAATGGAACGTGTTTCGGAAGCTAATTAATCGTATGCGCGAGTTACAGAAGAAAACGATCAATTTTAAATTAAATCGATTAAAATAGTTCTAAGCGTTTCGAGCTGCCAGGGTCAAACGGCCACTCCGATTGCTATAAAAATTAAAATCCGATAATAACTAACTATTACGGATCCAATGGAACTGGTTTCGTCGAATTCTGAGGTTGTGCCTCAGAAGACTATTTTTTCAAATTTCAATTTAAACGATATATTATTAAAATTAAACAAACCACCTTTAAATTAAATTTCAACCATTCTATTATCGTCAGTATCATCATTATAAATTTTATAAGCCTTCAAATTATTTTAAACAGGCTTAGAAATTTCAGATTCAACAATTTACCCAATTTCAATTATTAAATTCAATATTTAAACTATACAATTCAATGATTTAATTATCAAGTAAATATTGATACCTGGAATTTAAGTTAAAATTAACTTTTAAATGTTTTAAAATCACTTAATTATTCCAATTTAAATTGTTAAAAATTCTGGGTCGTCACATGGAGTTCGGAAGCAGTAGTGTGGACCCGTTTCTCCGATGATTTAGGAATCTTTGTGGCTCCTCTATCAGTAGTCTGGGCTGATGGTGGAGGCTTTCTTGAAGGGTTAACCCGTTTGGAGAAGCTTAAGGCTGTTCTAATTGGTGAAGAGAGAACGGTTTTTTTGGAATTCGAACTAGGTAAGATTGCAAAAGTGACTTGCAATTAGTTTGGGAATTCATCTTGGGTAATCTTTTGTTTGAGATTGAGGCTTCTCGTGTGGAAGTAGGAGCTATTGAAGTAGTCGGCGATTTCTCGGATGTATTCGAGGAAGTCAGAAGTCTGTCTGCATATGGAGTTTGAGTTCCGTATCGACTTGGTTCTAGAACCGATACCAATGGTTAGCCTGGTAGTAGGATGGTTCTTAGAGAGAGAAGAGTTGGTGTAGCAGCTCAAGAATTTTTGGAATTAGATTGGTCCGATCTAGTTTTCAAGTTTGGATTCTACTGTAAGGTTGTGTGACCGAGTCAGATGGGTCACTAAGATTTTGTGGATTTGATGAACAGAATTTCCAGGATATGTTGGATAAGTTTATCAACAACATTCTAATCTATTCCAAAATCAGAGTTGTGCAACGGAAGCTAGTAGCAGCTGTTCTAGAATGGAAGCAACCAGATATTGTAGTGTTTTGAATTAGAGGGTTTCTATAGGAAGTTTTCAGGATCTAAAGACAAGGTAATAAAGTACACATGTTTTGGTTGTTCCAGATGGGAGAAGTAAGTTCGATCTTCTAATGCTTGAGAAGTCGAGCTTGTGTCTTGGATTTCGACGGATCTTGGAAGTCTGTTTTGTTGAGTAGGATCCAGAAATTGGTTTGTTTCAAGAAGCATCAACATAGGTTGAGCTGATTAGGAAGAAGATAGGCAGCCTAGGATCGTCAGAAGGAGTTATGTGGATTAGATGGATAAATTTGGAATTTGAAGTTGGAGACTTTGTTGTTATTAAGGTTTCTCTAGTTGAGAGAGCAGTAATTGAATAAGATTTGAAGCTAGCTCTGAGGTATTTGGGATTTCTTATTTATGTTCTTGATAGGATAAGTTCTTTTGTCTATAGGATTGAATTGCCATTTTGGATGATTGGGATTCAATGTATTTCACATATCTCTGAGGGAGTACGTGTATGGTCTATCTCTGGTTGTGGAATCTACAGTTTAGAAGGATCTAGTAGTTGAGCTGGTCTTGAGTGCAGTCTGATATTTTGTTCGATTGGTGGATTTAGAGGAGAGGAGCTCTGGATCACAGTGGTATTGTTAGTTTAGATTCTGTAGAGCGAGTATTCCAGTAATTTATATTTGGGAAACTCTAGATAGTATTAGAAAGATTTATACTGGTTTGTGCCAGGATAGTTAGTTAGCTTTGTTTGTTTGATTGGTTGCTCTGGTTGTTAGTAACTGGTAGATAGGTACATTTTGCTGTTTGAAATTAAAATCTTTGCTGAATCATTAAATTATCTTTGCTTTTAAATTTCTAGGACGAAATTCCTTTAATGGGGGAGGAATGTGATGATCCGGAATTTTAGGCAATAACAATTTGATAGTCTTCATTTAAAAATTATTTAAATTGATAATATTGATTTAAAATTTGATAATATTGATTTAAAATTTGATAATATTGTATAATAATATTCTTTTATAATTATTTTAATTGGCAATTTTATTCTTTTAAAAAGTTAATAAATATTTAATTTAGCAATAGTAATATCTTTTCTAACAAGTTAAATTTTGTAAGATTTATTTTTCAAAGCTAATCAAAATGTTTTCTATTTATAATGTATATATATATTGGTATATATATTGTAAATAGGAAATCTTTAATTTAATAAGAGCCATGTTTCCAAATTATAATATATATGTGTGTATATATATATATATTGTGATTTGGAGTTACGTTTTAAAATTCAATATAATAATTTTCAAAACTAATGATGAAATATTTTCCATTTAAAATGTATATATTGAAATGGACAAAATATTGGTTTGAATTTAATAAAAGTGTTTTCAAACTTTAAATATATACATAGTTTGTAATTTAGAAATTATAATTTAACATAATACTTTTCAAAGGATATTTGGAATTTAAATTTTTAACCACTAAGATAATTTCTTATTTATTTAAAAGATATATTTTATCTTAAGTTTAAAATAGGGTTTAATTAAAAGCACATTTTCCTTTGTTTTCAAAAATTCTTTCATTTCAAAATTAAAATATAAGACGGTTTGGTTTGTAAAAATATATAGAGTTAAAATAAAATTTACAAAACATATGTTATATTTAATTGGATCAAAACATAAGTTATTTATAAACAAATATTTACATGAATTCACAATTGTATATTTATTAAAATTTCAAAGCTTATTTATATAAAAACATTTTATATACATATAAATATACTTCATAAGTACATATATATGAATTTAAATAAATTAATAAAAGAAAGTTTAACACTTGTAAAACAATGATAAAGTATTTTAAACACTTGTAAGTATTGTTTCAACAATTGTAAGCCAAATATCACATAATTTAACAAGTGTCAAGCTAATGTTTTTCTTTTTAATTTTGAAATATACGAAAATATACATAAAGAAAATTTAAACAGGTTTTACTTCTCCTTTGAGCTACTTTCTTTCTTCCTAAAAACAAATCAAAAGGAAAAAATAAAACTGGAAACCAAAATCTGTGACAAGAAAATCAAAGAAGAAGCAAATTATAACTACAATATATAACATCAGTTTTAAGTTTCAACCTGAGATCAACAGCATGTAACCAAAGAAATCAACTCAACATCAAAATGTAAAGATCATCCCAGAAAATTCAAAGATCAACTTCAGTTCAAATGCAAGATTCTTGGTTATAAGAAATGGAAACCTATTGCTTTGTTTAAAATTCAGGTGAGTAATTTTTCTTTTAAAAAAACAGATTAAAAACCTATGATTAGGCCTGGATGTATGTGATGATGTATGTAGTGAGATAGTTTGCAAATGTTTGAGAAGATGAATGCATGTATGTGTATGATGCATGTGTGTTGTTTGCATATACATGGAAAGGATCTGTTGTGTGTTTACAGGTTACAATTCCTGAGTAAATCCAATATCTCGGTATAAAATCATAATTAGGTTTCGATTTGCAAATGAAAAATGTTTGAAATTGTGCAATATCAATACTAAAAATAATTCTAGGTATTTATATTAAATATTTACCTCTGAAATCCTAAATAACAGTAATTTATATATTTGGGTTAAAAATCAATGAATTCAATTTTAAGATTGGATTGCATGTATGAATTTGTAGTAGGAAATCATGAATTTTAATATGCATATCACAAATTTTAGTTGGATATCCAATTGGAATTTTCGAGTTGAACAATTTTTGCATTGTCGTCAATTTACGTTAGACGGCGACGAAGTTTGGGTCGAGGTTAGGACTGGAGATGGTCTGGCTGTCGATGAACTCGGGAAAATTGGTGAGGCGATTTATAGATGGACAAGGCGGTCAGAAATTTATGGAGTAGGGTTTCGACGTTAATTTTGAGGGCCTTTGATTTTGTGACTGTTGCATCATCATTGGATCATCGGGCACGATCGCGTTAGGGTGAATGGATACTCAGGGTCGACGCGATTCGATGGTGAGATCGGCGAGGTCTAACAGTGACGGGTTCGTCGGCGTTGGGAGGTTTTCCATTCGAAGTTATGGTTCTAGTTTTTGGCTTTTGTGCTCGATTTCGAATGGGTGACGTTTTTGTGGATCTGCATGATCGTGTGGTTCGTCGTGGTCGTCGGCGGTTTGGTGAAGGCCGGAGGAAGGGTCGCTTCGCATGGTTCGCCGTGCATCGTGCATGCGTGTAGAATGTATCAGGTAAGAGAGGAAGTTTGGAATGAAGAAGCTTTGCTCGGGTTTAGCTTGGTGATTTCTCATGTTATTTCGAAGTGGTCTGGATTTGTGTGTAGTGCGCGAGGGACTCGGGTTTTCATGGAAGAGTGATCGTGTTTGGGCTCGGGTTTTCAGAGTGTTCATGTTACCTGTTTTTTTATAAGAAATTAAGTGTACCAGGTTTATTTAACACATATAAATTTCATAAGTTTAAAGAAAACAAAAATCAAGTTTTCAAACCTAAATATTATCAAAAATTCCAAGCAAGGTGTTTAAAAGAAATTTTAAAGTTTTAAAGTTATTAAATAATTTGATTCAAAGAAAAAGATTAGCCAAGTTTAAAAGTAAATATAAAATAAATATGTTTTCAAAGAATAGTTATTTATTTAATTTCTTAAATAAGTTTGAAACAAGTTTTCAAAGATTTCAATAATTAGAATTAAAAGTTTTAAATTATTTTGTTTTAAAGGAAATTATATGTTTTTCAATTATAGAATTGATTACAAAATGTTTCTCTAATAGAGTATAATGATAAAATAAAGTATTTAATTAAGATAAGGAATTTATCTTAAATTAAGTAAGGTTGTAATTAATTAAGAGTAAATAATTAGTGAAATTTATTAAAGGTTAATCACTTAATAAGATTAATAAAAGCTAATTAATTAATTATAATAATCAAAAGATAATTATTAAAATGGAAATTAATGAATGTAATTAATTAATGGATCGTTAATTAGTGATTAAAAGATAATAAAGTAATGGAATTAATTTAAGATAATTGGTTTAATTAATTAAGAATAGTTAATTACTTGACTAATTAAGGGTTAATTAATCTAAGTAATTAAAGGTAATTAATCTAGAAGTGATTAATTGTGGTAATAAATTAAATGAAATTAATTAAATTAATGTGATTAGTTTAAGTTAATTAATTAGTTTAATTAATAAAAGATAATCACTTAGTGATGAATTAATTAAGTATAATTACTTAGTGAAGTAATTAATTAAAGAGAGATTACTTAATGAAGTAATTAGAGGATAATTACTTAATGGAAGTAATTAAGGGTTAATTACTTAGTGTAATTAATTTAGTTAATTAATTAATGTGATTAATTAACTAATTAATGTGATTAATTTAAGATTAATTACTAAATGTAATTAATTAAAAATGTGATTAATTAATGAAGTAATTAATTAAGGATTATTAATTAATGTAATTAAATAATAATTACTTAATGGCGTAATTAAGGACTAATTAATCAGTGTAATTAATCAAAGGATTAATATAATTAATTAAGGAGTTAATTAATTAAGTTAAGTAATTACAAGATGGTTAATTACTGTTTATGATTAATTAAGACTAATTAATGATTGTGGTTAATTAAAGATTAATCAATTAATTAATTAAAAGGTTGCTTAATTAGTAAGGATCATTAATCAATGTAATTAATGAAATTAATCAAGGTTGATTAATGAAAGTGATTAATTAAAGTATGATTAATTAATTGTAATTAATTAAGGATCAGTGTAATTAATTATAGTTAATTAATTAATGGAAATATATGGAGGATCATTAATTAGTGTAATTAATGAAAGTAATTAAAGGTTAATTACTGTAATTGGTTAAGGATAATTAATTTGTGTAATTAATTAAAGGATAATTACTTAATGTAATTAAAAGATAATTAATCAGGGAAGATTAATTAAGATAGATCATTGAAAGATGATTAATTAATTAATTTGTAATTAATTAATGTTAAGTAAGTAGGATTGAAGTAATGCAAGTGACCGACCTTAGTAATTAATTTAATTAGAGGTTAATTAAATTGATTAAGAGTGAATCAAACCTGCTTATGGATGATTAATATTAGATGATTGATATTGGATGATTTGGATGTGTATCTCTGATATGTGATATGTGCTGCTTTGTGAGATGTTTGGCTGATATGAATTATCTATATGTGATAATGTGAATCATCTATCTGTTTATGTTATTCTGAATATAAGTTTAAACCCTTAAACAACTTAAACATTTAAAATGGCATTTTGGATTTCGGTGAGACCGGGACCGGGTTTCCAAATTTGGATATCTGAAAACCACATCGATCCAAATTAAACGTTAGGTCGTGAATCCAAGTGAAGATCAAAGTGAAGACTTGAAGTGTAAGAACTATTCACCGTTTAAACTCTGAGGGTGATTCCGAGATGAGTTTGACGGAGATAGTACTTTCAGATTCGAGATGGAGATATAGAGTGCAAGGGCTATGGTCGTTAACTCTAAGGGTGATTCCAAAATGAGTGTAACGAGATAGTGCCTTTGGTTTCGTTCGAACCTGGAATGAACTTGTATGGATTGAATGCTTTCAGAACATCATCAGGTGGATGATGAGCATTCTAAGATAGATGTGTTCTATAAAAGTAATCATAGCCTCAAGCCTCATCAACCGGGAATGGTTAAAACAGGGAAGGTGCAGCAAGACTAAGTGGGTAGCACCCAAGTAGGACGAGATTTACCCATGTCTAGAGGTCCCTTTTATTTCGGCTTAGTGTGTGGTTGATCGTGCCAACCACGGGGTGGTCTTGTTCGGGACTATCCAGTAAGGGATGGTTCCGGCCTTGTGTTGCAGGGGATTTAGGGTGCATCCTCGATACGGTGATTTAGGCACCATACTATGACGGGCGGTACCCCAGTAGCCCTGCCATTGATGGAAACCCATTCTTCCTATGTTCGCTTTACAGTTTTGATTGTATAACCCAGTTTGTGGCTAGTAGCTGGAATTTAATGAATATAATAATTTCGGCTATTTTCAATTTACTTGAAAACCCTCGACCCTATTATAATATCACTGGATTTCTGATCAAATGTTTTGGTTAGCGTAAGGTTAAAACTTTTCCATGTTTATGTGTGGGAAGTCTTACGTGGTAACTTTCTTTTCAAAGGATTTTTTTAAAGTTAAACAACTTTAAACCGTTTACTCACACCAGACCCATGTCTGACCTAAGTGTTTATTTTCTGTTTTATTAAACTCTTGGGTACTCGTATTATGTATGAGTAGTCGAGGGATTCAGCTTAGCTTTGACAAAATTTGGAGGATATTTGGAGCAGGTGGCTTCAGCGTGTAGATATATAGAGTTTCCGCTGTGATGATGTATTGTATTGATGTACTTGAGTTGTATGATAGACAGAAATTTATAACTGTCTAATTTGTGAAGTATAAGTACTCTGATGTATATGATACTATGTATATTTTATGTGATATATTATATTTCATTCGTTCCGCTGTGAGAATCTAATGTTGTTGAGTTTCTTCTTTCCTATCTTTTCTTCTTCTATCTCTTTCTTTCTTAATTCATGATGCGTCTTTCTGGGCTAGGGAAGACGGGTCGTGACAGTATGATCACATGAATTGTCTGATCGCAACACAACTCATCTGCGTACATCACCTTATTTTTTTAGATCTAACGGTAAAAAAATTGGTCGCTATCTGAGACTGCGTCTCGGGATGCTAATTTCGCGTATTTGGAGATTATTTCGGCCATCGGATCTTTCGATCTCCAAAAGTGGAGATGCTTATACTCACTTTAATTTGCAATGTCAATCCGAACTCAATGGAAGTATTCTCGAGTCCTGAATTATTTGTATGCAAAAATTCATATTTTGGGCCTTCATTTAATTTACGTTTAAATATTCAAATCAATTATTTAAATATCCGATCATAAAAAATATTGGTCGTTATTTTCTCCCCTTCTTAAAAAGATTTCATCCTCAAAATCACAAAGTAAGGATAATGTCTCCTAACCCATCGGTCCTCAAAATCTCCTCAGATTTTGGATAATTATTACAGCACCTTCTTTGCATGGCTAGGTAAGAAAAACATCCGAATATAACAAACATATACGCACATACACAAACACACATCATATATTCAAACATTCTAAATCAATATAGCAATCATCTAAAATAAGTATGTTATGTCAAACCATAACTATCCCGCATACCTAACAATCACATAAGCATAAGCTACCATATAAATGCTAACAATCCAACATCAAACATGCATACGTGATCTATCGTCAAAAAGTAACATCCATGTCTATGCTGGCATATAGAATACAAGCTATCTAGTATACAATATTGAATATGATATTTAATATGAAAGCCGACGATAAAAATGAATCTCACCAAGTGAAGAGCTTCGAATAAGTTGTTCTCATGCTCTTCTCGGTCTCCCATAACCTGTCGTCTTCGCTTTCATTCCACTAAACCTTTACCACTCCACTGTTCTCCTTCTAACCTTTTCGCATCACATCTATCGGTACAAATGGCTTACGAGGTCTCGAAGTCCATGGTTCAGTCTGAATATCATAAAATCGATTCAATGCAAAATTCCCAAACGCCTTATGTAAGTTCTCCTAAAACCCACTAACGAATAACAGATTTCGTCCACTTACAATGCTCTTAGCATACAATGGAATCACACGATCCATCCCACATATAACTCGATAAATACGGATGCTATTCTACTAGACATAGGAAACAAATCTAGCATTATTCGTCAACCAATCGACCGTGACTCAAATGCTATCATACTATCATCAGTCATCGATAAGCCATCAATGCAGTATATAAATATATGTTTTCACTACTCGAGAATAAACAATCTCTCATCCCTACAGAACCAACAATCTCGATCAGGTTCGTACTGCATCACCTTTATAAACACTACTCGTTCTTCTAAGTAGCCACGATGTAATACCCTTGCTTTTAGGTTAACATTATTCAGGATATTTGATTGGATAGATTATATACAATAATGAAAATAGTTAAGGAGAATGGGATTTGGTCATTAATAAGGTTGTGCCTTAATGAATTAACTAATGAAATTGTTTTGGAAAACTTAATATATAAGAGGACATATGAGAAAGGCAATTTTGGTATAGGCTATCTTATATCCCTTGAACCCTCCTCCCTTATATCATTCTTATTTCAACAAAACATAAATGACCAAAGAAAAACAAGCAAAGGTCGGCCATAACCTAAGGGAAAAGGGGATGAAATCAAGGGGATTCAAAAGAGAAAAAGCCTATGGAAATTAGAGCAACATCAATTCTCAACATCATCCAAATATAAATTTAATAATAAGGTTCCATCTCTTCTAATTCTTTCAAATTTAGTTATGGGTAATGCCCAAATTATTGTGATAAATTATACCATGTTTTGGTTTATTGATTATTGTTTGGATAGAACAATAAATTATGGGATTTTTATGAAATTAATTGATGGGGTTTTAAGGGTAAAAGCATAGTTTTTTTTATCTCGAATCGACTTGATTTTTGGATATGTGATGTAAAACGTAAAATTGGAGATGGGTTTTTTATTTAATAATCTTCCAAGTTAAATTAAATATTTTATGAATTTCTTAAGGAGGAAATAATTTTAAATTCTGGTTTTAATTATTTTAAATAATTAAATATGGGTTTTGGCCCAAATTTTTTTATATGACATAGAGAAGGATATTCGCAAATTTTTGTGAAATGTTAAGGTTTTTCCCAATTGAATATTATTATGAATTTAATATTCTAGATAAGCATTTAAATTAATGATTAATTAAGGTTATTAATTAATTAAAATTGATAAATGTTTTGGAACTTGAAAATGATAGGCGACAGTACTTCTAAAAAGAAAGGTTAAAAGACGTTTTTATCTAATAGAAATTGGACAATAATTTGGATTTGGTGAAAAATATATGCTTCTACTGAAAATAAATCAGTTTTCATATAAATTATGATAATGTCATATTGCCAGTACTATCTTCGAACTTAATACATGGCTGCATCCATGAGCATCAACGTCGATGAGGTGGGAAATATAGGATAACTACTTAAGTAGTTATGGAGTGATTCCATCTAAGTCGATATGGACATCAGTGGCAATCTAGATTTAGCGGCACTGCAGCGTCGTGATTCATCTCTCTGCGCATATGTTTTGACTTTGCATATATACACTAAGAAGCATAATAGCTAAAGTATTTAAGAATTGTTTAAAGAGACACCGCATATTGATCGGGATATTTTCTATCGACTAAAAAATATCCATTTATCGTAATAAAATAACCGCAAGTGCATGACATACTATGAAATATGTCAGAAAGTATGGATCGATCTATAGGAAAAGAAATAATAATTTTTTATTTAATCGGATTAAGCCTAAAATTTAAGAGAAATCTTTAATTAACTGAAAAAGGAAAAGGAAACGAAGTACTAATAAGATGAAATGACAAATTAGGGAATAAATCCACTCCCTAATCCAACTAAATCTCCTAAAGATAATTTCTTCAATCTCTTCATAAGTGAATAATAACTATGCCTATTTTAAGCATGAAATCTTAATCCTAACTAGAGAAGCATAAATCATCAAATTTCAACATATTAATTATCTCACCTATTTATTAGGAACTATTACTAAATTAGATATAGATTGTTATCTAAGAAAGACCTATTGAGATGTGAATCAAATATAATCCATCAATTTAAACCTACTCCTAATTTTATTAACAATTCTTAATTTTTTCGTATGTAGATGAAATCCTATTGATTTTATTAATTATTTAAGCATAATCTATTAAGAATTTAATCAAATATAAACCATCAAAATTCATAAATAAAATTCAATAGAAATTCATTGATTAAAATTAAGATCCTAAATAAGAGATTAAAAAATCATTTTTTTGTTGATTCAATTGAAAAAGAGAGCTTCAATACCTTCTAATTCGAAGGGAATTTAGCTACCCTTGAAATATGAACAAAAAGAAATAAAAAAGAAAGAAGCTATTAAGAAAAAAGAAGAAGAAGAAAAGATGCTAAATTTAATTTTCTAACTTCCAAAAAAAAGATTACAATCAAAAGGTTTAAATGAATGAACAGATACAATGAGGGCACATGAGTATTTGTAGGGTGTTTTTTCTTAAGCCCCAAGTAATAAAAATATTTCCTTCCTAAAATAAAAATGAGCTGTTTGCCTTTTTCTTCATGAGATGTGACCTTTAATTGTAAATGAGAGTCTTCTATGGGCTTTTAACTTATTTGATAAGAGGGTTTTCGCTTTGAGCTTTCTTTAGCATCAAAAATTCAAGGCTTTAAACCATTCTTCTTTGCACTAATTTCTTGTTTAAAACTTAATAATAATTGCGTGCACCAACAAAGCTATCAACTTTTCAACTAAATATCTGCAAAAATAAATAACTACTTATAAGAAAATATGCAGATAATTTTCTTAATAATAAAATAAGCACATAAACCCTTTTTGCCCAAAATGAATGATGATTGAAATAATTTTCATGAATTTATGAAAACATGTAACTTTAGATTTGTAATTAATAGATAAAATATTAGTATAAATTATTTTATACATTTACGTATACGTCAATTGCCCCCACACTTATTTTTTTATTCGTCCTCGAATAAACTCTTTAAAACTAGATAGGTCACACTTTCGTAGGAAATACAGTTGAATTGAGCGTATGCAACAAGCCATTAAACCTCTAGGTATTCCTAGTAGGATGAGTGTTGTCTTGTGAGGGTTTTCAGCATATACTACCTACAAAATCCTAATGCAGTATGTCGTGTCCTAATGCAAATATATGAATGCAATTTTACTTACAAATGAAGTTTTGATTTATATTCAAATAAGCACAATATTATAATGTATACATGTCTTGGTCAAAATCTAGAAATTAAGGTTAGTTAAACAATCACGAATATCTAACGAAAATCGAGTTTTCATCAGAATGAACTTTAGATTGGCCAATTGTGTTAGTCGAACATAGTGCAACTATGAAACAAGTTCTTTATTGATTGTCAAAATTTGCAAAGTAATATCTCTGTTTCTTTTTATGTAACAAGATTAAATCAGTCAAATCAAGAAAAATGCTTGGGTTTTAATTGCATGCACTCTCTTATTTCTTATTTATTTAAATACACCTAACTTGCAGACCAATGTATAACACCCATGCATTGCCTCACGGGCTTACATAAGAGTAAGGACAGAGCTTGGCGAATTATGCAAACCAACGCTGACTATGTCAGGAAAGGTCGGCAATCCTTTGGTTCCCAATCTCATAAAATGAGATGAAGGCATACCATTCATGTACTACCTTGTGGGCTTATGTGATAGTTGTGACAGAGCTTGGCTGGTTTGCTATAATAACAATGTTGGATATACTTGAGTTGTTATTTATATATATACATATATTTTTTTGGTTTTATTTTAGAGATAGTTATGAAAAATCATCATAGCATCACTTAATTTCAAAGATTTAAAAGTGTTAACACATGTACATTAGATCAATTACTTTTTAAACAATGATTAAAAGTTAGACAAACTTCATAACCATCACCTATGGGTTAACATATGTACTAGCCTCACTATTATCGCTCGTAACTTAAACTTTTCATTTCGTCTTCCATCTAAAATCAATGATTCACAAAAATTCTCATCAAATGACCCAAACTGTACACTTACTGCATTGTGTTTCTTAAATAATAAATAGATTTCATAAAAATCATGCATTTTTTTGAAAAACGCAAATGCAAAAGATGATGGTTTTTTTATATTCATTTTAGGATGCAAATGCAAAGGAAAAAAAGAATGCGAAGTAAAAAATATGGATACAAAATTAGAAAAGAAAATGAAATACAATGTAGTGGAGTCCCCCAATATTTGAGATAAACAGTTTCCTCACTGTTTTTTTTAAAAAACCCAAAGATGTATCTAAATGCATAATGATATTCAAAAAAAACATGCAGTTTAACAACTATATGCAAAAATGCGTCGAAAACAAAATGATATCTATGAAGATGATGAATGAATTGAGATGCATGCTCTCCATTATCTCCCCCACTCTTGTTTTTAGCATTATGATTTAAATTTACATTGAATAGTAAAACACTGTCATAGAAAGGTTTGTTCCTAAACCTAGATTTAAAATCAAGAAAATCAATGTCAGGTGTGTTCCTCACCCGAATTTTCTCCATAGAGTTCCTTTCACAAGGTCGTACATATGCTCAACAAATTTATCATTGTAATCCTTCAAAAATATGTGATCGCAAACAAATTCATTTAGAATAGTGAAATTAATTGACATTTCAACATTATCGAAAAATTCTAAATCGATTTTATGTTCACAATCACAACTCGAATTTATTTCAGCCTCACCCTCAAACTCATCCTCATACGGTTCGAAAAACTTGCATTCACTAACTTTGCCTTCTTTTACTGAAATGTTAACAACTTTATTACATGTATCATTTCCAAAATCTAAAGTTATAGTATTCAAATTTTTGAAATCGGCAAGGAAGTTCAAATTTTAAATTTGGTTCCACGCTCTCAAAAGACTTGAAATCCAACTCAATTACTGCATTTTCAACAACATCATTAGTTTTTAATTTCAAAATATGTTATTTGAAAATCGTCAATTTTGGTAAACGGTTGATTATCATTTGACTTGTCACGCGTTGGGATTTGATTTTTTTTCTCACGTTGTTTTATGCAGGTTTCAAACAACAAATCGATGCCATTTTTTTTGATTTTCTTCCATTTGCTCAACTATATCAAATTCATAATATTAATTTGAGAATTTTCAATTTGAAATTGTTGAAAACAGAAATTTTCAATCATACTATAATTGAAACTATTCCCATTGCCAAAACATTTAAAAGTCGTTCACGTTTCCATGTTAATTTTGAAATTCATTTTAGAGTTTGAAATTGTATTGACATAGGTTATAATCAAAATCATTAGAATTCTGTAGTGAATTTAAATTTTGATTATTTTGAAATATTTGACTTGAGTTATTGCATATATATGAACTACACAAATTATATACCATTTGATTTTATTTTGTAGAAATTTCAAGTAAAGATTCAATAGTTTCAATACTCTTTTCAAGAGTAGAGGGTTGACCACTATTATGAAAACTTTATGGTGCAAAATTTGAATTGTTTGTACAATAGCTGTTATTAAATATCCATAAGAATTTGATGTGAAACTATATGAATTATATTGATTTTTACAACCATCGTAAAATTCCCATGGATAAGAAAAACCATTTATTTTGAATGAAAACAGCAAGAAAACAGTTTGACTTTTGTTGCACCTAAATCAAAATTTTCTAATTTACCAAATCAGTGATTATGAGTTAACAACTCAACTACAAATGGGAGGAGTATCTCTTAGTTGTTCACAAAGGGAGATAACTAATGTTTTACGAGTAGTATCCAACCTTCTTTGCTAATAGTTCAATTATAAAAAAAATTGAATCACCGAAAATTCTTATAAAATCCCTATTATATATCCACGATCTAGCACTTGAGAAAATTAGTTTCATGAAATTTGATTTTTTTAATTATAAACTTTTTAAATTTTATTTCAATAGGTGAATTTATGAATTTTCAAGCAGATAAACACACACAAATCAACAAATATTAGCAATCAAGCATTTTTATAGAGTAACAATTTTGCAAAATTTCAGCACTTGTTTTAGCAACTATCAATGCACGGATAAACTAGGGATTAGAAGACAATACCAAAGCGTGCAAAATATTTGCAATTTAGTTTACAAGCAACAATTATTTTTAAGTGCAATTCGCAAACCTTTTTAGCAAGCAGTGCAAATTTTTGGGCATGCAATTTCCAACTTCTCTGATATTTACACCTGTTTGCACCTGATCAAGTTCCCTTCTTCTGCCTTAGTCAAAATAAAAAAACTCAATAAAAGGAAATGGCAGTGGCGGTGATGTACAGGATTATAGGTCATTGGTGATTTGAAGTAGAGGTGAGTGGAGTTGTTAGAAGGGGGATGATGGTCACAAAGAAAGCAAAACTAGGATAAAGAGAAGGAAAAAGAAGAAAAAAGAAAAAGAAAATGGGGAGGAAAATAAAAAATAAAAAGATGGAAACAAAGATATGGAAAGAAATAAACAAAAAGAGAGAATGATTGTAGAGAAGATTTTGTGGGAAATTAAAATGGAAAAGAAAATAATAGCAGAAAGAAACAGAGATTTAGAAAAGAAGAAGTAAAAAAAGGGAAAGGAAGATTAGAGAGATTATGTTGGGGAAAACTTTTGTATAGACTAGGAAATGAAGAGAGAGAAAAAAGAATATTAGAAATAAGGTGAAAAGAAGGAAAGAAATAGAGTAGATTTGCTGAAAAGAAAAATAGGAAAGTAATGAAAATTATTGCATAGGCTTGTAAAAATATTTGTAATGGGAACAAAAATTGTAATAAATCTTATTGCCAAATCTATTATACTTTTTTTAATAAGAACAAAAAAGAAATAAAAGGAAAACTAATCTGAAAAATAATAAAAATTAAATTGTCTTTCCGGTAGCAGCACTAAAAACTTGATCGGGATATTTTCTATCTACTAGAAAATTGCTAATTTATCATAATAAATAACCGTAAGTGCATGACGTTAGGGATGAGCATTTAACCGACTTAACCAATTTTACTGACTTAATCGACATCGAAAACTGACTTAATTGGTAATTTCAATTAATTGAACATTTTTGGTTAGGTTGACGGTTAACAAAACCTAATCGATCGGTAACCGTTAATGGACCAAAAAATTTATCGCAGCCCAAAACTAGTATTAACCCATTTATAAGCAACCCATACCAGAACCAACACTTAACATGCCTTATTATCATCCTTTCTAGATCGAATTATCATTTCTAAATCCATATAAAATAAAAATAAAAGAAGAAAAGGTGAAATCTAGATCTATTCGTTGCTTATCTCATTGATAATCGCCGGTGTTAGATGCAATCTTGCACGCTAGTGATAACCACCATCTGAAATGGTTTAGAAAATAATGGAGTCATGAAGGAATAGAAAGCAAGTGAGTGTACATTTATGTTCGATTTAATTTTCAATAAGTGTAATTAAAATTTCTCTGTTCGAATCTGTTGATCTATGATACATATTTAATTTAGTTTTACTGTTCTGGTCTAGTTACTTACCATTTACCAAATTCGTTTCAGTATGCAAATGTAATTAAGTTGTAAATTAGTGTAGATAGTGGCTTAACAGACGAATTCTTTGGTTTACAAATTTGTGAATCTGTGTACAATGTTACCGTTGGAAAATGGAGGCTTGATGTTTAATTTTTGATTATATCATTATGTTTACTTTTGATAGTAACTTTTTTTGATAGTAATGTCACTAAATTTAATCAAATCAAGAGCAATGAATGCTAAAACACAACTTTTGATAATATAGCATAGGTTCAGTCGTAGTGATAAAGGACCATTTTCAAAATTTTACAGTGCTATATCAATGCAACTTTCAGTACACCAAATTTTTGTTCTGATCATGAATAGGCAGACATAACTGAATGACAATGTTAACTTACTATGAATGTTCATTCAATTCAAAGACTGCATTTTACTCACCATAATGGTTTAGTGTTTATACTTTATACCAATCTTCTCACCAACATTTGATCACAGGTATAAATAATTTTCCTTATATGACCATTCAGAACATGCTTTTGTTCATAAATATTGAGGTTTGATAAAGTAAATGATAATAAAATGTACAAAAAATAAGAGGATTTTTGATTGACTGTTCAAAATAGAGATTCAGGTAAAAACCTGAAAGTCTTTCAAGTGCAATTTGCCTATCTTTGAAATCCACTACTGAATTTTCTTGTGGTTCCTATTATAAAGGATACTAATCACAGATAAATCTATATCTAACAAAATCGTAAAGAACAAAAGATAAGTTTATATTTTGGTAAGAAATATGACCAACTAATAATATCCACCGAATACATAAATATATTATAGCAAGGCTAAGTCTTACTAATATAAATAATAGCAATGATTTAACTTTCAAATACACTAAATTTGTAGATAAGGACTGAATTAGAGAGCTTTGGTCCTGTTTGAAGATAATTGGTCGTTGTTGTTGTGTGGAAATTTCAATTGATTTGCACCAACTCCAAAGACGCAGAGGAATGCTAATGTGCGGAAACAATCAAAAGAAGGATCGATCTTGTCGATTAATTATCAACTACAAATTCAATGAAAAATAATCACCAAATAAAAAAATACAGAAGAGCGGAGAACACAGAGATATAACGTGGTTCGGCTAGATTGCCAACGTCCACGGACCCAACAACTATTCTTTATTTCACTGAAGAAAGAGAGTACAAAAGAGAGAGATTACAAAAATTATAGGTAGTGGTGGAGAGACTAACCTATAATTACAAATTGAATAATCAATTTATCCAAAGACTTGCTTACGCTCAAAAGCGCTAATTGATTGACTGCAGAAATTAGGGTTTCGTGAAGAAGAGAATAATGGTAGATGCTCTCTCACACTCACACACACATATGAAGATGAACTTCCTTCATTTAAATAGACTTGATAATGAAGGGTTGCTTGGATATTAAGAAAATCAATTTCCTGATTACCCAAATATCTTTCCAAATTGCATGATTTGATTTTAGTACAAATAGATGGCATAATCTTGGTTTCCATATCTTTCCTTTGATTGATTGATTCTCTGTGCCTAATCATTTATTTCTTCATATAACAAATGCATTGACCAATTAATTAATTGACTAATTAATTAGTTTTCTTTCAAAATATCCTCTCATATCTTTCCATAAGCAAACCAAATTAATTGATTGAATGAATCAATTAATTATTTTATTGTCTTGTTTGGAAAATATTTGAATCACACAAATTCAATACCCCACCTTGATTCAAATATAACTATCTCTCTGCATCACCACATCTCGATAAATTGTTGGGTCTACGTCAACAAGCTCAATGTGAACTAGTTTGGGCAATATTGCCCAAACAGAGCTTTCATATTTTTCCCAAACACAAGAAAGATAGTATGCACATCAGCAAACATAATGCATACGAGAAAGTACCAAAATTCTTCAACAAAAACATGTAGATACTAATCTTCGAGAGATCAATGTAGATTTAACAGCGCGCTTCACCTTCTCCATTCCAAGTTGAGTGAGGACATACTCAATATTATCTACTCCAATCTCCTCCACAAGAATTTTGCTAGACGTTCATAATTCAACTTCAGTAGACTTATCAACAAGCTCCACAACATTGAAAGCATAAGATGAAGAATCATCGCTACAAATATGCTTACAAATAGGGCCAACTGAACCAAAAGGCCTTTCCAGCAAGTGAGCTCCACCTAGAGTCTGAACCTCTATAATCTTCTCATCAACCATGGTATCATCGGAAATACCAATATCTCTCCGAATATGTAAACAATCTGATGACTCCAAATGTTTTTGGCAATTTTCTGTCCTCGCAATGTCTTCACTTGATAGAGGGTCCACCTTCAAAAAAAACCTCGCATCAAATATCGCATGTCTGCTAGTCACAATTCTCCTAGTTGTTTTACACCACAACCGATACCTCTTCACTCCTTCTCTATAGCCTAACAAAATGTGCTTGCTTTCCCTAGGCTTCAACTTATCATGTCTCTCATCTTCTAAATAAGTTGAACAACCAAACACTTTAAGGAATGAAAATCAACAGGCTCCCTTTTCTATATCTCTTCTGCGATCTTCATATCTATGGAAATAGAAGGTGTGCGGTTGATGAGAAATACTGCCATAGATATCGCTTCTGCCCAAAATCCCTCTTCTAGACCAGCAGTCGTTCTCAAGCTCATAGCACTCTCCCACAATATCTGACACATGCTCTCCGCCACTCGATAATAATGTGACTCAACAGAAATAGAAAAATCTCTAATTACATGCTTGGACTCACAATAGTTAGTGAGTTCTTGTGACATAAATTCACTACTATTTTCACCTTTGAGAACCTTCAAACGCTTCCTCGACTGTTTCTTTACCAAGGCCTTCCATTTACAAAACTAGGAAAATATTTCGTCTTTGTCCTTTAAGAAATAGACCCAGACCTTACGTGAGAAATCATCCGCAAATAAGAAGAAGTAACTGGCTCTACCAAAAGATGCAACTGGGGTGGGTCCCCGCACATAAGAATAAACATACTCTAGAAACTCTGTAGCTCTAGGTCTTCCAACATCAAATGTGACATGCTTCTTCTTTCCAAAAAAATAATATCCACAAGAACTAGGCTTCGACTGACAAACACCATCATTCAACCTACGCTTCTTTAATACTTCAAAACTCTTCTCATCAACATGACCTAAACGAAGATGCCATAACTTAGTGGAATCTGAAATAATAGAATCAGTAGAAACTACCGACTCTTCTAAGATTGTCTCTCCATGAAGCACATAAATATCATTAACTCGCAACCATTTCATCACTACCAAGGAACCCTTCGCCACTCTCAAATTCTCTCCATCTATTATACTCCTCATACCAAGTCTACTCAAAGCTCCAACTGATAACAAACTTTTAAGTAGCATCGGAACATGTCTAACATCCGTGATAGTCCTAACAACACCATCATGCATCCTAAACGCTACATACCAACGCCGACAACATGACAAGATGTGTCATTCCCCATATGAACTGCTCTGCCATCAGTTTTCTTGTAACTAACAAAACAACTCATATTTGGCGTCATAAGACAAGAGGCTCCAAAATCAATCACCCAACTTGTGTGCTCTAAAGGTGAAATACTGGCTGATAGTAACGATGTACTACTATCACTTCTATCCACATCTGTTCTAACTGCCGGCAAAACTGGAACTTTCTCCTTCTTCTCTCTCTTCTTTCTAAGAGCTGGACAATCCCGTATGAAATGTCCCTTCTTCTTACAATAATAGCAAGCACCCCTTCTAGAACCCTTGAAGTGGGACGTATGCATATCTCTACCTCCAAGGTGCTTCTGGCTTTTATCTCTTTTTTTAGATGAATGAAATTGTTGCTGAAGAACACCGTCATTAATCTTCACCTTCCATGTCCCAAAATTTCCTTTTCTAACAAAATTGGTGATGCCATAATTTTTCATACTACTACGAAAATAATTTGCCATTGATAACTAATCTAGAACAAGACAGCTTACTCTAATACCAAACTGTTGTGCGGAAATATTAATTAATTTGCACCAACTCCAAAGACGCGGCAGAATGCTAATGCATGAAAACAATCAAAAGAAGGATCTAGCTTGTCGATTAATTATCAACCACAAATTCAATGAAAAATAATCACCAAACAAAAAAAATACAAAAGAGCGGAGAATACAGAGATTTAACGTGGTTCGGCTAGATTGCCTACGTCCACGGACCTAACAACTATTCTTTATTTCACTGAAGAAAGAGAAGACAGAAGAGAGAGATTACAAAATTATAGGTAGTAGTGGAGAGACTAACCTATAATTACAAATTGAATAATCAATTTATCCAAAGACTTGCTTACTCTCAAAACCCCTAGTTGATTGACTACAGAAATTAGGGTTTGCTGAAGAAGAGAATAATGGTGGATGCTCTCTCACACTCACACACAAATATGAGAATGAACTTCCTTCATTTAAATAGACTTGATAATGAAGGGTTGCTTGGAGATTAAGAAAATCAATTTCCTGATTACCCAAATATCTTTCCAAATTGCATGATTTGATTTTAGTACAAAAAGATGGCGTAATCTTGGTTTCCATATCTTTCCTTTGATTGATTGATTCTCCGTGCCTAATCATTTATTTCTTTATATAAAAAATGTATTGACTAATTAATTAATTAACTAATTAATTAGTTTCCATCCAAAATATCCTCTCATATTTTCGATATGCAAACCAAATTAATTGATTGAATGAATCAATTAATTATTTTCTTATCTTCTTAGGAAAATATTTGAATCACATAAATTCAACAATTTTTTCGATTAAATCATTAAAGTTTAATGATTACTCAATAATATGTAGATGTTTGTGTTTGTTAAAATTGAAAAAAGCATTTTATGATGTCCAAGAAACTACGCTGATGTAAAGGACGTCCAACCAACTAGAAATTTTATTAAGAAGACCAAAAATAAGAACAATTCATTTTATATAGGCTTGATCAGAACTTACGATGCTACTGAATAAAAATTATCTGAATTATTTTATAAGAAAATTTCAATTATTTTTGTTTTATTATAAAGTGTTATTGACTTGCAAATTGTAGAAATGCAAAATTAAAGCAATTACTTTGTTGCTTTTGTCCCCCTGATGTGAATTGAATATATATCTATATGTGAACGTGAGCGTGCATGCCTGTATAGTCCAAATGATAAATAGAAACACGGATTGCTTTTTCCTTTTTTTCATTAAGCCGGATTTTTTCAATGCTTTGTTAAGATGTTCTACTCTTGATTTTTAATCAATCATTTGTTGTGGTGACGTTGTAAATATAGTTCCAAAGTCTTTATCAGCACAGTCAATAATACATACCCCTGAAATTAAAATCACAAGCATTAGTATTTGGTTTTGATATATATAAATACTTCCAACCAAATACATTTGTTTGAGCTTAAATACAAGCCGCAACTTATTATGGGATTAATAAAATTTCAGGAGGTCACTTGTGTTTTATAATAGAATAAAACTGAAGATAAGGTAGGCCAAGAAATTTTATTGCCTAATATTTACACTGTTAGGTGTGGCTCGCATTGTATTAGAGTGGGTGCGTAGATTGGTTTATGATTAGTCCCACATCGTAAGATATTCTAAACGAAATCAGCATATATATGGGATTGGTAGCATGTAACAACAAGCGATTTCTTTTGTTACAAATAAATGTTGTCTTGAAAATATATGTGCTCTGGGGGATGTAGGGATATCCAATCATGACGCTGGCACCAAAAGAGCTTCGTTCAATGGTCATTCCTCTTCTACACTAAATGAATTGCGCATGTAGCGGAAGATGCGAGGGGGTGCCGAAAATTTCATCATGGTATCAGAGCATGGTATCAGAGCCAATGGTTCGATGGGACCAATATGATGCAGCATTGACCAAAATATACTCCAATATGTGTGATTTGAGCTCGGTATTCTCATTAAGATGGAGTTATAAGTTAGAACACGGCTTGCTCCAACCGTGTGAAAGAGAACTCTTTGTGAAATAGTTTGGCCCAACTGCTGGAGGTGGTAGCGACCTAATCTAAACTACTGGAGGTGTTAGTGACCTTATCCAAGTGTTTGAGGACTCTGTATAACTTCAAGTTGAATTGAGAAAATGCTCGCCAAGGTGGAGATCTATTAGGTGTGGCTCGCATTGTATTAGAGTGGGTGTGTAGATTGGATTATGATTAGTCCCACATCGTAAGATACTCTAAAAGAAATCAGCATATATATGGGATTGGTATCATGTAACAACAAGGGATTCCTTTTGTTACAAATAAATGTTTCCATAAAAATATATGTGCTCTGCGGGATGTAGGGATATCCAATCATGACGTTGACACCAAAAGAGGTTCGTTCAGTGGTCTTGCCTCTTCTACACTAAATGAAGTGTGCGCATAGCGGAAGATGCGAGGGGGTGCCGAAAATTTCATCATGGTATCAGAGCATGGTATCAGAGCCAATGGTTCGATGGGACCAATATGATGCAGCATTGACCAAAATATACTCCAATATGTGTGATTTGAGCTCGGTATTCTCATTAAGATGGAGTTATAAGTTAGAACACGGCTTGCTCCAACCGTGTGAAAGAGAACTCTTTGTGAAATAGTTTGGCCCAACTGCTGGAGGTGGTAGCGACCTAATCTAAACTACTGGAGGTGTTAGTGACCTTATCCAAGTGTTTGAGGACTCTGTATAACTTCAAGTTGAATTGAGAAAATGCTCGCCAAGGTGGAGATCTATTAGGTGTGGCTCGCATTGTATTAGAGTGGGTGTGTAGATTGGATTATGATTAGTCCCACATCGTAAGATACTCTAAAAGAAATCAGCATATATATGGGATTGGTATCATGTAACAACAAGGGATTCCTTTTGTTACAAATAAATGTTTCCATAAAAATATATGTGCTCTGCGGGATGTAGGGATATCCAATCATGACGTTGACACCAAAAGAGGTTCGTTCAGTGGTCTTGCCTCTTCTACACTAAATGAAGTGTGCGCATAGCGGAAGATGCGAGGGGGTGCCGAAAATTTCATCATGGTATCAGAGCATGGTATCAGAGCCAATGGTTCGATGGGACCAATATGATGCAGCATTGACCAAAATATACTCCAATATGTGTGATTTGAGCTCGGTATTCTCATTAAGATGGAGTTATAAGTTAGAACACGGCTTGCTCCAACCGTGTGAAAGAGAACTCTTTGTGAAATAGTTTGGCCCAACTGCTGGAGGTGGTAGCGACCTAATCTAAACTACTGGAGGTGTTAGTGACCTTATCCAAGTGTTTGAGGACTCTGTATAACTTCAAGTTGAATTGAGAAAATGCTCGCCAAGGTGGAGATCTATTAGGTGTGGCTCGCATTGTATTAGAGTGGGTGTGTAGATTGGATTATGATTAGTCCCACATCGTAAGATACTCTAAAAGAAATCAGCATATATATGGGATTGGTATCATGTAACAACAAGGGATTCCTTTTGTTACAAATAAATGTTTCCATAAAAATATATGTGCTCTGCGGGATGTAGGGATATCCAATCATGACGTTGACACCAAAAGAGCTTCGTTCAGTGGTCTTGCCTCTTCTACACTAAATGAAGTGTGCGCATAGCGGAAGATGCGAGGGGG
Source organism: Allium cepa (assembly GCA_030765085.1). Classification (NCBI taxonomy): domain Eukaryota; kingdom Viridiplantae; phylum Streptophyta; class Magnoliopsida; order Asparagales; family Amaryllidaceae; genus Allium; species Allium cepa. The sequence continues at coordinate 585,324,969 of CM060935.1, forward strand.
TGCCGAAAATTTCAATATACACAACATATTGTATCTATTCTTTTTTAATCTATATCAGTACATTTCATATGTCACGATTATGTGTTATGACTTGCAATTATTAAAATTACATATCTAAATCTGAAATGCGTAATAATTAACTGCTGTATAACTTAACTCCAACATGTAAATGGTAGATACATTGATGTCACAAGGTAAAGAGAATTACTCTGTACATACATATGCAGGAGGATAGAGTTGTAGATAAGATATTAAGATTAATGGGATGACAAGTATGAAAAACCTTGTTGTGCATGATATTATAATTTTCTTTTGTTCAAAATGCTCATGTACATAAAATGAAGTGTAAAGAAATTGGTTCACAGAGAACATAACTCAAAAGTGAAGTATATTTCTAAGAATTAATGGGTTAGTTTTTAGCAATATTTCCTTTCTTACAAAAGAATGTTGAAATGATGGTTAAATTGATCGAACATACGTTAAATATACTTTAACGTTCCAATTTGTAAAACAATGTGAAAAAGTAGAAGTGAAACTGTCAAAGTTTGGTGATATTGAGACTTTACGGTTTATAGATTGTACTTTCATATATAAATTTTTTATTATGTATAAACTTGTTCATCATATATACATGTTTTATCATCAGTTTCATCATTAGTTTGAAGCTTGGAGAGTTGCTGAGTTGGTTGCTTTCTTGCTCAGTTTCATCATTAATTTCCTTACAAAGTTCTGGAAGTGGTTCATGTAATTTTTAGTATATGTAATTTGCAGCTTGAAGAGTTGCTAAGTTAATATTATATGTAATATGCTAGTATGTTGAATCAGTGAGTTCTACATGTATATTACGTGACATGCTTACCGAGCTTTTGCTTTAGCCTAGACTTTGGTTAATATGTACTGTATGTGCAATGCATTGTGCTAATTTTTGCTTAGTTTTTGCTCTGCTTATTAGGCTTACTACAATGCCTTGCTAGTGAGTAATATGTACTATAATTATGTTACTGCCATATTGATTACCGCTGTTCTTTGCTAGTTGTCCCTTTTTATATAGTTTTGGTTAATTTTAACAGCTGATTGCGGTTAACAGTTAACCAAATGTTGGTTAATCGATGAAGCTAATCAGTTAACCGATTTAAATAGGCGGTTAATCGCGGTTAATAATTTTCGATTCGGTCGAAATAAACTACCTAGTTTAATTTTTGGTTTGGTTAATCGAATCGTTCAATATGGTCGGTTAAAACGGTTAATTAACCGATCGGTTCGGTTAACCGACCATGCCCTTCCCTACACGGCGCACTGTGAAGTATGTCGGCAAGTACGGATCGATCCACATGAAAAACAAATAATAATTGTTTATTTAATCAAATTAAACCTAAAATTTGAGAGAAATCCTAAATTAACTAAAAAAAGGAAAAGGGAACGAAGTACAAATGAGTTGACATGACAAATTAGGGAATAAATCCACTCTCTAATCCAACCAAATCTCCTAAAGATAATTTCTTCAGTCTCTTCATAAGTGAAAATAATAAATATGCCTAGTTTAAGCATGAAATATCAATCCTAATCGGAGAAGCATAAATCATCAAATTTCAACATATCAATTGTCTCACCTATTTATTAAGAACTGTGTTATCCGAGTTTTTAAACCTAACAGGACCCAACAGAATATGAAACAATCCCATCACATCAAAATGACGTAGAACTTAATTAGAAAGCTAAGGCAAGAAATTAACAAGGGCCAAGTTATATGACTAAGATGACGACTGGGATGAGTAAAGCCGAGAGACCGGCATTCCTACAGCTCAACAAGCATTTGAACTTAAATGGCTATGCCATCAAGACGTAACAGTAACGATGAATGCCTATGAAAACATCTCCAATTTCAGAATTCAGGATAGTCCGTTGTGGCTGGATCGTCAGCAACCCATGCACTTCTCCAAAACCTCGAACAAGCAAGTTATGGAATATAAAGAAAGGAGGCAAGATTCAATCGGCGAAATAAACATAGACTAAGCGACCCATGGTCCATGGATCGCCCAGCGACGCAAACACCATGGGTCGCTAGAGACCCATGGTGTTGGCTCATTTCGCCTACTAGAATCTCCTAAGTCACTTGTAGTCCTTCTGCGAGCTGGTGATGGCCGGCTTGGCCTAGAAATCCTCCAACATAAACTGGATCTTATTCGGACTGGTTGCTAAAGCTCTGTTGGAATTATTCTTCACTCTCTTCCTCCCTCACAATAGTCTCCAAAGGAATTCACTATGATTCTCCAGTGGATTCCAACTCTAGGGATTCAATCTAGCGAAAGATAATCAAAGCCTTGTAATAAAACATCTCTTGTAACAACAATCAGTATATAAGGAAAATTATAAAGTGGACGTAGGCTTCATTAACAGCCGAACCACTATAAAAATTCTCTATCTTCTTTCTTTTACTGTTCTTTTCTTATATCTGTGATATTGTTCTGTCAGAAAAGGGCTGGTGCTTTCAAACTCTAGTCAGGGTGTTTACCCACTTTTTGGGTTAGCATTTTGGTACTTTCACTAAGAACCTTGAACGGGATCTGGAAATTTGAAGTTTGAATCCGCGATTCAAGAAAAATGAAGAGGCCTAACACTAGATCTAGAACCGAAGCAACTCAGTCGGAGATTGGGGGCGGCCAAGAAGTGTCTTCAAATTCTTATCAACCCAGCTATGTAATGAGAGAGGAGATGGAGAGGATGATGAAAGAAATGCAGGATGGACTCTTAGCTAGACAACGTGAGATGATAGACGGATTCTTCCAGAGGATAGAGCAGCAAGGGATAGCTAGATCTACAGGGAACAATGAAGGGATTGCCGAATTTGGAGTGGAGTAAGGTGTAACCTTGCCCCACGCCCAAAGCAAATGACACATAGGGGCAACACTGGAATCAACACGAGAATCAATGCCAATGCTGGAGCGACTGTTGAAAAGCCAGGGACTGGTGCCATGGGAACTGAACCGAATACTAAGATATGACTAGTGGAAGAATATGTACCAGAACTCCCTCGAAGGAACGGAGAAATGAATGAAGCTAGAGTTGAGAATTAGAACGTAGGTATGTTGCCGAAGAGTCCATCTCGGGATACCCTCAACGGGGTAGGGGCAAAGTATTGCTTTAGGACAGAAACCTTCATTGGGCGGTGAGAATAGAGTTGCTGAATTGGTGCAGAGATTCGTCAAAGGTGGCCTCCCAGATCAGGGTCTGGAAGATGTCAACAGAAATCCATTTACGGCTAATATCCGAAACAAGAGAAACCTTCCAAATTTCAAGCTTCCAACATTGGAAATGTACGACGCGAAGATAGACCTGACTATTCATATGATGTAGTATATCCAACATATGGAGGTTCTAGGTGCTTCTGAGGAAGTTATGGGGTGGTGCTTCCCTTTATAATGAATGATTCGGTTGCAATGTGGTTCAGACAATTGGAAATAGGTCCATAAGCATATGGACCGACTTAGTGAGACAATTCTTGAGATAATTCGGGGTTCATGTCTCACACCAAGGAATGTACATACGCTCTCAAATGTGAAATAAAGGCCTGGAGAGTCCTTGAGAAGATATCTAACAAGATTCAATGCGGCGGCAGCCGTGGTGGACAGACCAAACCCATCATTTATCCTAATGGCGGCAGTATCTGGAGCTGCAACAAGACTGATTTCAAAGACGCATTGAATAGGGACCCACCAATGAATCTTGCAGAATTCTATTATGAAGCTGAGAGGTACCCGCATCAAGAAGACGTCGAAGCCAAGGATAAGGATGTGGATGCTGAAATAAATGCCGTCGAAGGCGGGGAACCATTTGGAGCTGGAATTGGAAAAGAAAAAGGGAAGAGGAAAGCAATGACAACATCAAAGGCCCAAAACGACAGAGAAATGGGACAAGATTCACCTCATACACAGATCTAACTGAAACCCTAGACAGGATATATCTAGATATGAGGGGGCAGAACCGCTACCAAAAGCTGCCTAGGTGGGAGCCCACTAATCGAGAAAAAAGATCTGAAAAGTTTTGCATCTTCCATGAGTTGAACGGGCATGAGACGAATGAGTACCGACACCTTCGTGATCTGATAGAAGAACTGTTCTGGAACTACCAGCTGCCACAATATATGAAGAACAAAACTACAGTAGAGTTGAAGGGACAATCACCATCCGTGGCAAATGCATCAAGAAATGCCCAAGGACAAGCGCCGAGACAAATTATCCCATGATCGAGGTAAACATGAGTAGGATTTGATTCCCTTGCTTTGTTTGATCATTTCTTTTCCCGCACTTTTCTTTCGGTATGTAAACAAGAATAATCGAAGGACGCTTACACGAGTACAGTGCTCCGAACGGTCCCTAGGCACGCTCTGAGTCGGATGCTTGAGAGAACTTAGGACAACAATCATCGAAGGCCGCTTATACGTCTACGGGATCCTGAACAGTCCTTAGGTACACTCTGAGTCGGATGCCTGAGATGAACATTTATGATTCCTGCTTGTTTAATTTCTGCTTATTTGTTTTGATTTGAATATTTGAAATTTGATAACTGATAATGATCATCTTAGAGTCCTACCTAGGATCGAAGTGCAAGGTGCAAGTCCCCTTGCCGGAGAGCGAATGGATGGACTTGTACGATATTGAATGCCTTAGAGCCCTACTACAGGACCAGTGTGCAAGAAGTAAGTCCCCTAACCGGAGACTGAGCGGATGGGCTTACTTAATCCCCCTTGACATAACAAACAAACTATCTAGAAAGATCGTCCTCTTAACTTAAAACAATAAACAATCTAGAGAGATTGCCATTAAACCAAACATTATATGATCCACAGAGATCGCACATTAAACTAAACATTAACCGATCTGGAGTGATCATGCATTAAACTTACTTAAGCGGACCAAAAAGATCGAACCTAAAAACAGATTTGGTTTTACAAAAAAAGGATATGAATGCCTTATAAATAGAACAAAATAGATAAATCCTAGATGAACACAAGATGACTTTGATGTATGATGTGATATAATGTGATTTTGATATATGATGTGATATGATGTGATTCTGATATATGATTTGATTTTGATATATGATGTAAAAACTCTGAATGGAAAGTAAAAATTGATAGTGATATAAATCCCGAATGAACGTGGGATGATTAGAGATGTGTAATGTAATTAGAGACATGTGATGTAATAACCTCGAATGAAATCGGAATGACTATGATGTATAGACTACACTTAGGCACAGTCTAGAGTCTAAGACTGTAACAGGTTTGGAATGACTTATGACTGTAAGAGAATGTGAAGGAACTGAATGATTCACCAAGACTAAAGCTTAACAACCGAAGACTCGTTACCATAACTTGTTCTAAAGCAAAGAACACCTTTCATTCAATTGGCATGCTTTAGGAGGCAAATGTTATCCGAGTTTTTAAACCCAACAGGATTTAACAAAATATGGAACAATCCCATCGCATCAAAATGGCGTAGTACTTAATCAGAAAAGCTAAGACTAGGAATTAACAAGGCCCAAGCTATAAAACTAAGATGACGACTGGGATAAGCGAAGCCGAGAGACCGACATTCCTACAACTCAATAAGCATTTGAATGTAAAAGCTAGCGAATTGCCATCAAGACGTAACTGTAACGATGACTTTCTATTAAAACGTCTCTATTTTCAGAACCTAGGAAAGTTCACTGTGGCCGGATCGTCAGCAACCCATGCACTTCTTCAAAACCTCAAACAAGCAAGTTATGGAATAAGAAGAAAGGAGGTAGGATTCGGTCGGTGAAATAAACTAAGTCTATGGGTCACTAGTGACCCATGGTGTTAGCTCATTTCGCCGACCAGAATCTCCTAAGTCGTCTATATTTCTTCCACGAGCTGATGATGGCAGGCCTGGCCTAGAAACCCTCCAACCTCCATAAATATCATCCTACCTCAAACAGATCTTCTTTGGACTGGTTGCTGAAGCTCTACTGGAATTATTCTTCACTCTTTACCTCCCTCATAATAGTCTCCAAAGGAATTCACCCTGATTCTCCAGTGGATTCCAACTCTGGGGATTCAATCCAGCGAAAGATAATAAGAGCCTTTGTAATAAAACATCCCTTGTAACAACAATCAGTCTAAAAGGAAAATTCTAAAGTGGACATAGGCTTCATTAATAGTCAAATGACTATAGAATTTCTCTGTCTTCTTTCTTTTATTTTTCTTTTCTTATATCTATGATCTGTGATATTGCTCTATCAAAACAGGGCTGGTACTTTCCTCTAGCCAGGGTGTTTATCCACTTTTTCGGTTAACAAGCTTTGAATAAATTAATATAGATACTTATCTAAGAATTAACTATTGAGAAGTGAATCAAATATAAGCCATCAAATTCAAATCTACTCATAATATTATTAACAATTCCCAATTTTGCATAGGTAGATGAATTCCTATTGATTTTATTATTGATTTAAGCATAGTCTATTAAGAATTTAATAAAGTATAAACTATCAAAAATTCATATATAAAATTCAATAGAAATTCATTGTTTAAAATTAAGATCCAAAACAAGAGATTAAAAAACATCTTGTTTGTTGATTCAATTGAAAAAGAGAGCTTCATTATCTCCTAATTCGAAGGGGATTTAGCCTGTCAAGAAATATGAACAAGAAGAAGCATAAAAAAGGAAAGAAGCCATTAAAGAAAAAGAAGAAGAAGAAAATAGACTAACTTTACGTTTTCAACTCCAAATAAAAGATTACAATCAAAAGGTTTAAATGAATGAGTAGACACAATTAGGGTACATGGATATTTATAGGGCGTTTTGCCTTCAGCCCCAAGTAATAAAAATATTTCCTTCCTAAAATATAAGTGGGGCTTTTGCCTTTTCTTCATGACATGTAGCTTGTAAATAAGAGTCTTTTACGGGCTTTAAACTTATTTGATAAGATGATTTTCACTTTGATCTTTCTTTTGCATCAAAAATTCAATGCTTCAAATCATTCTCTTTTGCACCAATTTCTTGTTAAAATCTTCAAATTAATTGCATGCACTAATGAAGCTATCAACTTTTCAACTAAATATCTGGAAAAATAAATAAATAATTATGAAAAAATATGCAAATAATTTTCCTAACAATAAAATACGCACAAAAACAACTTTCTGTCCAAAATGAATGATGATTAAATGAATTTTCATGAATTTGTGAAAACATGTAAAAATACCCTTCATGTAACTTTTTTTGCAATAAATAGCTAAAATGTTAGCATAAAAATGTACACATCTACGTGTACATCACATATCACTATGTTGAATGCCTTCGAAGTCGACCCTATACTTTGGCGGCATAATAGCCGAAGTGAGTTAAGTATACTATTTTATAATATTGTTGACGGTCTTGATGCCACTATTCATCGAAGTCGACGAGGTCTTTTTCATTATTTCGGCTATGATGTCATGTGACATCATTGCCATGAATATTGGCATTGACTTTGTTTTAAATAGGCAGATAACTTATAGAGTATGAAAGTCGACAGCATCACTTTCGACAAAGAGCTTTATGCTTAAAGTAAATTTAATTTTTGTTTTTCTAACCATAGGTAGAGATTCGACGTGATATAGTACGACAAGGTTGTCGCCTATCTTTTTATAAAGGGCAGAAAGCCTTTATCTTTCTTCTTCGACATTGTTTTAATACCATATGTGCGTTGTATTCTGTTTTGTTAAAGGCGTAGAGCCTTAATCCTTCTTGTCGACACTATTAGGACATTGACATTGATCTTATTAACCTAATTAAGGGCGTAGAGCCTATTGTTTTATGGCTTCGATTTTTAAACATTGGGGATACCGATGCTATATTGATTATAGATGTCAACACTATTATTGGGGAATACCAAAGTTGATTAGTTCTGACAAACCAACGTTTTGATAAATAAGACTATATCATTAGAGATACCGATGCATTTTCTTAAATGAGTTCGACATCGATCATTTGAGGATATCAATGTATGTCACTTTGAAACATTATAACTTTAAAGGAAAATAATTTAATTGAGGACACCAATAGAATGTGAGATGGATAGTTCATATCATACCGGAGATGGATAGTCTCTTTGAGGATTATTAAAGGGTACATAGTCATCCTAGGAAGACTATGGGGTGTGTGATGGATAGTTCACATTATTTTAAATTGAATGGAATATGTATGATGGATAGTTCATATAATTTAAACAATGGAACCATATGTGACAGGTAATCAATATGGTAGGGATTGACAATCCAAGTAATAATTATATGTGAGATGGACAGTCCATATAACTATGAATATGTATAAATGTGAGATGGTTAGTCCACATAATTAAAAGACAAATATTCATATTAAAATAAGATGGATAGTAGGATTAAAATAAGATGGATAGTCGGTTTAAACTGTGAAGGGTAGTCACTTGAAACTAAGATGGGTAATCTAATAAATTATGATGGGTAATCCAGTATATGTTGGATGACTTAAAATGCAATTTTGTTCTAACCATTATGGTTGCATGAGCATAGTATATGGTTAATTATTATTTTTTAAGATACAAATAAGGGTAAAACACATTCCGCTCAGCGGCATGGTCTCACTAGAAATCTATTTGGTTCGAGATGGTAGGTTATTATTCACTCCAAACTGTTGTCTAACACAAAGTTTTCTTTTTCCCTTTAAACTCTTGGATACTCATTTGAGTAGTCGGGAGTAAGGGATTTCAGGTTTCCAGTTAGATGTTAAACTTCTGAAGACGTGTAGGAGGAAATATAGCTATTAGAAGATTTATCTATATCTGTTGTGCTATTCGGTTTTGTCTATTTGGATGTAATAGCAAAGCTGTATAATTGCCAAGTACTTGACTTTGATCAATCAATGAGGCATCTTTCTTTGTCGCTCTTGAGTATTCCATAATAATTATAATTTCTTTGAATATGGAATTACGAATGGGATTATATAGTAAATATGAAATATCATTTGTGAAATGATATGTGAAAATTTGTTATTAAACCATGCTTGAAAAAATTTCATATTCACGCGCTTCTAATTTTGATATTATTAACTTACCATATTTTTTCATTGAGAAATAATAACTATGGATGACTGCAGCATCCATAGCAGTTAGTTTTAGGCTTGGAATAGGGTACGTTACACACGACCTCCATTAGTCTAGTACCGTTCCGCTAAATCAAAATAAGTATGACGGTTAAACTTACCATCACCTTTGGCCATAGCTTATCAGGTTCTGAAGCCATAACCATTGATTAGCTCGAGCAATGCCCACTCTAGGAATATTGCTCCTAAACTGGTATGTCTTCCATTCGAATCATCAATAGCTACATTTCCCCTATGGATGTACAGGAAATGTCAAAGTCATAAGAGGCTAAGAACTCCAACCATCGCTGCTAATGAAGGTTGAGATACTTCAATGATGTGGTATCAATGAATAACTCGAACTCTTCTCCTAATAGATAGTCCTCCAAATCTCCAAAGCGAACTCTACAGCCACTGAATCCGAATCAAGAATCGGATACTTCTCTCATGCGGTTTCAAGTGTCGACTAACATGTGACAACCTTACCTTTCGGTATCAGTGCCACAACTAGTTTAGTAACACAAACATGTGTGTGCTATCGCCTCCTCATTTCCCCTCAGAATGAGTAACATCGGCGCACTCATCAACTTCTTAGTTAGACTCACTAATACGTGTCCACACCTCGTGTCTCAAATAAAAGTCTGATTCTCTCTCATCAGATAGGTTAATGATGCTGCTACTCTGGGTCTATTTAAATTCTGGACTACCGTAACTGCATATTCTATAGCGATGTCCTAGTCTAGAATACCGTGACACAAGCATTTCACTCCCCTCCTTCAGAAGTGATACTAGAGAAATATCATCATCAATCATTGTCTTCTCAACACCTATCATACAATCATCAATTGTGCCTTGTTCTCTTCTTTCGTCCATGAGTAGATGAAAATATCATCCATGAGCACAAGCGCAAATAACTTAAGTGACCCCTCGAAAAATGGTCCATGAGATCAATAAGGCATGCCGACACATTAGTTAGTCCAAATGGCATAACCAACCAATCAAAAACCAAAGTAGCGTACGAAATGCTACAATCGGCACATTCACACTAGATACTCTTAGTTGGTGAAACCTCATTGCAAGGTCCAACTAAGAGAACATCCTCGAGTTATAAAGATGATTAAATAAGCCATTAATAAACAGGAGCAAATACTTGTTCATCATCTCATTCACCTCACCACAACAACAAACAACCTCAAAGAGCAATCCGCCCTAATGGCGAGCACTATAGTTGCATCTTACACAAATATGCTCCTACGAATGGATCATCACCTCAATAGCTCTTATGCTTGCACCTTTGGTTTCTTATGCTCTTTGGGCATCATATGTCTTAAAGGTGTAACTACTAGTCTAGCACTTCTAACCAGATTGCTATGGAACTCGATCCCTATATGGTGGCAATCCAGTCACCTCAATGTATATGTCCAGACACTCTCTACCTACAGGCATAGAAGACAACTCACCATGTGGAATATCGAGCGAATATAGAAATCTAACCATAACCCTATCCTCTACATGTGGCCAATCACCAATCCACAACCCCAATCATCACTAGCGGCCTTTCACAATCAAACACTATTCCATACCCCTTTTATCCAATCCATTCCCAAACCATAATACCGAAACCAAAAAACCCAAAACAAACTAATAGCAAACAAACAACATTTGTGACTCAATAATACAAGGTGTTGACAAAGTTTTATAAATTTTGAAGTATTTTTTATTTATAATATTATTTATTTATTTTACTTTTTAATGCACCGACTTAGAGAAAAATGCTCTATGTTTTCCACGATCGGTCAACCAGTCGTTAGTATGCAGGTTGATTGGTGTTGCATTTCCTAAAGTAAAAATTGCCATAGGTTGGTGCAATTTCGGCCACCGACGGTAATGTGTGCCTTCGTCGACATTGACCAATCATAGTTCAACGCATATCAAGTCTATTGCATCAATAATCAAGCATGCTTGTAATCAAAGTAATGGTTTTGTGGTAATTTTGTAATTCAAGTAATGACAATATCAAAACAAGCACATATAAAATACACGACACTCCATTCAATTCTCAATAGAATAATAATCAAGCAAACATATTTAGAAAAAACATACAATTTTACGTATGTTTAGGTGTTTAACTTGTTTATTTATTGTCAAAAGCATAAGAATTCAAAAGGGCCTGAATTCGAAGAGATAAGCTTGTCGTCCAGAACTAAATGGAGGCTAAAATGGAGCTTATTGAACATGCAGTTGCTCCTATAAAAGACGTGTTGATGTAGAGATTAAATACAATTTTTGGGTACTTTACTTTAATTTATTTGAATTTAAACAAGGATTTATTCTGAATTATAACTTTAAGGGGTTTGAAGCTTTTAGTTTTACAAGAATTAGAAATTAGGAAATGGGTTAGGAGGATGAAGAAAGGAGTGTAGGCAGTATGAAATGAGAAATTTAGCTAGGCTTAAAGGAACTTGGGTTTAAAAAATTATTCACAAATTCATTTTTTTTCCATTTTCATTTAATTAAAAAATCTAAATGTCATTGATTAATTTAAATTGTGATGCAAGAACATGAACACTGGAGTTTTTATACTGGTTTGGACCATCATTTAAGTCCAGTCCTAGAATCTCTCATTTTGGTTTTAACTTACTCAACACCCTTGCTTCACCGGGAGGAATAGGTCTATATAAGATAAATATAGCAGCATACAAGTTTGAATACATTGATATGCCCAATATAGTATAATCTAAACTGACAAGAACCAATTTTTAAATGAATGTGCAGGAGTTTAGGAGGTTATAAATTAAAATGTTGATGATTGTAGTTGAATGATCGCTGATTTGAAGGTATTAGATAGATTAGGGTTTTAGAATGTTAATCAGAGAATTAAAAAGCAAGTTATGTTCTATTCCTCTCGAAATCAAGGATATTTATATATTTAAATGAGTCCAAGGAAAAGACATGTTCGTTCACCATTGGAGAAGATCATGGCTGGAGAAAGACGAAGGAACATGACTATACATATGAAGGAAATAAAAAATTCATTTCAAAAATTATGAAACAACCTTATGCACCGGTGCACTAGTGGTATGCCATCAGTCCGCCATTAAACATGTTTGATTCATAATTTCTGAAGCTAAAGGAGATTTTTTTTTTAAATGATAAAAATATATTTATAATTTTTAAAAATAATTTTTAAGGCCTTAAAGGTATAGAATGACGATATGTGGTTCTTGTGAGAACAATATATATCTAAGACACGCCGACTCACAGATACATATTCTTCGAATGTTCTTCTAATACCCGATCTTTTGAAGCTATGTGCGATTTCTTCTATCTTTTTGGATCTCTATGTTGTCCCTTGTTTTATTTTCCTGCTTAGACTATAGTATAGAGTCGTTGTCATCAAAATTCAAGAAATCTTGCTCTAACGTTCTCCCTATTGTTGACGATGACAAATCTTACATGCATTAATGCAAAAATGTCATAATAATGTTTATATCAATGCAATACTCCCCTTAAATATGCGCCCAACGTATGTCATACTTTTATAATTCTTGAACTCCCCACAGATATATGAATACATGTAAATAATTTCTTCCCCTTTGACATCACAAAAGGGAGAAAAATATACAATAATAGAATGCATAGAAAAGACATCAATAGAATAATCATCACAACACAAATAGAATGAACAACACAGAATGATCATAATGTCACTGGATTCATACTAAACAATACACCCAAAACATGATGTCAATTAAAAAAAATGCAGTACCTAAGACACAAAAAATGTTGCAAATACTGAATGAAAATCAAACTAGATGTCCATGAAAAGATACCAAATAAGAAGAGCAGTAGAATAGAGTTGTTCACAATATCCTGGAGGAGTAGTATCATCGGACTCCATGAATCCTATTTGCTACCTAACTAGCGTGGGAGGGCGTAATGGAGAACCACAAGCATGAGTGATGGTGGCATGTGGTCTAGGTCCACTCCCAATGAAACCCATCATGTTATGCCCAGATTGCTAAAATTAAGGTCCCGCGGCTCTAGAGCCATGTAATCCTATCTAAGAGTCATAAATAGAAGGTTGAGAAAATAGCGAAGGCTAAAGAGGACCACCCTCACTACTAGTTCCAACTCCACTCTCCTTGGTTTAAAGAGAGCTACATAGGAAAGTGAGAAGAGAACGAACAAAACCTTACTCTCTCTTTTGTTCCACTTGCACTTCTCTGATAGCCTGAATCATCTACTCATATGTATTGAGCATCGAAATAATACGCTCCTATGAAGATGGAGATGCATGTGGTGGTGAAGGCGGATGCTTAGTAGAAAAGCTAGGTAAATCATGCTCTATTGAGTATTACACAAGAGCTCTACTCCAATCTCATTTAAAGTCGTAGTTATCTTCATTGCCTCTAAAATTCTGTCATCATAAATACAATAATGATGTTGAAGTTGAAGCTCGTCATCTAATGGAACACCAAATTAGCAAGGTATTACGGTAATCAAATTTTCATAAGGATTGTATCTTCGCTGTTCACCAAAATGATTCTCAATCATATTATTTATTACAACGTTAACCTAATTTACATGGATATTTCTAAAACTTACATATGTGGCCTTTTTAACTATATGGTAAATCTCGTCATAACTATTTGATTTTGGAATTAAGTTATGTTGCAGAATCCTTATAACTATATGAGCATGCTGAGTTAGATTTTCTATAGCCCAACTTGCATTATGTTTTCGACAATTTATTGTAAAGTATGTTCATCATCCAAAATAACATCATCTAATGTCAAGCCATCTAACGAAATTCCCAAAATATCTTATAGTTCCTATTCATTAAAAGCAATATCAACCTCTTTAACATTATTAGATAAGAGTAAACCATTACCATCTTGACCCACTTTAAAATTTATATAAAATAGAGCTATACATCTAAAATAAATATGGATTTCAAATACATTCATGTTTATAATGTTAACTAGTTAAGCTTGAGTAAGCAAATTACGGATGTTATACATGGAGAGAGTATTTAAGTTTACCGATCGACCTCCGAGAGATACTGCAGAGATAGTCCTATTTCCTCTTCCCATGGATAGAGCTTTGTTTTTTAGATAAAAATGATGGTTGAGGAGTATGAAGCCTGGAGATAATGGTGTTAGGGTTTTGAAATGTTTGGGTTTGAGTTGTTGAAGTGAGGAGAGAAAAGGGGAAAATTTAAAATAGGTTAGGAATTTGCAGAAATATGCATCATCGGTGGATCAGTGCACCGGTGGGCATTTGTTTTATAGAATTTAGCTAATTTGTAACTATGATTATCTTTTTTTAATATCTTAAATTAACTTATATATTTATTATACTTAGTATTTTATTATTATTTATAATTTATATTATTAGCATATTATAGTTATATATATATATATCAAGTTTTAAAAACATATTTCCTTATTAGTTTTCAATTAATTAATTCAAACGTTATAAAATTTCATTAGGATTTTGTTAACTCTAATAATCAATTGTTTTTATCTTTATCAAATATTGTAATACATAATAAAATAATTTAAATTAATATTTATTAATATATAAATATATGATAGTTTTATTAAGTCCAAAAAAATAAAAAAATTATAGAATTTTTTTAGTTTAAATCAGTTATCGAACAAATTCCTAATTCTCAATGTAATTTAATATACGTATTTTCATTTAATGGTTTAGTAAAAATGTCTACAAGTTGATTTTCGGTATTTACAAATTCCAAAGTAACATTTTCTTTTTTAAAATGATCTCTTAGAAAATGGTGTCTTATATTAATATGTTAGTTCTGAAGTCTTGGATCAGGAGAATAGGTAGAAACTGGAAAGGATATAACAATGTTGTGCAGTGGAAGTACATCTATGATAACACAGGAGGTAAAGGCGATTCGAGTAGACTCTTCCTATTCGTCGTCAAAAGATTCATGAAAGTGGTATGGGATGAAAGAAACCGTCGTGTTTTCCAACCGGATAAGAGCTTCATGCCTATCTTGTTCGAGAAGCATATGATGCAGGAAATTAGACGTGACCTTTGCCATGTATCTTTTGCTTTTGACCCTGGCATTTTCTGTTAGGCTCCTTTTAAAATTTCGGTTCATTGTTGTGTTTTCTTTGTTTTCCCCAGTGATTGTTGCACTATGTTTTCCCTTGTATTTCTTGCAAGTTTGACTTGTGTTTCCTCCTTCCGAGTGTAGCAATAAAATGGTAGGGGACCATTTAACCCCGTCGGCTTTGCCAAAAAAAAAAATATCTTAGTTCTTGAGTGATTTACTGGATTTTGGCTAAATTTATTGCACTTGCATTATCATATATATAAGTGATTTTGTTAAATTTCTACCAAAATACTTCAGTGTTTATTACATATAAATTATCCGAGCATAAGCTAAAGTGGCTAATATATATTGTGCTTCATATGTAGATAAATATTCACAATTTTGTTTTTTACTAAACCAAGAAACTAAAGACCGATCTATAAAATGGCATGCGCCACTTGTACTTTTTCTATCGGTATATCATCCTCTAAAATAAGTATCACCATATGGTACTAATTTTAATGGACATCCTTTTGGATAGACTTTAGTTTCTATTAAATATCTTAAATTTTTTTAACAGCTCATAGGTGTAGTTTTTTTAGGCTAGCTTGAAATCTGGCACAAAGGCACACACTTATCATTATATCGGTGTGATTCGCTGGTAAATATAGCAAATATCCAATCATACTCCTATAAAGTTTCTGATTAACATCCTTACCACTTTCGTTTTTATCTAGGTGAATAGTTGTACTTACTGGCATTGGCTTATTAATGTTTTCGACACCATATCTTTTAATAAAATCTTTATAGTATTTTTCTTGTGAGACAAAAATTCCATTTTTTTAGCTGTTTAATTGTAAACCAAAGAAAAAAATTAATTCGCCCATATGGGACATTCAAATTTATTTCATACTATTTCAGGAAAATTTGTACAAAGTTTTTCATTAGTTGATCCAAAAATAATGTCATCAACATATATTTGGACAGCCAATAAATCATTATTTTCACGTTTTATAAAAACTGTTGAATCTACTTTTCAATGTCAAAACCATAATCAATTAAATGACTTTTTAGTCTGTAATACCAAGCACATGGTGCTTGTTTTAGACCAAGTGATTTTAAGTTTATAAACGCATGACCGGGATATTTTGTGTTTAAACAAGGGTAGCCGTTCTATGTATACATTTTATTTTATAAAACCATTTAAGAAGGCATTGTTTATGTCCATTCAATATAGTTTAATATTGTGATGATAAAAAAAGCTAGTATTATTCTAATTGCTTCAAGGATTACAACATGAGAAAAAGTCCCATTGATTCTTTCCTCCTAGTTGTATCCTTGCAACCAATCTAGCTTTATTACTTTATATCACCATTTTCATATCTTTTATTTTTATATACTATTTTTGTTCCTATTACTTACCAATCATTAGGTCTTGGGACTAATTCTCGTACATTATTTCTTTCAGATTGATTCAATTTCTCCTGCATTACAATTTCCAATATTTGTCTTTACTGGCTTTTTTATAGTTTTTGGGTTCCATTGTAGGAAAAATTTCCATTTGACTCATTTCATTTAGTTGTCTCCTCGTTAAAATTTTAGTACTCACATCTCCTAAAATATTTTCGATAGGGTAGTCCTTTAAAATTCTAGGTTTTTTTTTTATATTTTGTTCTGAAGATTCATTTATTTCTTAAATATGTTTATTAAGATTATCTTGATTAATATTTTGACTAATAGTTGTAGATAGATTAATATTGGTTATTTCAGTATCATCTTTAGATTTATTAAAATGTTCATCCAAGGAAATTTCTAAGGTTTCTTTGATTATATTTATTCTTTTATTAGAAATTCAATAAGCTTTATTTATTTCTAAATAACCAAAAAAAATTCCTTCAACGGTTTTAGAGTTAAACTTACCTAGATTATCTTTAGTTTATAAAATAAAACATTTTGCTCCAAAAAGCCTAAAATAAGATATCTTTGATTTTATTTCATGAATATATTCATATGGGGTACATTTGGTTTTTGGTCTTATTGAAATGTGGTTTAGAACATAATAAGAGGTAGAAACTCCTTCGGCCTAGAAATTCCAAGGTAAAGTGGTGCTATTTATAGTGTTCTAGTGCACTCTTGTAACATTATATATTTTTTTTCTTTCTACAACATTATTTTGCTATGGTGTCCTAGGAAAAGAAATTTATGATTAATTCCTTTTATATTACAAAAGTTTGTGAAATCATCATTATCGAACTCTCCTCCATGATCGCTTCTAATATTTTTAATTCATAATTTTTTTAAATTTTCAATTCTTTTTACAAAATTTCTAAACATTTCAAATGTATCACTTTTTAGCTTTAAAAACAAAGTTTAAATATATCTTGAAAAGTCGTCAACAATTACAAAAACATACTTATTATAATTTATTGATCTAATTTGATTTGGACCAACTAAATCTAAGTGAAGTAATTCCAAAGGTTGATTAGTAGAAATTTCATTTATAGATTAAAAGATGATTTGCTTAGTTTACCCTTTTAGAAAGAACTACATGAATTATTTACTTTATAATTTATTTTAGGTTGACATATTACAATTTCATGGTTTGATAATTTATTTAACAGTTCAAAGTTAATATTAAAAAAAATTATGTGCCAAAGCCATGGATCATTCGAGTTTGCTACAAGGAACATGTTAATATTGTTATTAACTTTCATATTTAAGATATAAATATTTCATTTTCTTATATCTACAAAAATTAGTCTTTTGTTTTGATCAAAAATATTACCACTACCTTTTTAAAAATTAATTTTACAACCTTTATCGCATAGTTGACTAGTGCTTAAAAGATTATGTTTTAAATTTTTATCCAAGTAAACATTAGTAATTAAGGGTGAATTTAGATTACCATCATTATTGATGTCCCATATTCTGATTATGTATCCTTTGGATTTGTCATTGAGGGATAAGATACCTCCATCCATTGGTCTAATAATAGTAAACAAATTGGAGTTTCAGATCATGTAGTCGGAAAATCTGTTGTTTAGAGTCCATCCTCTCTTTTTATTTATTTGTGTGGATACCTTCATAAAATAAGTAAATTTATTGGTACCACTTCCTATGTTAGGGTCTTGGGGTATTGTTTTAGGTAACTAAGCTTAGGTGGGTTTTGTAAAACCTTTAAAAGAATAATTAATATTATCATGACCATCAAATAAAAACTTATATATAACTTTTCTATATATTTCTTTCTAATAAGATTATTATCGGTTTTAGGAATCCATATTTTCATTACCCTAATATTAGACATTCCTTTTACCTTTTTAGAGCTACTGGATTTTTTTAATTTGATATATAGAAAACTATTTTCTTTGTACTTTTCATGTTTTTATTTTTCTTGGAACCTTATCCATTTTTATTATGTGATGGTCTAGAAATCTTTAGCAAGTTTAATAAAAAATTAACCTTTATTAAATTTTGAAACGGTTGTAGAAATCTTTTCTAATTTTTCTCAAACATCTAAATTTTCAAAATCAAGATATTCTTTTAGAGGTTAACTCACAATTTTCTTACGACAATTTGACATTTTCATTTCTATAAGGGTCGAGCTTATTTTCTAGTACGGAAATTTATTTATTAAATTTTCAAAAGAGTTTTGTGAATTTCTAATTCTTTGATTCTTTTAACTAAGCTAATGATTTTGTTTTCTAACGAATCAATATCTTTTTCTAAATAAACAATTTTAGAATTTAAATTTTCATTTGAGAATTTTAAATCTTATTTATATCCTTCAAAAAATCACATTCTTTTGATAAACCTGTTTTTTTCTTGAAATAATTTTTTTGCTTCATTTGTAGAATCTGATTTTTCCGATGATTGTTTTTAATTTTCAATTACTTCTTCCAAAATAGTATTCTCATCGTTTAACATGGTTATTTCTATTTCTTCCCTATTTAATTTAACCAAAGATTTTTATGAGTTTTTTCGTAATTTCTAAATTTATTATCTAATTCTTTGCAAAAGTCAAATAATGCATTATAAGATAAAGCAAATTGTATCCTATCTTTTATGGCCATGAAACATACATTAGCTTGTTAACTATCGCCATCGCTCTTTGAAAATGATGAGGAGTTTGAAATATCTCGGATGGCTAGAAATTCATACGTTTTCTTTTTGTATTCCTAAAATTTATTTTTATTTTTGAATTCTTTCTTTCCATTATTATAAAGTGGACACTCCTTTATGATATGACAAAACGTGTTGCACCGAAGCATTTTTGTCCCGAGCTATTGTTGTTGTTGCCTCTCTTTACTTGCTTTTTTAATTTTCTATATTTTTTTTTACAATGAAGGCCATTTTGTCCTTGTCTAGTTCAGTTTCCTCTTCAATGAAATTCCATGGACTTTTTCTCCTGGTCAGTATTTTCCTAGCCAAAAAATTCACTTCATAGACCATTAGATTACTAATTAACTCTTTAACTTTAAGTTGCAAAAGAACATTAGCTTCTTTGATGGATAACACTTTTCTCTACTGGTCGTTGGTTAAAAGAGTTTAATATTTTTGTAACAATGTCAAATTCAGATACAATTTCTAGTCATGCAAGTGCATATGTATTATCTTGCATATGTGAGTACATATCAAAAATATTCTCATCATCCTATATTCTAAAGTTTTGAAGTTGATTTTTCAACGTAATAATTCTAGATTATTTAACCTTGTTAGTGCCTTGGTGAGTGACTTATAAAGTGTGCCAACTATCATAATCAATTTTACATATCATAATTGTAGTAAATTCATTTTGATTTAAGGTAGGGAAAAGAATATTCATAGTTTTGGAATTATTGGCTGCAGTAGTCTTTTGTTCAGGAGTACATGTCTTTAATGGTGTAGTTGGAGCTTTATATTGTGCTTTTGCGGCATTCCAAATTTCAAGAGTATATGCTTGCATATATATTTTCATCCTAGTTGACCAAAAATTATAATTACCACTAGTAAATAGTGGGGGTTGTGCAGTATACTAACCTTCTACAAAAGTGCTTATATGTGCGATATTAATAAAGTATTCAATAAACTATGTTATGGTTTTTGAACTATTCTACTCTGATATCAAATGAAAGTGTAGTGGATCATTTATATATGCCTAAGCTATAGATATAAGTGTACAAACAAAATTATAAGCCGACTGCAGATAAAATAAGTTGAAGTAAAGAACATGCACATTAGAGATCTTATACTGGTTCGGACTACCGTCCTATGTCCAGTCTCGAATCTCTTATTCTGGCTTTATCTCACTAAATGCGCTCGCTTCACCTGGGGGAATGGGTGGATACAAGTGCCAGAGCTACTAAAAAGATTTTTACAGTGACTTGATACAAGATAAACGTTGGTGGTATACGTGTATAAATACACAAATACGCCTAATACAGTACAATCTCCTTTCACAAGAACTACATTGTAGATGAATGTGTAGGGTTTAGAAATTAGTAAATTTATGATTGCAGTTGAATGATCACCGATTTGAAGGTATTGGATAAACTAGGATTTCAGAATGTATATCAGAGAATTAGAAAGCTAGTTAAGTTCTATTGCTCTTCAAATCAAGCTATTTACATATTTGAAAGAGTCCAAGGAAGAGAAATGTTCATTCACCATTGAAAAAGATCACGTCTTGAGAAAGAGGAAGGAACGCGGCCATTCGGAAGAGGAAAGAGAAACCAAAAATTCATTTTAGAGATACTAAAACAAACTTGTGCATCGATGCAGTGGTGGCATCACAATTTCTGAAGCTATACACTATAGGAAAAAGCACATCAGATGACAGATATGCCCTGTTGCCTGAAAGCATATCTATTTGTCATTAAATACGGTGCCATCTTATTGCACATCAGACCACGAATATGCCCTATCATCTGATATGCACTGACACAACAGAAAAATAGTCGTATGTTGTCTGATGTTATAACACCGCTCCCAGAATTGCCTATTATATAAATATTGACTAAATGAATACCAATTATACTTACATGTTGTTCACATAATGAAATTAATATTTGCAGAAAGAAATAAATGAATCGCAATTTTATTTAAACAAATATTTTATTTCAATTCAAATTTAAATAGTACACATTTGGCTTCCACTGCATTTACATTTTCTAATACAATACAACTTTAAACATACTATTTCACACTGATATATAACATTTTTACCCTTAGTCGAATTTTTTTTGGTATCATTTTGCTCCAACCTGTGTCCAGACATCCATTATACCTATCAAATAAACAATACGGTAAAATGTAAAAAGAAACAAAAAGAAATGCAAAAAATAAAATTATAACTATGATTTAATATTGCCTCAGTTATTTGGGTTGTTTTTTTCCACATCTTATACAAGGACAAATAATTGAGTGTGCACAAATAGCTTATGATATGCACGGTGTATCACTGTGAATATCACAAGATCGAGCATCGATTATCTCTTAGGGAAAAATGCAAAGGTCAACTCAAAGGCTCAACACAATGCAAATGTGCACAAGGTCAAGGCGAAAAGCGAGCTTGGATTCAACTCAGGTACAACAAATATCATTTTTAAAAAGCATAAACAAGGCTGAAGTGCATAGGTTCGAGCACATGACCAGGAAACAACAATTCAACATTTCAACCAAGGTGGTAAAGTATCACAACTAGACCGGAACTAAAGTCAAGAGCACATGGTCAAGAAACAACAATTCAATAAAGGTGCATAGGTTCAAGCAAAAGCAATTTTCAGCAATTCAACAACATGGACCGGCAAAACTCATGCAATTCAACAACAAGGACCAGCAAGACTCAAGCCATTAGAGATATTTCATACACACATACATACATATGTATCTATGTATATACATGGAAAAGCATAACATAATAATAAGTCCAAGCAATTCAACATTAGATACAAACCAGCAAAATGGTGATACACATGACTACATCATAACACACTTAGGAACAAGAGCAATAAGGAAAAGATGTGTGCATGGGTTCAACAAGTGCAATAATCAAGTTCAAACTTGAACATAAGAGCAGCTCAAGGCAACAAGTACGAATACAGACATGGTAATGCAAATGAAACTCAACTGTACACATGAATTATTAAATAAAGTCAAGCACACGTGCTAACCAGATAAGACAAGTATGCACACAGAAATCAAGGGATGAGGCTCATGTACAAAAGGCAGTTCACACAGCGAAACAGAGTAGAACAAAAATCTCAAAACAGTTTAAGCAAGTACATATATACAAGCATATGTATATATATGTATATATAGAAAAGTATCGGTTTTGGTCAAGAAAAAGATTGGTGGATATTGTCTCAAACTACTTAATATAGACAGTAGTACTGAAGAGATAACAACCGTAATTTCATCATTGCAAATGGGGTGTTAAAGTAAACACAGTGAATTGACGCATAGAGGACACGAGAGGCAAAAACTCAAGCATGCACATAAGTAATCAATTTTAGTGGACAATAGCAACTCATTGCACACCCACACAATCAAACAAGCAAGGCAGGCCATATAGTGAAACTCACACACAGCACAGTCAGAGACACACATATACATGCAACAATGGTTTACGTAAGGCAACTAATTTTTGAATATGAAACTCAAGCATAGTGAAGCGAAGCACACATGTAACATAACAAGGTAGTACAATGAACAACTTTTATGCTGAACCAAGAAATAAAAAAATGACATGGTCAGGCAACAGTCACAAGCTCAAGGAAAGGCAAGGGTAAACAACACACGGTTCATACATATGAGCAACCAGGTCAAGGAAAACGAGTGTCTCAAAGCACAAGCCAGTTAAATATATTTCAAAGAATAATCAGAATGTTCAAGTATATATCACAATAGTGAACAAGTCAAAAGAGCATCAAGCCATCGATCAAAAAAGTTAAAAGTCAAATTCAAAATCACAATTTAAGACCCAGTCAAGGCCATGCTCAAAAAAAATAATGGTGGACAAAATATATTTGAAATATATCGAAGAATCTCAAATATATATTAATAAACAAGTTAGAATGCTAATTATTGTCCATCAGAAAATCGAACGGCCGAATCTGAAAATTTTAAATCAGAAGTATATATGGATATATAGGAAATTGATTCCTGTATAAACACCTAAATAATCATAGGCAAATCAAATTGAGATCAATACAAAATTGAAAGGGGGCAGAAATCGTACCACATATCAATTGAAGAATATTTAACAAATTGAAGCAGCCACAACCTATAAGTGTCGGTAAATTGAGGAACGACAGCATAAGAGGAATAAGGTGAACGATTTCCAAAAGGAGGCTTCAATTCAGCATAAGCCTAATTACAAGCGGCGACTATCAAAGAAAGCTTGAATGAATGATGATAATATAATGGTTAAAAGAGATAAAAAGGGAGGATACTTAAAGAAACCTTAATTTGATTATCAATCGTTGTTTGAGAGTGAGAGATTACCACGAGAGAGAATCTTCTAATATGGAAACCAAAATTAAGAGGAAAATAATTCAAAGAACGCGACCATAAAATAATTGAGTCAATATTGAGAGAGGGAAACAAAAATATCAACGTGGAGCCAAAACTAAATTTTTCGATAACTTAATACAACAGATAAAATATTATCTGAATGAAGAGCATGTAATCTCAATAAAATAATGATTTTACAGGCTATGTCGTACAACGGAGGATTTTTCCATATTTTGTGTGAAAAAATGGGGTAATAGAAAATTTCCCATTTGTTGTTTGTGTCTGATTCACTTTATGGTATAATGATATGATCTTCTTTTAAAAATTATAAAAATATATAAAATAATTCATAAAAATAATTTTTAAGGTCTTAAAGATTATAGAAAGATGGTGTGTGATTCTTGTGGGTTTTAACGATATATATCTAAGACACACCGACTCACAAATACACAGTCTACAAGTGTTCTTCTAATAGACAATCTTTTAAATCCGTAGCACAATTTCTTCTATTTCTTTGGATCTCTATGATGACGCTTTTTTTATTTTCCTGCTTAGACTATAGTATAGAGTTGTTGTCATCAAAATTCAAGAAATCTTACTCTAACATAGAGTGGACCACTTGGTCCCTTGCACAAGAGGATGAGTTAGGATATTAAGGAAACTTTATAGATTGGATATAGAATTTAGATCCAATAAATATAATTTTGGAGTCTGCATGTAGATCACAATAGTGACACAAGAGATAAATCAATGTAGAACATGAAAAAAGAAATATTAGGGAAATTTTCTCCAAGTGATAGATCGGTATTGATTCATACCAATAGGTAACAAACCAAATAAAATAGTGAAAAAAAGCATAGGGACCTAGAGTGAAGGAATCAACTCCATGCTATGAAAAAGAGAAAAGTTGCTTAGTATATGAATCCAAACCGATCCATTTCGACTGGTACTGATCCATAGCCAACGGACAATTGAATGCAATGAGTAAGAGGAAAGTACATACAGAATGAAGGGGATCGAGTGATACTAATCCATTTTGATGACTGGAAATAGGGAGTTAGTTGTTGTGAGAAGATGAGGTTGTTCTAAGTGGAAAGTTCTAGCTAGACTTGTAGATGCAAACAACATGTGAGTTCTATTATCATTATCCGAGTGAAGACAGGGTGTACCAACTGTAGATTTATCATTTTTATACTTATATTTGAAATATTCCAAATACAAGATTTTATAACACAAATTATAATTTTTTGAACCATAGATAATGATGGTAAACTTGTTTTAAAGGTATACTAAAAATATGAATAATTGGGGGTTTTAATAAAAAAAACGATGAAAATCAATTTTCGGAAAAATTGAGATTTTCTCAATATTAAAGCAAACGGAACTAGATACATACATGTATTTATTCATTTAACCAATAACATGAAATATAAATTATTTATTTTATTTTGGAAAATAAAATATATTTATGACATCATCAGGGATACCATCACTTTTATATATTTTTTGGAATTTTAAATTAGGTTTAAATAATCAAATAATTATTTTAAAATGATAATAATTCATTTTGATAAGTTATATAGTGATAATAAATCATTTATAATAGTTTTATAAATAAATAAACCTGTTTTAGAAAGATATACAAAATCCGTCACGCTTTGGCTGTTCAATGGCGGAATTTTTACAACACTTTTTAAATATTGATTTATATAGTTTAATAATTCAGATTAGCACATTTCAATCATTCTAAAATTATAAGAAATATATTTTCAATATTTGTTTATAAATATATAAAGTTTAACAGAGAAGTAAAAATATGACCGAAAATCGGATCTCGGATTCGCAACGGCTTGATGGACGAAAGTTGTAATCGAACATTGCACCATGGGTTGTCACATATGACATATATATATGCATGCATACATGTCATAATACACATATATACATATAAGAAATTACCATGTACATTAGTTATTTACACAAGGTAAAAGTTATAAATATCATGATTGTTAACGCTAAAATTTAAACGCTAACACCCCGGTGTATGAAGTGAGATCGTGAAAGCACCACCCGATAGCTCGGGAACAGATTATAAGCAGATAGTAGTGAAAAAACAGTAAACAACAACAATTTTATAGTGGTTCGGCTTAAGAGATAGCCTACGTCCACTTTGAATATCTTTATTGACGATTTGATTACAAGTCAATGCAGTTACACTTTGATTACAATACACTCTGATTTTCAAGTGACTTAGAACAAGTTGCCTAAACTTCAATATCGATCCAAATCTTTGAACACATGTTTGACATGTTTGATTTCTTCGTGAAGTTCCTTGAAGATGCTTAAGTAGTTCAGAATGCAGCAGAGTAACGGCGCTTGAAATGAATGAGCCCAAAAGTCCCTTGAATGTTGGAGGTGGCCATGTATTTATAGGCAAATTTCTGGGCTGGAATTGTTAAGTCATGAGTCGTGGCCGACTCAGGATGAACCGTGACCGACTTACATGTCATGAGTCGGCAAGCGGTGGCATAGATGAAATGGCATTGAGCTTATTCCTCGTATGCTTAGGTCGCCAGCGACTTATGATAGGTCGTTAGAAACCCTGAGTCGTTGGAAACCCTGAGTCGGTCTGCCCCATAAACCACTAACTAGTTAAACCACTTTGCTCTTCTAAGGCATTAACTCGTTGAGTCGTCTTGTATGTGCCGTGAACTTCGTTGAGTCGGTAACTCAATGAGTCGGCCTGTATCATGAACCGCCAACCTCCATGAGTCGTTCCATTCCTCTAAGTTGCCTTGAGCCTTAGCTCGTCAGCCAATTGAGTCGCTACCAGTTGAGTCGCTGAGGCAATTCCTTTGATGAGTCGGTAATGCATTGAGTCGGTTTGTCTTGTAAGCCGTTAACCCCCTTGAGTCGTAACCCTTTAAGTCGCTTTGAGCTTTAGGTCATTAACTTAGTGAGTCGGTGACTCGATGAGTCGTGAGGCTTCCTGAGTCGTTAAACACCTTAAGTCGTAGCTCACCCCAGGCCTTAACTCGTTGATTCCTTTAACTCGTGGGCCTCTTAACTTGTAGGCTGGAACGGGGTTAACATTTGCCCCTCGAAGCGCACGCTTAAGTCGTAAGTCGTGTGCTTCGACTTATCATAACTCGGGCGAGCCGATTCGAGTTCCAGCTCTTCCAGGTATAAAGCGCTTGACTCGTTCCTCCTATCTCCCACTTCTTAACAAAGATCTTCTAAACTGCATCCGCCATTAACGCACCTCCAAGTTCTCACAGGCGATTCCAACTCGATTCTCCTCTGATTATCTTTGACACCACATTACGTAAGCAATCTTGCTTCCCTTCTGATTATTGATCATCGTTAACCTGTGCGCTCCATCCCTACCTTCATTTTACTCCCTTGAGTCTTGCAAGTTCGGTCATTCTAACCATCAATGGATGTAGGGTTGTTTGATCTGATGATTCTTGTCTTGAGGTGATTTAGTGGCGTGATAGGACCGGGGTTGTTTATTGAGAGTTTTATTAGGTTAATGGGTTAAAAGTTGGAAGATTAACGGGTTAGGAGTTGGGTGATTAATTGGTCAGATAGAATCGAATACTGCTTTAGGTATGACTCGGCTATTTTTGTATGATCCAGCGACCTTTGCGATTTAACCATGATACGACTCAACATGCTCCACGACCTAAGCCTTGAGTCGTGGCCGAGATAAAACCCTTGAGTCGTGGCCGAGATAAGACTTGGAGATTTTCTTATTACTTTGAACCAGAGCTTCTCTCTTTTCCTACGACCCTACGACTTAAGGCATTGACGACTCAAAATTTTTGAGCCGTTGACGAGTTAGGACTTGCATGAATTCTGCTCGAACTTTGAACCATTGCATAAACTTTGAACTGTCGAATTTTATTGCATTCATTCACAGGTTATTTTGACTTGCAGGTTAACAATCTGTTCAATACAACATTCACAGAAAATTGGGACGAATATACTGTCATCGACCGCCCATATCAAATGACAGATTAGTTAATAACAGATAATTAACTTAAACAAATCGTGTGAACGAAGTGCTATCGATTTCAAGTAGAATATTAAAGCAACACTGACACAGTCAATCGAAACTGACCAGCCTGCACTAATATTATGCTTGAACTTTAAATTAACAAGTTCTGAAACTACCTTAGTCGATCAATCGTCAACCAGTTTAATTCCAGTTATATTTACTTGTTATTTTCATTAGTTCTGCACAACACTTCACACTTTTAGGAAACGTGCACCTTCGCATTTGAACACCCAGTTGCTTGTGTAGAATGACATCTCAACAAGAAGAACCGATGGGCCAGGCTGAAGATGTCTTCCCAGTAGCCAACTTGTTGGATAACCCTCCGGAGAGAACTCCCACAACTCTGAATCAGCGGGTGTTTAACCAATTGCTCATCCAGTTTGGCATTGCCGAAGCTGATGCCTTACTGCCGGAGCCAAATGATACTGCAGATAGGCCCCCTTCTGGCTTTATTGCTGTCAACCGCCAAATGTGCTTGAGCGGTGCCATACCACCTTTCAATGACTTTCTTCAGCAGTTCCTGCTTCGACTATCTATCTCTCCATTCCAATTGCACCCCAATGGTCATGCCATTCTGATGGGGTTATGTGTGCTATTTAGTAGAGTTCTGGGCCGATTACCGAGCTTTGAGGAAATCTGCTACTTCTGCTCATTCACAAAAATTAAAGATCATCCCTCTATCGTAGTTATAAGGAGTGCTCGAAACCGCAAGCTCATCACCGATCTTCCTGAAAGCGTTCATGGATTTCTAAATCAGTACTTCTTTGTCCGCTGTTCTCCAGGGTTTTATGCCATCTGGAGAGTAGGAAGTAAGATTTTCCTGCTTTTATTTCTCCATTCTTGGGCTTTTCGAAATCTGGGTTGCTAAACGCTAACTTGGCTTTTTTTTTTCTTTCTGTTTTAGCACTTCCTCCTCCCTCTAGAGATCCATGCTATAAACAAATTTTTGAGAGACTGAACGCCGTGGCGGCAGAAGAGAGGAGTATAAAGTTTTTGTTAAATGATGGATTTTTACATCAATATGGGCTTCTTCATTCTTCTCTCTTCACTCAGCCTCGTGAAGTCCCAACTGAAATTCCTGATTCTCCAACGGAGACTCCTGATGCCCCGGTCTCTATTAAAGAGCACATCCAGGGAGGAACCTCTATAGAAACTTCACTAGTAAAGTGTTCAATTCCGAAGGATGTCGCGGGGCCATCTGACAAGTCTGTACTTGCCCCAGTTATTGAAGAGGAAGAACCTCCACGATCTTCCGAAAAATCTACTAACGAAGGGGTTAAGAAAGCAAGTCCCAAAAAACATGATGGTGATGATGTTTTCGAGGGGTTGAGCGATTTAATTGTGACTTCTCAAGAACTTTTCAAAGATGATGTTTCCAAAACTATCTCTTCTGTAATTGAGGCGACATCTTCTCTACAACAAATGTCAACTCCTCCTACTCAAGTTATCACTACCTCTATTCCACAGAGTGGTCTGTAACTTGATGCGAGTAGTTTACACGTTACACAACACTTAGGATTTTTCATCACTTCTACGCATTTATCTTCTTATACTTTAAAGATTTCTAAAGCTTATTATTTTTATTCCAGATTCTCCAATAGGGCGCAGCGGCTCATACTATGACGATTTCCAGCGCTACGGGAGGCGTAGCCAGTATGATTATAGGCGTTACCTCCCTTCTTACAGAGAATCCGATGAAGAGAGGGCCATTAGGAAAGCAGACGAGAGACGAGCATATGAAGAACGTCACCGAAGGGAACAAGAAAGACATGACCCTCCCCACAGAGATGATGATACTCAAAAGAGAAAAGCTCACGATGAGAGAGGTAAAGGTCACATGGACGATTCTTCTAGCAAGCGGGCTAGACTTACCGAAGAAACAATCCCGACACTTAGGAATCGACTTTGAAGAGTGGGTACGGGCCGGAATGGCGGAAGGGGAACGTTCTGAGAAAGAAATACCACCTACCACTTCTGAACGTCCTTTAGTTTCTTTCGAAGTTGAAATCACAGGTTCCAGTGCTCATTCACTGCCTCCTACAAGAACCGGGGTAATTACCCCTACTGATGATGAGGCTTTGGAGGATATTGGGGCTCAAAATTACGAGATTGAATTAACGAAGCAGACATCTTCAGGTAATTTTGACACTAGTCTGATTCAAGTGGATTGCCTGCTTACTCCTCAAAAGTTTGATGAGCTTCTCGATTACTTCTTGAATCTCGACGAACCCATATCTCCCTTCTTTTGGGGAGATACTAATATTTTTAATTTCTCTTCTTCTGCAGTTGAAACACCAAGTGCTGTGCAGACTTCACTTCCTCCGGTTATCCCTCCTTCATCTCTTCAGGTGACTCCTCCTTCTGCTTCACAACCCGGGTCACAAGAGGAACAGATTGAGGCTCTTCATGGCTTGGATGACCCTATCGCTTCGCAAGAGCAGAAGGACGAGGGACTTGAAGGAGGCGAGATCTCTCCGGAGCGGACTCCCTCTGATGACGTAGTTTTGTCCGCTCTTGCTACTCCAGGGAGTGAGTCTTCTTCGAAGAGAAGAAAAAAGTACGGAACATCGAAGAGGAGGGGGAAGAAAGTCAGTGCTACCGAAGAGGAACCGAAAATTGCACCAGTTGTACCTCCCTCTCCTTCTTCCCTTATGCCTTCAGACCGACCTGAAAAGCTAACCATTCGGCCGGGTAAAGGGTCTAAAGGTGGCAAGAAGAAATGAAGACTCCAGCTTTTAGCTTCTTGTCTTTTGTATGTACTGGTCGAGAATTGTGCGGGTATCGGCCCCCCGCTTTTCTTTTGTTGGAACTTGTACCTGTATATAAAGTTATGTTGAATAAAATGATTCCTCTTTCTTTGTATAAACTGCTGTTTGAATTTGAGAATGCATTTATTATTCATTTTTGCACAAGTTTATTTATATGACATTGCAGTGAGCTTATGGTATGTTGTTTGAGCGTACTTTACCGATGTAGCTATATCATATCGTATACAACTATACCATGCTGCCCCCATACCATAAGCTTGCCGCAATTTTCTACACTTCGAGGGGACTTGCACTCTTATTTTCTGTAGAATGACTATTTCATTCGTGAAGAAATTTTTCATAGAGTACAACTCCTTTCATATAAGTTTTTACGCTTTGTCCTTCGAAGAAATCACTTTTTCCTTTTGCGTATGTACACATTTTGCCAAGTGAATTCTTCTATGTGGTAAAGCGGACCTCTGAATGTACTTTAACTTTCTTCCCTTTTTTTATTTTTAGAATAGGTAAATCACTCTTCCTTTGAAAGTTAAAGTATGCTCTTGATGAGGATTTTTCTTTTAAATAGAAATTTGTACCTCTGAGGAGGGATTTTTTCACGTTTCAACACTTGGAGGTTTTATTTCAATCTTGGTGAAACGTGTACCTCCAAAGAGTTGTGCCTTTGAAGAAAGCCTTTTCACGTTTCAACACTTGGAAGTTTTATTTCAATCTCGGTGAAACGTGGGCTTCTGAAGAGGTCTTTCTTCTTGATTATGCTTCCGGAGGGGGGGGGGGTTGTACCTCTGAGGAGGGATTTTTCACGTTTCAACACTTGGAAGTTTTATTTCAATCTTGGTGAAACGTGTACCTCCAAAGAGTTGTGCCTTTGAAGAAAGCCTTTTCACGTTTCAACACTTGGAAGTTTTATTTCAATCTCGGTGAAACGTGGACTTACAGAAAGGTCTTTATTTTGTTTTGCATTTCAACTTTGGTGAAGTGAAATTCCGAAGAGCGGCTGTTACACTTCAACTCCTGGTGAAATGTGCCTCCGAAGAGGTCTTTATTTTGTTTGCATTTCAACTCTGGTGAAGTGAAATTCCGAAGAGCGGTCGTAACACTTCAACTCCTGGTGAAATGTGCCTCAGAGAGGGTTTTCATCGCCTGGAAGTTACTCTCTCATGGTTGGAGGGTCATGACTCCTCCAATCTTTTTTGTTGAGTAGAGAACTTTCTTTTTTGTGGCGTATGACCCATTAGAGGTCTTTATCCTCCGAAGAGTTACGCCTCCGAAGAGGACTTGTGCTGCTGATGATGGCTTTTGGTTGTTCCCTTGTCCACTTGCTTATGCCTTCTCAGTGATCCTCTCTCTTTTTTTTATATTTTTTTTTAAGCTTTCATTCCCTTTTCTTACAAGTAATTTGTTTAATCCAAGGAAGTGTGCTTCATTGTCAGGCAAGTTCGTGAGAACGAGCATTAGCTTCTTAATTGGATATTTGTTTGTTCAAACGATCTCAATTTATTAGCAAAGGCCCGTTTCTGTCGAAATCATAGGCCGTTCAATTGAAGTACTTCCTATTTAGGATTTGAATTCGGGACTTTTGTGACTTGAAATTTGGCGAGAATCACTTGGCCTTATTATGTGCAAGTTTCACTTCCATTGTCTGTAAAAATTTAAATCGACATTTCAGTAATACATTCTATGTACTTTTTATATCGAAAATAAAGCAAACATGTAATACTAATAAGGAACACAAGATTTATAGTGGTTCGGTCAGGAAATTGGGCCAACATCCACTTTATATTCTTTCATTATTTACTTGCATCAGTTTTACAATTGCCTTCAATTACAAGAATCATACATTCATAATTCTTTTTACAACATTTCAACAAAATTTTCAAGTAAAGTATGGACGCAAATGGTTGCTGTTCCATGCTCTTGGAATTTGATCTCCTTCAACAGTGGTGAGTTTGAATGTGCCGTCAAGAAGCTTCTGACCTATGACATATGGTCCTTCCCAATTTGGCCCAAACACACCTGTCGCTGTCATAATTCTCTTCAGGACTAGGTCTCCAATCTCAAAGCTGCGTTGGCGAACTTTGGAGTTGAAATGTCTGGCTATTCTTTGCTGATGAGCTACAATTCTGAGATTAGCCTCATCTCTTTTTTCATCAAGGAGATCTAGCGCTTCGAGCTGTAGCTTTTCGTTTTCTGCTTGATTGAAATGGATTCTTCTGTGTGAAGGGACCTCTATTTCTACCGGAATCATTGCTTCTGACCCGTATGCTAATGAAAACGGGGTGTGCCCAGTCGCAGTTTTGTGAGTGGTTCTGTATGCCCATAGTGCCAGTGGTAGCTTATCGACCCAACCACCTTTTGCTTTTTCAAGTTGCTTCTTGATGGTTGACTTAATAATTTTGTTCATGGCTTCCACTTGCCTGTTTGCCTGCGGATGAGCCACTGTTGAAAAGCTTTTCCGGATTTTGAATTGCTTGCAAAAATCTTGGAATT
This sequence comes from Allium cepa, assembly GCA_030765085.1. NCBI lineage: Eukaryota > Viridiplantae > Streptophyta > Magnoliopsida > Asparagales > Amaryllidaceae > Allium > Allium cepa. Next base: position 585,357,966 of record CM060935.1, read on the forward strand.
CTTCACTTTCAAACCGAGTACCATTGTCTGTAATTATTTTTTGAGGCACACCGTGTCTGCAAATGATGTTTTTAGTCACAAAACTTATCATCTTCTTTGAGGTGATAGTAGCCAGTGGTTCAGCTTCTGCCCACTTAGTAAAATAATCTACAGCAACAATGGCATATTTAATTCCAGATTTGGCAGTTGGTAACGGTCCTACAAGGTCTATTCCCCATATTGCAAACGGCCATGGACTGACCATCTGTGCGAGTTCAGTGGAAGGAGCTCTAAGAATTTTGGCGAATCTTTGACATCTGTCACATTTTCGGGAATACTCTGCTGCATCTCGATTAATTTCTGGCCAAAAGTATCCATATCGGAGAATTTTCTTTGCTAATGTTTGGCCACCTGAATGATCACCACATTCTCCTCCATGCACCTCCGCTAGGATTGCTTTGGACTCTTCCCTGGATACACATCGAAGTAATGGCATTGAGAATCCCCGTCTGTATAATCGGCCATCCTGGATTATATATCGAGAGGCTTTTCTCAGTAGCTTTTGTCGTTCTTTTGAGTTCCCTGTTAAAGATCCATTGAGCAGATATTCTGTTATCGGAGTCATCCATGATTCTTGCTCTTGAGACATGCTCATGATCCAATCAATATCCATCTCATCAATGCTAGGAGTCGACAGGACCTCCACTGGAGTTAATCCCAGAAATTGGGCTTCGCCTGTGCTAGAATACTTTGCGAGAGAATCTGCTTTCGTGTTTTCCTCTCGAGGAATGTGACTTATCATGTAATGATCGAAATCACCCAGGAGCTCCCAAGCCTTTGACAAGTAGGCGGGCAGATTCCCCCCTTTTGCTTGGAATTCCTTTTTGACTTGGCATACAATAAGCTGAGAATCACTGAATATCTGTAACGCTCGGATGTTTAATTCTTTAGCAATCCTTAAGCCAGCGATAAGGGCTTCGTATTCTGCTTCATTGTTTGTTGAAGGAAATTCCAATCTTAGTGCATAGCATAATGATCGGCCTTCAGGGGTCTCAAGTACAACTCCGGCTCCAGAACAGTAGTCGTTTCTCGCACCATCGACATATAACTTCCATTGGATTGGGGAATCGTCAACTGTTTCCTCCTCACTGTTACCCTTATCTGTGAATTCTGCAATGAAATCTGCTAAAGCTTGTCCATTGATTGCTTTTCGGGGATGATAAGTGATGTCATACTGACTGAGTTCAATATTCCACTTTAGAAGACGACCCGAAGTCTCAGGGCGAAACAGGACATGCTTTAAAGGTTGATCAGTGAGGACTCTGATAGGATGAGCTTGAAAATATTGCCTCAGCTTCCTAGACGCAATTAGTAGGCAATAGGCGAGTTTTTCCAACTTAGAGTAATTTATCTCTGCCCCAGTGAGTCTTTTGCTGATATAGTAAACTGGATGTTGAATCCCTTTGTTTTCTCGTATCAGCGCTGCACTTAAAGCATGAGATGATACTGCCAAGTATATAAGAAGATCCTCGCCATCGCCAGGCCTAGAAAGTATTGGAGGCGTTTCCATATGGCGAATCAATTCATCAAAGGCTTTTTGGCATTCGGGAGTCCAATCGAAGTTTTTCTTTCCTTTCTTTAGGGCATCAAAGAATGGGATGCATTTATCTGTGGCTTTGGAAATGAACCGACTCAAGGCGGCGACTTTTCCATTGAGACTTTGCAATTCCTTCTTTGTTCTAGGAGCTTTGACTTCTTTCAATGCAGTAATTTGAGCTGGACTGGCCTCAATGCCCCTAGCGCTCACGATGAAGCCTAAAAACTTGCCGGATTCCACTCCAAATGAACATTTTAAAGGATTGAGCTTCATTCTGTATTTCTGGAGGACTGCGAACATGTCTGCTAAGTGCTCTATGTGATCCACTGCTTTTTTAGACTTTACTAACATGTCATCGACGTAGACTTCCATAGTCTTGCCCAGTTGCGGTTTGAACATAGCATTAACAAGTCTTTGGTATGTTGCCCCTGCATTCTTCAACCCGAAGGGCATAACTCTGTAGCAGTAAAGACCGGTGTCGGTGATAAAGCTCGTATCCTCCTGATCCGGCTCATGCATCATGATCTGGTTATATCCGGAGTAAGCATCCATAAAAGATAACAATTCGTGTCCTGCTGTTCCGTCTACCAATTGGTCGATTCTGGGTAATGGGAAGCAGTCTTTGGGGCAGGCCTTGTTTAGATCTGAAAAATCGATGCATACTCTCCATTTTCCATTTGCTTTCTTAACCAGCACTGGATTTGAAACCCAATTCGGATAGGTAGATTCTTTGATAAAATTATTCTCCATGAGTCGATCAACTTCTTCTTTTAACGCTGCTGACCTTTCTAGACCTTGAATTCTCCTCTTTTGTTTCACAGGTGTAAATTTTGGATCAATATTTAGAGCATGCACTGCAACTTCTGGGGATATTCCGCACATATCGGCATGAGTCCAAGCAAAAACATCCAGATTTGCCTTTAAAAAAGATATTAAGATATTCTGAATTGACACATTAAGTTGTGAACCCACATTCAACACCTTGTTTGGGTCCTTTGGGTCAACTGGTATTGGTATTGTCGTTTCCACTGGTACCACTCTATTTTCCCCTGCACTGACTTTTCTAGGGTCCATCTCTTTCCTTGCTCTGCTGTGCTCGCTAGTGCAGGGTCCTCCCTGTAATTGCTACAAGGTTGGTTCTTTGATGCGGACTGGGGCTGCCGCATTCTTTCCCATTTCTCTTTTTTTGGTTTCTCGTAGCTCTGTCAAATAACACTCTCGCCCAGCATTTTGATCCCCTTTTATAACTCCTACTCCATTGTCTGTAGGGAATTTAATGGTGAGGCACCACGGGGCAAGAACAGCTTTGAACGCTGCCGGAGTTGGACGACCAAGGAAAGCATTGTAAGCAGAAAATTCGTCGACAATCACAAAAGTTTGCTTGCGGACCATTTTTCTTTCTCCTTCTCCAAGTTCCACAAACAAATCAATGGTTCCTACCGGCTGTTTTGGCTCCCAGTGAAGCCAGCGATTTTATGCGATGAAGCTTGCACATCAGCCATAGGGATCTTCATCTGGTCGAATGTTTTCTTAAAGAGGATATTGCAGGATGCGCCACAATCAATGAGAGCTCTTCTGACAATAGCTGGCCCGATACCAGCCGAGATGACTAAGGGATCCAAGGTAGGAGCTTCAATACCTGCAGAATCCCTAGCTTTGAATACAATATCATCATCAAGAGTTCTTTGTTGCTTCAAGGGCGTAGCACCTTCCAAAACGAATACATCTTCCTCGGTCGGTACATACTTTAAAGCTCGAGTATACCTTTCCATCTCACCCCAGCTTCTGCCCGCTGGGTGAGGTCCTCCTGTAATGACATTGATAATGGGCCTTCTAGATTCATGCCCTGAAGCCTTCTCAATCGTCCTAGGCTGATGAGTAGGAGTTTGTTGCCCCTGACTAGATGAAGCAGGATTGTTGCTATTCTTTTTCACAAATTGTTGTAGTTTGTTTTCCCTTAGCAACTCTTCAATCATATTTTTCAGCTGACGGCATTCGTCGGTCTCGTGACCGGGTTGATTATGGAAGCGGCAGAACTTCCCACTCTGTATAGCCTTTTTCCCGGTCCTTAGAGGAGGAGGTTTAGGAAAGTCAACAGAATCTTTAGTGGCAAGGTAGATACGCTCCGGCGTATCTGATAAAGGAGTATATTCTGATGGCTTGAAGGATCAGGGTTTCTTCAGATTACTCTGCTTCTTCCCATTGTTATTTTCCCTTTTTTGCCCTACAGATTCATTCTTGCGTGGAACAACAGTGTTATCTTCGGCTTTTTCCAACACTGCCTTTACCGGTATGGGATGACTTTCTAAGCGTATGAATTCATCTGCTTTTTTATAGAACTTTTCAAGGGAATTTGGTTCCTTCATGTTTAGCCATTTCCCAAACTCGCTTGACTTGTCAATACCCTTCATCAGATAAGTCAATATCATTCGCGGTTCTGCATTGTCCACCTCAGCTAGCGCTATATTAAAGCGGTTTAAGAAAGATCTGATAGTCTCCCCTGGATTCTGCTCCAAACTTGACAGTGACATGATATCCTTGGCTTTTGAAGCGTATAGTCTGAACTGCTCCTTGAACTTCCGGGTTAAGTCAGAAAACTGATCGATAGATCGGACTGGGAGTTTGGTGAACCAAAGCAGAGCTACACCTTCGAGATACACAGGAAAATATCGGCACTTTATTTCATCAGAGGCTCTGGCACCTGTCATGTGCCAATCATACTTGTATAAGAATTCGTTTGGATCACTCGTCCCCCTGTAAGCTGGAATGGTTGGTGGGACAAACTTCCTTGGGAATTCAGCCTTTAAGATTTTCTCAGTAAAAGGAGTTTCACTTGGGGCGAAACCCCATTCTTTCTCGTCTTCAACCCTCTGCATACTCTCTTTCATAATTTGTCGGACCATTCCAGAAAGATACTCCTCATCATGTCGAGTTCTAGACCCACCAACCTCTGGAGGTGTTTGTTCAAAGGGGCTAGCAGCCCTTTCAGGAGCATTTCTTTCTTCAGCATCACGAATGTTGCCAGCCAAATTCCTTTCATTATCTGCCGGTTGGCGGTTTGCCCCAAGCAAATCGTTCAACCTATTCAGAATTAGGGCATTCTGGGCATTCTGAGCCTCAAATTGTGCATTTTGGGCATTTATCTGTTGGTTCAACCCTAAGATTGCAGCATCCAGCTCTGCCTTTGTAACTCCGACAGTTGGAGTGGCTTGATTCGATATAGGGGAAGCGGAGGTTCCCTCTTGAATATTCCCAGATCTGACAGATCTACTTTTCCTTCCAGGAGCCATAATCTCGGATAGACTTCTGGTTTTCAAGGAAATTCTCTCTACAAACCTCTGTGAAGCAATGATGATAACTCTCCTGAGTTCAAATTCTCAGTGAAAGCACCAAAAATGTTAACGCTAAAATTTAAACGCTAACACCCCGGTGTATGAAGTGAGATCGTGAAAGCACCACCCGATAGCTCGGGAACAGATTATAAGCAGATAGTAGTGAAAAAACATTAAACAACAGCAATTTTATAGTGGTTCGGCTTAAGAGATAGCCTACGTCCACTTTGAATATCTTTATTGACGATTTGATTACAAGTCAATGCAGTTACACTTTGATTACAATACACTCTAATTTTCAAGTGACTTAGAACAAGTTGCCTAAACTTCAATATCGATCCAAATCTTTGAACACATGTTTGACATGTTTGATTTCTTCGTGAAGTTCCTTGAAGATGCTTAAGTAGTTCAGAATGCAGCAGAGTAACGGCGCTTGAAATGAATGAGCCCAAAAGTCCCTTGAATGTTGGAGGTGGCCATGTATTTATAGGCAAATTTCTGGGCTGGAATTGTTAAGTCATGAGTCGTGGCCGACTCAGGATGAACCGTGACCGACTTACATGTCATGAGTCGGCAAGCGGTGGCATAGATGAAATGGCATTGAGCTTATTCCTCGTATGCTTAGGTCGCCAGCGACTTATGATAGGTCGTTAGAAACCCTGAGTCGTTGGAAACCCTGAGTCGGTCTGCCCCATAAACCACTAACTAGTTAAACCACTTTGCTCTTCTAAGGCATTAACTCGTTGAGTCGTCTTGTATGTGCCGTGAACTTCGTTGAGTCGGTAACTCAATGAGTCGGCCTGTATCATGAACCGCCAACCTCCATGAGTCGTTCCATTCCTCTAAGTTGCCTTGAGCCTTAGCTCGTCAGCCAATTGAGTCGCTACCAGTTGAGTCGCTGAGGCAATTCCTTTGATGAGTCGGTAATGCATTGAGTCGGTTTGTCTTGTAAGCCGTTAACCCCCTTGAGTCGTAACCCTTTAAGTCGCTTTGAGCTTTAGGTCATTAACTTAGTGAGTCGGTGACTCGATGAGTCGTGAGGCTTCCTGAGTCGTTAAACACCTTAAGTCGTAGCTCACCCCAGGCCTTAACTCGTTGATTCCTTTAACTCGTGGGCCTCTTAACTTGTAGGCTGGAACGGGTTTAACAATGATATTTACTTAACCAAATCAAAATAAAACTCACCATCACTTACAAGCGCATGGGGTGGCACATGGGAGGGGAAGTCATGGCTAAGGGGTGATGGGAAAGGTGCATGATGATATTGGGAGATATTTTCACTTTTAGTTAAGAGATAAGCTTCCAAAATGTTGCAAATAGCACCCTACCCCCTCACTTATTCTCACGCAATTTCTCTTCTTCATGTTCCTTCTTCTTGAGCTTTAATAGCTCTTCTTTAATGGATTCTAAGCCTTTAAAAAAAGTTAGCAAAGTTATGACTAAGTAATGTCAAAAATATATACATATAAGCTATGTTGCTAACACCTCAAAATCAAAGTGCCAAAACCCTTCCCAACTCTTCAAAACTCATAGCCACCCTCCATCACCAATCAAGACCAAGTATCCACTCTCTAGCATAGACCGTTCACTTTTGAAGGTCCTAACGCCGATATTATAAGCTTCGGTGTGGTGTCAACGGAGCTATAGTCAAATTTAGTAAATCTTGAAACCGGTGAAGGTGAGAATTACTCCGCTAATTTACTATAAATTATGTGATGATATAATATATTTGCTATAACTGTTTTCTATGTTTGATCATCATGTTTTGGATGTGATAATATGTTTTTTTGATTGTGGCAATAACTCTCATTAAATATACATCAAATTTACACTAAGGAAATAACTTTATGAATTATTAAAGTGTTACAGAATAGTTGAACCTCTATAGACATGAATAAAATAGTTTAAAATGTTTTGTAAACATTAAACTCGTTTTGTAAAGGTTGGAAAATATTTGAAAATGGAGTCAAAATAAGCGCATTGCATAACAGAAGTTCACGATTTCACGCTATAAAAGTTAAATCAATATATATAATGGAATATAGCCTGGAATTATTCAAAATAAGAATTTTCCAAACTTTTATAACCATAGTTTTCAAATGAAGAAGAAAAATCAAGATTTCATTGAATAAAATTTGAGATATGTCCAACTCAAGTTTTTTAAAAACCTCACGGTTTGGCAGTTTTGAGAACCAAAGTGAGAAATGCTTCAAAATTGATATATTAAATCTTTAAAAATATGAAATAAATTTTTTAAATATGTTAAAATGTTGGAAAAATGATTTGAGTTACAAAAATGGACATATATAAAACGGAATTAGTGTTTTGAACAAATAAGCTTTAAAAACACAATTCATAGAGGTTGTAACAGCGGTTTCGGTAACTTTTGCTAATTATGGTTTAACTTAATTATTCTTTCCCGTTCTTTTTAGTAATCATGTCAAACGAATAATCAAGTATTTTGAAGATGATTTGGAAGTTCTATAATTATTTTAAAGGATTTTTAAATAAATGGTTAAAGGAAAATTATTTTAAACTATATTTGGAATTGTGTTAAGTAAATGATAATCATCTCTAAAATATCAAGTAAAAGAGTTTAGAGTTGATCAAATAACATGATCGCCTTATAGGCGATAGAGATATAGTCTCTAGACCTGACCCTGGACAACCAATGTTTAGGTTCCTCTCTAGCTATCCGGACTGGCCCGACGGAGGGCATAGTAAATTTGATTTCCTCGGACCACATTATCCTAAAATAAAAGGAGATATGGAGATTTCCAAAAGTTAAACAAGATTTTAGGTAATAATATTTTGGTGATATGTGAAACATATTAGTTAAACTCGGTATTTAATTTCAAGAAGGAAACTCGTACTATCCGTACGAATTTAAAAGGTAATTTCACCGTTATTCGACGAATAGTACAGATTGAATATAGAAATTAGTATTGGATATAATTGGTCTAAAAATTATGGATCACTTTTATTCAATACTTACTGGTTTGGGTTTATAGAAAATTATGTCTTAAAAAATTGTTTTTGACCCATTAAAGATATGTTTTGGAAACGTGAAATCTTCATATACTTTTCCTAAGTAATTAACGATGAAATGTTTTGGTATTTTCGAAGTTAAAAAGGGGTTTTGATTGACCAAAGGATTTGATAAAAGAGGTTTAATTATCCAGTATATACTGAATCAGAATATTATTTAAAGATGTATATCTCTGAAGAGATGTTTTACCTGGACAAAAGTTATTGATTAATTGAATAATCATCACCTATATACTTGACATCTTTTACCGATAATTAGTTCGAAAAAGATGGGGCCGGATTTGGACGATTCGTATCCGAAAACCACTTGAACCAATATATGCACGAAAGTGAAAATATGTTGAAGATAATGATTTTAAAGTCGGGGATCTTTATTATGTAGGGCTGCTTGCCACTAATCGTTATGGTAATTCGTATATATGATGGCAGTGGTTCCTTCAATTTGAAATCTTCGATGTAAGGACTACTCACTACTAATCCAAGAGGTGATTTCCAAATATGATATTTTAGGAGAAGTGCCTTTAGTTTGTCCTATTCCTAGAGAATTTGTATGGACGAATATCTGACATTACATTTCTAAGACCACTTACATTGATCTCTACAAACGTTCATCAGTTGGTGGTGTAAGAGGCAACCCATCCTATACTTAACATCCTTCTCTGAGACATACGAGCTCAAGGATTGTACTTTTATGGAAATCAATAAGTGTGTTGCTGGAAATGGTAATGCAGCATTTAAGGTAGGATTTGTTTTGTGAAAGTTAAAGCATTACCTTAATCCTCGCACATCATGAATGACAAAAACAGAGTAGATGTGGCAAGGCCAAGTGGGTCGCTCGTATTAGGAGATGTTCATCACCTTTCTAGATTACCCTCTATATTTCAGGTTTGTTGTGTATATTGTGGCCACCGATAGGACGGGAACGACTGGGGTAATGGCATATTCGATGCCGTCAATGGTAGATGTAGGCCAGTTCTGTATTGGTAGAGATTGGAGCCTCAGATGCATCTCTCTAAGAGATGTACTATCAGAAGGTAGTCATTTATCTTGTTATTATATGGAATCCATTCTCCAATACTATCTTTTACAGTTTTAGTTGTAGAGCCTAATATGATGGAATTTAATTAATGTAACAATTTTGGCTAAGATTATATACATTTATTCGAAGGAGTTCTCAAAGAATGTCATTAAAAATAATATCTTTGGTTTTGTGTATCAAATGGTTTGGTTATCAAAAGGTAAAATTCCCTTTATGTTTATGTGCAGCATGGTTTTATGGTGTACCCTTTTTTTTTAAATATTCTTGTTTTGAGTTTTCTCACACCTGTTCCATGACTGATCCGGAGTTTATTTTCTTTTCCCTTAAACTCTAGATGCCCTATTTTCTAAGCAACCAAGTAGTTCAGTCTAGCTTGGAACATTTTGGAGGAGCTTGGAGCAGGAGCTGGAGTTTCTTTTGTAAATATTTATCCATTTCTATTTCTGCTGCATTTTGTTACTGGTTGTATCCAGCTAGTAGGGAGAGAGATTTATAAATATCGAGGCTGATATTAGGATAGACTCTGATGTATGTATTTAAAATTTCCGCTGTAAAGATTATGTATTGAAATAATATATATTACTCCATTCGTGTAAGATTTTGTTCTGTCTTTATTTTTCTTTTTACCCTTGATCGATCTTTCCAGCACTTAGATGCTCATCACGCAACACAATGGATGCATCACATTTGATATTACAGCTTAGTTCGAGTGAACACCTAAGCCTAGTAGGGGTAAGACTCATCAGAAATAGGGTAAGTAACACCCTTGGGTGAGTAAGTCATTCGAGATAGGGTAAGGGACACCATACTAAGAGTTTGAGAGTATTATATATGAGCGTGTATTTGTTAATGTCGTATAATTTGAAAAATTGGTAAATGAAATAATTTTACCAAGGATTATATTTTGAATATAAGGAATATCTTTCAAATGATATAGTTATTTATGTAGTGTTTGGTTGGTAAGGGGATTCTAATATTCAGTTGTTATCATTGATTGATTAGTTGTTTGATTTAAAAGTTTAAATATGAATACCTCATGAATTTAATTTCGCAATTTGACTATGTGATGTTAGATAAATAATATCGGTTTAAGGTTAAAGAAATTTATTGAAGAAACATGGTTTCATGAATGTTTTATAAAAATAAATGATTTTATAAATTGGATTTATAAAACATGTTTTGTAAAGAGATTTTTAAGAATTTAAATCCTGGTGTTTTTGAAAAATCTTATGATTAACTAGTTTGAGTTGCTTAAAAGCAACTAAAAATGGGCAGGAGATGGGTTCGGATGGTAAACACTTCTCTTAAGTATTTCCCTTCTTCTTAAGGGAATATGCGGTACTATGGTCAGGATGTGTCATTAATTGATAGATTAATTGGTGATTGTTAATTTTTATCAAGGTGTTTTGCATTTAATATTGGTTAAGGAAGTAATAACGTTCAATTATTATCATTTTTTGATTTAACGAACATCTTGTGAATTAAATTTCATGATTTGACAACAAAATGTTTGATAATAATATTGGGTTAAGGATAATGGATTTGCACAAGGTAATAAATGAGCATGTTGTATAAAAGTGCATTTTACAAAAATAAAATAATTCTATAAAAGATGGATTTAGAAGATATATTTTATAAAATGAGATTTTGAGAATTTAAATCCTAATTGAAAAAGCTTAGAAAAAATTAAAATGATTCGGTAGAAGTTAAAGTTTTAGGAGTAGAATTTATAAATGGAAAATTTATATTTATAAAAGAGTTTTTATAAAGTTAAAAAAATCTTTTAAGAGAAATGAATTGAAAGCAATATTTAAAATGAGATTTAAACTATACTTTTAAAGTGGTTCAGAAAGGGTTTAAGCATAAGAAGACATGGATTTAGACATAATCATTGTAAATAAATATATTTAGGAAAGTGAGGAAGACATGGACTATAATACTGTTGTTATAGTAAGTGATTTTCGAAAGGAGATATTTTATATAGTATAAGAGATTTATTCATATCCTATATTTGATGTAAAGATTCGGGGTGGGTAACCTATATCTATTTCAAAGGTAAAAATGACGTCCACTTAAGGTCTAAGAAGTAATGATACCTAAACTTAATTGCCTTTAGTGTTAACTAATAGTTTAAGTTCGACATCAAAAATTAATATTAAGTATAATTAATCAAATCCCTATACTAGTGTTTTTGGGTTGTCATAACGATGTTTTACGCAATATTCGTTTTGACCTAATAAAGTATGTTTTGGAATATATGAAGTTTTCCTCAATGATTTTTATGGATTTAAGTTTGTAAAGGTATTTTTCTGCGTGTTGAAATTGAAATAGTTTCTTTGGAATGAAGATAGAAATTTTTGGTGAATAAAATTATTTTAAAATGATTATATATAAATAAACATCTTTATAAAAATGTGAATAAAAGATAAAAGTTTAATGAAAGGTTTTCGTAAATTTTTTGGGAAAGTTAATAAATACGTATGAGATACGTATTTCATTTCGGTGCACGATTTTGATCTAAGATTCAAGTGTTGGACTTTAAGGTGTTTGCACCGGTTTGAAAAAGGATTTATCACTCGATTCTTGACAACGAACATTGATGAGGATTTTTGGTTGGGTACTTGAATTTTCTATCATAGTTCAGAGCTATATAAGGGAACCGAAGGTTTCTGATCAAAAAACCCGATCAAAGTCCATGCTAGAGGATCGACGGATCAATACAAGTTCAGAGGCAAAGTTGTGGATTTGAATTGGAGATCGAATCGGATAGTGCATACAAATAATCCGTGAGCATAACAAAGGTTTGTATTTGAAATTTAAAATAATGTTTTTACTGAGTTTATGGTTAGGTGTAATTTCGGGGATGAAATTCCTTTAAGGAGGAAAGTCTGTAACGGCCTGCAAATTTATCACTTTAATAAATTAGATTTATATTTGAAATATTCAAATACAAGATTTTATAACACAAGTTATAATGTGTTGAACCATAAATAATGATAGTAAACTTGTTTTAAAGGTATATTAACAAATATTTATATTTGGGTGTTTTTATCAAAAAACGACGGAAATCAGTTTTCAGCAAAATTGAAATTTTCTCAGTATTAAAGTGAACATAATTAGATACATACACTTGTTTATTCATTTAAGCAAGGATATGAAATAAAAATTATTTATTTTATTTTTGAAAATAAAATATATTTATGACAATGAATGATATCATCACTTTTATATATTTTCTAGAATTTAAAATTAAGTTTAAATAATCAAATAGTTGTTTTAAAATGATAATAATTCATTTTAATAAGTTATATAGCAATAAATTATGGATCCCTTTTATTTAATAATAATTGGTTTGGGTTTACAGTAAATGATGTCATAAATAACATTGTTTTTGACCCATCAAAGATATGTTTTGGATATTTGAAATCTTCATTAAGATTTGAACTATACGTTTCCTAAGTAAATAAAGATGAAATGTTTTGGTATTTCCAAAGTTAAAAAGGAGTTTTAATTAAGCAAATGATTTGATAAAAAGGTTTAATTATCCCGTATATACTGGAACAAAATATGATTTAAGATGTTTATCTATAAAGAGATGTTTTTCTTAGATAAAAGATATTGATTAACTGAATAATAATCACCTATATATTTGACATCTTTTATCGATTATTGGTTCAGAGAAACTGGGGTTGGGTTTGGGTGATTCCTTTTTGGAAAGCACTTCGAACCAATAACCGTTCGAAAGTGAAATTACGTTGAAGAGGATGATTTTGAAGATGGAGATCTTCATAATGTAGGGCTACTTGCCACCAACCTCGGGGGTAATTCCCTTGTTGTATATATGGTGGCAGTGGTTCCTTCGATTTTAAATCTTCGATGCAAGGACTACTCGCTACTAATCCTATGGGTGATTCCCAAACATGATATAGTAGGAGAGTGCCTTTGGTTTGTCCAATTCGTTGACAGCTTGTATGGACGAATGTCTGATATTGCATTACTAAGACCACGTACACTGATCTTTATGAACATACATCTGTTTCTGGTATCGGAGACAATCCCTCCTACACTTAACACCCTTATGTGAGACGTACAAGCTAAGAGGTTGTACTTTTGTGGAAATCAATTAGTGGGTTGTTGGAAATGGCATTGTGGCATTTAAAGTAAGATTTGTTCTATGAAAGTTAAAACGTTACCTTAAGCCTCACAGATCGGGAATACCAAAAAAAAGGTAGACGCGTCAGGCTTAGTGGGTTGCTCCCATTAGGAGATGTTCATTATCTTTCTAGATTGCCCTATATATTTCTGGTTTGTTGTGTATGTTTTGGCCACGGATAGTTCGGGGACGACCAGGGTGATGGCTTATTCAATAATGTGTATGGTAGAGGTAGGTCGGTTCGTGTTGTTAGAGATTGGAGCCTCAGGTGCATCCCACTAAAGATGTACTGATGGATGGTAGTCCCTTACCATGTCTGTAACATCCCACCTTTTTGTACGCTTTAAATCGACGATAAACCACACACGTCGGACTCAAACCATACAGAAGGGCGGATTGTTATTGGGATGAGTAAGAAAAAGAAAAGAAAGAAAAAACAAAACAGAATCTTGCAGCGGAACGATAAAATATAATAATCAAGTAACAGTTTATGAAGCTGTTTTAAATTTTTTTGATTATACGTGTACAACACATATCAGAGTTACATATACCAGAGAATAATAAATAATGCAGCGGAACAATATGAATGTAGTGGAATGTTATAATAAATAATAGTAAAACAATCTTCGTCTTTGTCCTCCAGAAATAGTCTTCGAATCTTGAAATGCTCAGACTGACTCGAGCAAATTGAAAAGACAAAACACTCGAGTCAGAACTAAAAGATCTTATGTGAGTTAAATCAACATAAATAAATATGAGTGGAATGGTGTCAAAGATGTTTACGGGATTTGACATCTCCTATCCAGTGTCTAACGTGAGTGCAGTAACTTAAGAGATGCTCGAGATTCACATCTCCTAAGGATCCGTTAAACTATTTACTATGTAGTAATATTTCGCTATTATAATAGTGTCTAGTAGTAAAATAAACTTACTTTTAAATAGCGTTAAGGGGTTACCCATATAGCCCTTAACACGTAATAGTGTCAATAGTCTATACAGTACCGTAATACCTCCTGATCGGGAGGCTACCAGAGGATACTCCATAGGTACGACACAAATTAAACTCGTACGAAGTGCGCTAGGGTAGGTGACATGGCACACAAGACAATGCCAGGGTAGATATACCAATTACGCATCCTGGCAGGTGGTAAATGCGTAGCAGCTACTACCGCCCACCTCGAGCCACACCTCCAAAATCAAAAATCAAAAGTGGCGACCAAAACAATCCAAAGTCAGAATATAATATCGAAGGATTGTGTCCGATAAGAGGGGCTACCTCCTTGGCCCGAGAATCTCTCCTGTTTTAGCCACCTTATGCCAATCACGGGAGTCGGGTCCACGTATATACCTTAGTAGAACGTCTCCACCATCCTACTTCACTTTGGAATCTCCACCGCGTACACGGTTGTTAAAGTGGTTTTCGGTATCGATAGAGAGTATACCCAGATCTGATCCCGGTCTCATCAACAACCAATCATTATTATAATACTGCAGTCATTTTCAATATAGTTTATACTTTAAAACCAAAAATCATTGCCTTTTCAGAACCAAATCAATACGATATCAATTTCACTTCAAATATATCCTTTTTTAAATTCATAGCACATTCAAAGTTATAACATTTCGAAATCACAAACACTTCAAATATAACACTTTCAAATCATAATCTTTGAAACTCATAACTTTGAAACATTACTTCCACCACTTAAATGGTTTAAATATTAAAATACTTTATATAATAACTAGCTTCTTTAATTTCACAAATCAATTCCAAAACAGCTCAAACTTATAAATTTTAAATCTAATCAAGTCCCAAATCATAAATTTCAATATGATTCAGTTTCCAAATGAACTATTCCAATTTATATTGATTTCAAATCAGATTTGATCCACAGAATAAACCATTTCAAATTCAATATATTTCAAACTTTAAGTATTCAACAATTTCAAAACTAAGTTTGATAATTTCATATATATATGTGTGTGTGTGTGTGTGTGTGTGTGTGTGTGTGTATATCAAGTTCAATTTTCTATTATTTAGTTTTGAAATATTTGCTTAATAAATCCATTATCATTTAAATAAACTCAAATTACAAATAACTGAATATTTCCTTCAATTTATTTATACTTGAAATATTCATTTAATTCACCTTAAACCAAAATCAAGTTATAAAAATCATACCTTCTAAAATTTCAAATTTTATAAATTTTCACATCAACTTATTTGAGTTTAATTATTAAATAAACTCAATTTCAAATAAATCTCAAATTTATCTTCCAACCTTAATTTATTCAAACCATTATAACTATGTATTAAAATATAATTTAAATACTTAACCATATCATCATCAATAGTATCAAACTTATTATTAAGCTTATTCTATATTAAAACAAATTTATACATAGCTTAAAAAATCAAGAATAAAATGACATTATGTAATATCGGAAATCAATATTAATATAAAACCATATATTCCTTACAAAACCATAGAAATCAGTTCAAAAATATTTTATATATATAGACCACGACATTTGTATATAATTTTCTATCCTATGGTCAAGTGATACAGATATTTATCATTTCAATCCGTAATTTAAAATATAAATGCGGTTATATATCATTTCAAACCGCAATCCTGAATGAAATAAAAATCTATAACAACTTGCTGTTTATAACAATATAAAATACAGCATCCATTCATCCAATATCAATCATCAAACATATCACAATCATCATCCAATTCAATCAATAACATCAATATAGAACAGATAATAAATAACAGGTATTTATGGCAGTTTATATTCAATAGTAAATTAAATAACTATTTTATCCAAATAAATTCAAATAAACCGAGATGATGATTCAACATATGCCAAACAGTCATAAATAAATTTCTAATCATATCATAAATTAATTTAAAAAACAGAAGAAATTTTATAAGTTGTGATTGGTTAAACCACTCACCTTTTGAATTTATATTGAATTTAAATCCAATTTAAACCCAAAAATTGAACAGTCTCAGAATTTTTTCAAACCAGAGTTAATGTCCGAAATTCAGATATGATTCTAGCGGAGAAAACCTCGCGTGAAACGGACCTCGTTTGTGAAAGTTATGATAATTAGAACGATTCAAATTGAAAATAAAAAACAAGACAAACACATCTCTGCCACGTCATCAATCATCTGCGCACGCGACCCAGAGTCCCTCTCGTTCAAATGCGAGCAACCTGCTCGATGTCGAATCTTAGCTGCCATAAGCACCGGCCTACGCACACCTCCTCAAGCCATAGTACCCCGATCGATCGCCACCACCGGCCTCCCACCCTCCGACCGACCCCACCTATGCCTTGTGAATGCCCAAAGAACCACTGGCCACCACTAGCATGCGAAACCCTAATCGAATATTCGAGCCTCATCCAACCGTTGATTCGACGAACGAATTCCACCGATGCACTACGCTCTGCGCCCTCTACAATATGGTATGGTCGATTCGACGATCTGCTAAAGTTGATCGTTGTGTGATGAAGAGTCGAGAACTGATCATCAATTTCTAGCCCATCGAAATCTAGATTGAAAAACGAATCATATATTTGACTTGCGCTCGTCGAGTGCTTCAAATCCATATATAATTCGATACAGTTTGTGGAGTTTGAATTTTTGTTGATGGATTTGAATTGGAACATTTAGGGTTTTCAGCCATTGAGGAAGAGGAGCAACGTAAATTTCTATACGTATAGAAATAAGAAATAAAAAGGCTGCTAGCGTTTATAACTTTATATATAGGTAGAGTTGAGAAATAGAGGAATGTATACGATTGGTTTGGACCGTTGAACAATAAATGGCCCGAAAAGCCCGTTCTAACTCTGGAATGAAATTGGGTCAACCGATATATCAAAATAGATGTTTTTAAATATTTTAAACGCAATGGAACAGATCTCAAATTCAAATTTCATCGTATGAAGAAGTTATGCTAAAATCAAGTTATTTCAAATTGATTTCAGTTGATTTCAATTAAATTTATTTCAAGGCGTTTCAAGTCTGTAACGATTCTAATTTTTAAGCCAAATTTATTTAGTAATTAACTTGACTTTTGGATTGAATTAAGAATTAATTTGGTAATTAATATGAAATCTTGGATTAAATTGTGGGTTAATTTAAAATTTCCAAACTAAATAAATATGTATAAAAGTAGATTTTTAAAATAAATTTGATTTGGAAATTTAGTAATACATATTTTATAAAATAATATATATGTATATAACTAGAATTGTAAATGTAATATGATATTAAAACAAGGCTTAATAAAAATTTAAAATATATATATATATATATATATCGTTTGGAAATTAATAAAATTGGTTTGTAAATTTATAAAATAAGATTTAATATAAAGGTTCAAGGTATTCTCTTTTTATAATTTTACTTAAAATAAAAGTAGTTTGTGTATATACAAAATGTAAAAGTTAAAACCACATTTTTAAAAACATATGTTAATATAGAAAAGAATGTATTATAAATAAAATACTATCTAGTGGTTTAAACATAAATATCTTCCATTTTAACAAATGTATGGTTAGGATTTTATATATTAACATGTGTTACTTAATGATAAATATGCATTGACAAGTGTAGAAAATGAATTCATGTAAATAGACAAGTGGAAGATAGATTTTTCTTTTAATTGGAAAACTATATTAAGATGTATCAAAAGAAAAAAAAAGAGAAACTACTATTCTCGGTTCAAAATTCTCAAAACCTGAAACTTCAAAACAGATTTAAAAGTAAATGAAAATCTGAAGAAAAATTGAAGCAGATCAAAAGCAAGATTAACCAAAACAAAATCTGAAACAAGCTTCAAACCTGGAAACTTTAGAGTTGAAAACAAAGAAAAATCAGAAAACAAATGTTGCCTCAGATTCAAAAGCAAAGAACAAACCAAACAACAAATTTAAACAAGAGCAGATCACCAAGATCAAAGCAAGTTCTTCAACCTGATCCTGATTTGAGACATGCAAATGCATCTCAGTCAAGCAAGTTGATGATCAGATTCAAACCAGAAGAAAAAAAAAAAAATCAATTCTGGAAGCAATCAAGAAGCAAGTTCCCGGCCCAAAGTATATTCATTTGTTCCCTGTTTCTTCTAATTGTCAAGTGAGCAAACCACTTGAACTTATTACATTTTGATGATCTTTTGAAGTATGATATGAAGTGTTTTTAAATGATGGTGTGGATTTGTTTGCATATGTGAATATATGCAAATATCTGGGGCTTTGTGTATGTATATATATGAAATAGGACTCTGTTCCTACTTGCAGGCTTTATTTCAAGTTCAAAAAAAAAAGTTCAAATCCTTTTCCCCTGATCTGTTTTAGGTCATGATATCTAAATGAAAATGGGTTGGATAATTATAACATTAATTTTAAAAAAGGTTTCAAAAATATATTATTTAATTATTTTAAAAACAAGAAATTTCAGTAGGAATGAATTCAAGTTAGGAATTCGATATTTAAAATTTCAAGTTTTGATTATATAAATCGATTTGAACTTGAATTTGGTGATTTTTGATGCTACAAACAAGATTTTTTAGTTTAAGAATCATATGAATTCTTGAGTTGAACGAGAAGAGGAAAATAGGCAAGCTCCGTTGATCGATGAAATGCTGTTCGTCGCGATTAGGACCGAAGGGGGTTGGGATATCGGGAATCATCGGAAAAATGGAGGATCGATTTTTAGTGGGTCGTGGTGACTGATCTACGACAGTTTAAGGTTTTAGGTCCAGTTTTATTCGACTTTGTTTTCAGGGAAATCTCGACGCCAACGGTGGATTATAAGCGATCGGACCAGGGGGAGGAGGTTCGTTGAACATCTTAGCAACCGTAGTCGGAGTTTCATGGATTCCGGTGCCGTCACGCGGTGGGACAAAGCAAATTTTGGTGATCTGGTTCATTCTAGAATGAGTGAGCTCGAGCTCGATTTTGATTTCAAGCTCGAATCGACACCTAGGTCGTCGGGATCGTTGAAGTAGGCCAACATCGACTTGTTGGCAACGACAAAGATGGTCGGAGCGAGGTAGAACGATCGTGCACATGTACAAGTTTTCACGTATCTGATGATGTTTGGTTGGTTTAGGGGAAGAAGAGAAGGAGGCTCAGTGTTAGTCTCGGGGAAAGAAGGTACTGGCTCAGGTTCAACTTCGGGTACATGAATGTTTAAATTATCACTGATTTAAAAATTTAAACAAGTTAGAAAAATGGAGAATAAGATGTGTTGCTCGGGAATTTTTTTTAAGTTAGCTCGAGAAAATTTTGCTTGGGCTCGGGGTTTTGTGATATTAACCTGTTTTTGAAAATTTAAGTAATCAAAACATGTGCATATTTTAAACAAAGGATAAATGCTTCAATAGGTTTTAGAATTGAAAGTATATTGAAAAGGAAAACAAGTTTCAAAGTTTTCGAAGCTAAAATGAATTCTTGAAAAAGTTTCAAAGTTTAAAATGCTTAAAGTTAAATATCTTTGAATTGTTTTAACAATTGGATTGTAAGTAATTAAAGGAAAAGATATTAATCTTAATTAATCAAAATCTTAAAGTAATTAATAATTAGTTGTTAATGAAAGTAATTAAAAGATTATTACTTAATTAAAGAAGGATATGAGATTTATTAAAGGATGATTACTTGAAGGATAATCACTTTATGAAATAAATTAAAGGTAAATTTATTAAGTGATTTAAAGGATGATGATAACTATTTAATGTAATTAATTAAAGTTAATTTATTTATGTGATAAATTAATTAAGTAATTAATTTGGGAACAATTATTTAATTTAAGGTTGATTAATTAATAAAAGTGATTAAGGGATGATTTATTAATTAAGGGTCAATTAATTTTGTAATTAACTTAAGAATAATTAATTTATGTGATTTATTAAAGATAGTTAAATAATTAAAGGACAATTCCTTAACTAATTTATGTGATTAGGGATAATCACTTATTGTAATTAATTAAAGATGGTTAATCAAATTAATTAAGGGTTAATTTATGTAATTAATGTGATTAATTAGTTAAAGAAAAATTAAATAATTAGAGGTTAATTATTTAATAATTAAAGATTGATTGATTTATTAATTAAGATTGATTAATTAATAATTAAAGGTTATTTAATAAATGATTAAAGGTTAATTAATTAAAATGGTTTGAAATTAATTAATCACTAATTAACCAGGGTTAGAAATTTATTCATAAGTAATTAATCTGATTTAAATTAATCAGATAATTAATTGATCTTACTTATGAATGTGTGGATTGAATTGGATGCTTTGAATTGTGTGATATCCCTAATGTATGATGTTCTGTGATATGATTAAGCTGTGAAGTGTAACTTATTATCTGTGAGGAATGTAATTTATTTACCTGCGATGTACCTATATTATTTATCTGTGATCTGTGAATAAAGATAAGCGTTATAGTTTGAATCTGTAATGGTTGATGATGTTTCACTATTGTGTAAAACCCCTGGACTACACCATATACACACAAATATGGATTGCATGAGGAAATTGGTTAAGTCACAGATTTTTGAAAAATGGTTTTGAAGTCGAATTTTGAATCCAAATGATTTTGGAAATGGAATTGGGTTAAACGTGAAAAGCTTTTGAAAAGGAGTTTTTAAAGATAAAGTTATTTTGGATAACTTAATAAAAAATTTAAATTTAAAATGGTTTGATTTGAATTTAAATTTAAGATTTGAAATCGAATTATATGTTTGGAGATTATACAAGTTATGAAAGTGTTTATATGGGTTTTAAAACATTTTACAAGTATTGTTTTGGAAATTTAAATTTAACCCAAGATTTAAGGGCTTTAACTTGTGCAAATAAAAATTGGATTTTTCTGAAACGAAAACTATTGGTTTTCAAATAATCATAGCTTTCATATAAAGAAAATATTTCCAATTTATGTTGGAATGATTTCAAATTTGAAATAGAATTGTTTTGAAAGCTACGAATAAATCTTTGTGAAAAATGGTTGAACTTTGTTTTGAAATTGAAGAGGATTTTGAATGGTGTATCTTTTATATATAAAATATTTGAAATGGTAACTATTTTGAAAGTTATGAACGAATCTTTGGAAATGGTTTTGAAAGCTATGAATTAAAACTTGATTTAAAAATTGGATGAGTTAATCCAATTTGAAAGGGAAATTGTTTTGAAAGAATATGAATGAATCTCTGTTAAAGATTGGTATACTTTATTTTCAAATTGAAAAGGGATCTTAAAAGTGTATCCTTTCTACAAAAGATTTTAAATGGAAAATGGTTTGAAATCTGTGAATGAATCTTTGCGATAGATTGGTGAACTTTATGAAATGAATCTTTTTGTTTAAAAGATTGGAAATGGCAATTGGTTTAAACCATTTGAAAGAATGGTTTTGAATAATAAGTTGTGAGTTAACTGAGATCCCAATATCTATATGATTTTAAGTATTGAGCTCATTATTCGGTTTAGCTGGGAGAGGACCTTGTGTCATACAACCCATTCCAAATAATGATACGACGATATGGATAGCATTTGAAGACCGGTGTTGAAGACCGGATATTTTCGAAAGTGAAAGGATAACTCGTCGAATGTCTCTGCACTGGCTGATCCCCGATACAGAGATTTGATTAACCTTTATGATGGGGAGTCCAGACGTGATTAGGGACTATCCGAATGTGCAAGGGCTCCTTCGGATGTGCTTTCGGTTCTGTTTGAACCCAAGACAGACTTGTATGGATGTGTGTCTGACATTACACCTTGAGATGTAAAGCTGGTTTCTATCAAATACATTTCTGTTTGGTGGCAGAGAATTTATTCTCTTAGCTTAACACCCTTCTCTGAGACGTACGATCTCAGAGGTTATATAGTTGATGGTTACTAGTGATACATTCCCAATTTGGTAATGTGGCATACGAAGTGCTGCCGATCATTTGTTGATCGAAGCATGGATTTTGTGAAAAGCGTAGTTTTGTGGACGTGAATTCGTCAAGCCTCACAACCCGAAAATAGTCGAAACAGGAATGTTGCAGCAAGGTTTTTAGGGGTCGCGCCTCTAGGGTATGTCCATTTCCTTCTGGATAAAAGGTGGTATCATGGTATGGAGCCCAGATATTTAACCTATGTGGTTACTGCAAATTTATTACTTTGTGGTTGTTGGTATCGAGGCCTCGGATAAAGGTCGGTAACGACTGGGGATGGCATACTTGTGTGGTAGTTACCTATGTTATAGCTTGGTTAAAGCATGAGGTAGTGTTGGCCTTGTGTTAGCAGAGATCAGGTTAGGTTCTCGGGGCATCCTTCTAGAGGCGTACTCATTTCGGTAAGGAAGTTCCTTAGCCTGGCCATTTGTTGGAAATCCAAAGAAACAATACGCGCCTTGTACGGTTTTAGTTGTATAACCTGCCATGGAATGTGGCGGTAGCCTGCTATTGAACATGGTAGCTATAGTAGGCATACGACGAAATGTGGTACGTTGGCTAAGATTAATATTATACTTTCGAAATATTTTCTGCACCATGCACTAATAATAATATCAAATGGTTTTCGCGTATCAAACATTTTTTACTGTCATAAGGAGAAATCTCCTCCAAGTGTGCGCTTGCATTGTGTGTGTGGAAGGAGGCTTTATGGCAATTTCATTTTTCAAAAAGCATTGCGGATTTCTTTTCAAAAAAAAACTGTTTTTGTTTGCTCATACCGGTCCCATGACTGACCCGGAGTTTATTGTTCCCTTCCTAAACTCTGGGTGCCCACAATTTTCCACACGGGCAGTCTAGAGTTTGGTTTTACAGATTGCCAAATAGTAGGTGTTGATTCGGTAGCCTTCAATCTCTGGAAAACTTCTTCAGTACAGGTCATCACATTTGGTATCAGAGCTGAAGGTTGAAACTTTAGCTCAGGCATATAACACATTAAGTGACTCATTAAAGATAGGGTGAAGTATACCCTAGAATGAGTATTCCCTAAGATATCCTCTGTATGCCTTAGTAAATTCTCTTACTGTTCACTGATGGTGAGTATGAGTGCAAGAAGAGGACGAGATAGGGGACACGGGAGTACCACTACAAATGGTCAATACCCTGCAACAACAGGAAACAATCTTTTCTCTATCAATATCCTTTGATCCAGTTTCAGTTCTTTGATTGCTTCGTAGCAGCTCGAGGGAAGAAGCTTTGGTGCGATGGTGCCCTGCGTATTTCGTAGATCTGGGTAATCCGGGTGTTTGGTAAAATATTGAATGAGTTTGTTCTCATAATTATTGATGATATTCTGATTTGGTAAGCCAAATGCAGAATAAATATTCAATTTAATCTTGTGAATCAATTTTCTATCTCAGATGTGATCATATGTCTTTTGTTGTCTCTCTAGCAAATTTCGAGGACGAAATTTTCTTAAAGGGGAAATCTGTAACGATCCTGATTTTTAAGCCAAAATTATTTAGTAATTAACTTGATTTTTGGATTAAATTAAGAATTAATTTGGTAATTAATATGAAATCTTGGATTAAATTGTGGGTTAATTTAAAATTTCCAAACTAAATAAATATGTATAAAAGTAGATTTTTAAAATAAATTTGATTTGGAAAATTAATAATACATATTTCATAAAATAATATATATGTATATAACTAGAATTGTAAAAATAATATGATATTAAAACAAGGCTTAACAAAAATTTAATATATATATATATCTTTTGGAAATTAATAAAATTGGTATGTAAATTTATAAAATAAGATTTAATATAAAGGTTCAAGGTATTCTCTTTTTATAATTTTACTTAAAATAAAAGTAGTTTGTGTATATACAAAATGTAAAAGTTAAAACCATATTTGTAAAAAAATATTATAATATAGAAAAGAATGTATTATAAATAAAATACTATCTAATGGTTTAAACATAAATATCTTCCATTTTAACAAATGTAAGGTTAGGATTTTATATATTAACATGTGTTACTTAACGATAAATATGCATTGACAAGTGTAGAAGAATGAATTCATGTAAATAGACAAGTGGTAAGATAGATTTTTCTTTTAATTGGAAAGCTATATTAAGATATATTAAAAGAAAAAAGAAAAAAAAGAGAAACTACTATTCTCAGTTCAAATTTCTCAAAACCTGAAACTTCAAAACAGATTTAGAAGTAAATGAAAATCTGAAGAAAATTTGAAGCAGATCAAAAGCAAGATGAACCAAAACAAAATCTGAAACAAGCTTGAAACCTGGAAGCTTTAGAGTTGAAAACAAAGAAAAACCAGAATACAAATGTTGTCTCATATTCAAAAGCAAAGAACAAATCAAACGACAAATTTAAACAAGAACAGATCACCAAGATCAAAGCAAGTTCTTTAACCTGATCATGATCTGAGACATGCAAATGCATCTCATTCAAGCAAGTTGATTATTAGATTCAAACCAAAAGAGAAAAAATATTCAAATCTGGAAGCAACCAAGAAGCAAGTTCCAGCCCCAAAGTATATTCATATGTTCCCTGTTTCTTTTAATTGTCAGGTGAGCAAACCACTTGACCTTATTACATTTTGATGATCTTTTGAAGTATGATATAAAGTGTGTTTGAATGATGGTGTGGATTTGTTTGCATATCTGAATATATGCAAATATTTGAGGCTTTGTGTATGTATATATATGAAATAGGACTATGTTCCTAGTTGCAGGCTTTATTTCAAGTTCAAAAAAAAATTCAAATCCTTTTCCCCTGATCTGTTAGGCCATGATATCTAAATGAAAATGGGTTGGATAACTATAACATTAATTTTAAAAATGGTTTCAAAAATATATTATTTAATTATTTTAAAAACAATAAATTTCAGTAGGAGTGAATTCAAGTTAGGAATTCGATATTTAAAATTTCAAGTTTTGATTATGTAAATCGATTTGAACTTGAATTTGGTATTTTTGATGTTAAAAATAAGATTTTTAAGTTTAAGAATCACATGAATTCTTGAGTTGAACGAGAAGAGGAAAATAGGCAAGTTTCATTGATCGATGAAATGTTGTTCGTCGCGATTAGGACCGAAGGGGGCTGGGATATCGGGGATCATCGGAAAAATGGAGGATGGATTTTTAGTGGGTCGTGGTGACTGATCTACGGCAGTTTAGGGTTTTAGGTCCGGTTTTAATCGACTTTGTTTTTGGGGAAATCTGCCAACGGTGGATTATAAGCGATCAGACCAGGGGAGGAGTTTCCTTGATCATCTGAGCAACCATAGTCGAAGTTTCATGGATTCCGGTGTCGTCACGCTGCGGGATAAAGAAAATTTTGGTGATCTGTTCATTCTAGGACGAGTGAGCTCGAGCTTGATTTCGATTTCAAGCTCGAATTGACACCTGGGTGGTAGGGATCGATGACGTAGGCCAGCAGCGACTTGTTGGCAACGACAAAGATGGTCGGAGCGAGGTAGAACTATCATGCACGTGTATAAGTTTTCATGTATCTGATGATGTTTGGTTGGTTTCGGGGAAGAAGAGAAGGAGGCTCAGGGTTAGTCTCGAGGAAAGAAGGTACTGGCTTAGGTTCGACTACAGGTACATGAATGTTTAAATTATCATTGATTTAAAAATTTAAACAAGATAGAAAAATGGAGAAGAAGATGTGTTGCTCGAGAATTTCTTTTAAGTTAGCTTGAGAAAATTTTGCTTGGCTTGTGGTTTTGTGATATTAACCTGTTTTTGAAAATTTAAGTAATCAAAACATGTGCACATTTTAAACAAAGGATAAATGCTTCAACAGGTTTTAGAACTGAAAGTATATTGAAAAGGAAAACAAGTTTCAAAGTTTTTGATGCTAAAATGAATTCTTGAAAAAGTTTCAAAGTTTAAAATGCTTAAAGTTAAATATCTTTGAATTGTTTTAACAATTGGATTGTAAGTAATTAAAAGTAAAGATATTAATCTTAATTAATCAAAATCTTAAATAATTAATAATTAGTTATTGATTGGTTTACTTTGTTTTCAAATTGAAAAGGGATCTTAAAAGTGTATCCTTTCTATAAAAGATTTGAAATGGAAATTAATTTGAAATCTGTGAATGAATCTTTGTGATAGATTGGTGAACTTTATGAAATGAATCTTTTTGTTTAACAGATTGGAAATGGTAATTGGTTTAAACCATTTGAAAGAAAGGTTTTGAATAATAAGTTGTGACTTAACTGAGATCCCAATATCCATATGATTTTAAATATTGCGCTCATTATTCGGTTTAGCCGGAAGAGGACCTTGTGTCATATAACCCATTCCGAATAATGATACGACGATATGGATAGCACTTGAAGACCGGTGGTGAAGACCGGATATTTTCGAAAGCGAAAGGATAACTCATCGAATGTCTCTTCACCGGCTGATCCTCGGTATAGAGATTTGATTACCCTTTGTGAAGGGGAGTCCGGACGTGATTAGGGATTATCCAGATGTGTAAGGGCTTCTTTGGAAGTGCCTTCGGTTCTGTTCGAACCCGGGACAGACTTGTATGGATGTGTGTCTAACTTTACACCTTGAGATGTAAAGCCGGTTTCTATCAAATACATTTTTTTTGTGGCGGAGAATTTATTCTCTTAGGTTAACACCCTTCTCTGAGACGTACGAGCTCAGGGGTTATGTAGTTGATGGTTAGTAGTGATACATTCCCAATTTGGTAATGTGGTGTGATGACCCGTCTTTCTTTCCATAGAAAGACGTATCATCAATAAGAAAAGAAAGAGATAGAAATAGAAAAGATAGAAAGAAAGAATAACAACATCAGAATCTCACAGCGGAAACGAAACAAAATATAATACATCACATAACTATTACATAGTTTTACGTACATCAAAGTTACAGAACATCATTCAAACAAGACAGTCATATATATATCTGCCAATACATACATCCCAAAATACAACATACATCAACTAACACAGCGGAACTAGATAGATACGTCTGGACTCCTGCTCCAAGCTCCTCCAGAACTCAACAATCTAAAACCTTTCACTTGGCTACTCATAAAAATTTGAGTACCCAAGAGTTTAAGAAAATAGAATAAACTCCGGGTCAGACATGGGTCTGCTGTGGGTAAACGGGTTAAAGTTGGTTAACTTTGAAAATCTTTGAAAGTGAAGGTATCACGTAAGATTTCCCACTCATAAACACGGTAAGTTTTTACCTTACGCTAACCAAAACATTTTATAGGAAATCCGGTGATATTATAATAGTGTCTATGGTTTTCAAGTATATAGAAAATAGCCAAAATTGTTACATACATTAAATTCCAGCTACTAGCCACAAAAGTGGGTAATACAATCAAAATCGTACGGTCTCGTAGGGAAAATGAGTTTCCGTCAATGGCAGGGCTACTGGGGTACCACCTATCACAGTACGGGGCCTAGATCACCGTACCGAGGATCACTCCCGACCCCCTACAACACAAGGCCAGAACCATCCCTTAATGGACAGCCTCGAACAAGATAGCCCCGTAGTTGTGGCCAACAACTGCCCACACAGCCGAAATAAAGGGACATCTGAACAGGGGTATATCTCGTCCTGCTTGGGTGCTACCCACCTAACCTTGCTGCACCTCCTCTGTTTTAGCCATTCCCGGTTGACGAGGCTCGAGACTACGATTACCTTTAGAGAACATATCTCTTAGAATGCTCATCGTCCACCTGACGATGTTCTGAAAGCATTCAATCCATACAAGTTTGTTCGGGGTTCAAACGAAACGGAAGGCATTATCTCGTTACACTCATTTGGAATCACCCTTAGAGTTAACGACGATAACCCTTGCACTCTAAAACACCATCTCGATCTTCACTTGAGATGCCACGACCTATCGTTTAATTTGGATCGATGTGGTTTTCGGATAATCATAACTGACGCCCGATCCCGGTTTCATCGAAATCCAAACGCCATTTTAAAGGCCAAGTTGTTTAATAGTTTAAAAAAATTTAATTCAACACTTTGAATTCACATAGCATTTATCACGGATACGTTATACTCAAACATCACAAATATATCCAAAACATATCACAGAGTATCACATAATATCACCCAATAGATATCACAAATCTAGATATTCTACTCATACAACATCCAAACAGGAATTATTAATCCATGGTATAATTAATTTAATTAGCTTAAATTAAATTAATTACTTAAGAATTAATCACTAATCCTGCTAAATTAATCATCCATAAGCAAGCATCTTTAATCCTGCTTGATAAATCATTGATTAATTAATTATTCCATTTCAAACCTATTAATTCATTAATCACTTTTTAATCAATTTATTAAACCTTAATTACTTAATTCATTACTCCTTAATTTTTGATTTATAAAACTTGATTACTCATTTATTAATCACTAATTACTTAATTAGTTAATTATTAATTCTTAATTAAATTACTTAATTAGTTAACTACTAACTATATATTAATTAACTTTAAGAAGTTAAATTTAAAATCCTTAATTTCAAATTAACACTTAATCATTTGTTAATCTATCTTTAATAACAAATTTATTAATCTCAATTCACTTAGTTAATTACCATTTTAATGAATTAACATTCTTAATTACCTTACAATATAAATAAATTAAATTAGGATCATTATCTTAATTACCTTCTTATTTAACATTTTACAATCTCCCTTAATAACTTTGAAATCAAATTAGTACTAACTTAAAAAGCTTTAATGTTAATTAAATTTCATATACTTATCTTATATTACTTACTTAATTAGAATATTAATTAAGATTTAATACATTCTTAAGTATTCACTTAGTTAATTAGAACTTAAATGAACACATAAATTAAGTCATCCGTGCTTCAACTTTGTTTAAGACGAAATAACTTAGATTTTATTCAGCTAAGTACTTGAATAATCAAACCCGAGAAAAATTCCCAGTTTACTTGAGTTCCACTCGAGTTTTTCCCACCATTTCCCCGAGTCCCCTCTTATTCTTCAAATACTTTTTTTTGAAGTTTAAGTTTTAAACTTCAATAACAGAAAACACTCACGCAGTCATGTCCAACCCGAAGTAAATCTTCCATTTACCCGAGTATCAGCTTGAGTTGCTCACAACCAAAACTTCCTGACACCATTTCAAGGCCGTGCACGTGCACGTCGCCTCGTCGTCGCTCTGGCGAACTATGCTACCTCAAGCGAGTCACGTACGATCACTACAATCGAAAACAAAGATCAACTCGATGCCAAAATTTCCAGATCAAGATTTGGCCTTTCGTTCGAAATCTTGAAACTTGACCCACCCAGCAAATCACTTCGCCCCATCCACGCTGTCCACCTGAGGCACTACGACCTTGGCGTCACCTCGCCAATCCCTTATACTACACTTCCCTAGTGTTTTGAGCAGCTCGATCGTTCAGAGGAGACGAAATCAACTTGTTTTCAGACCAAGACAAACTCGAACGTTAAACCCTAATCTTGCCTCGTTCTATCATCTCTTGCAATAGAAAAATCATTTAACAATTTTCCCAACTTCATCGATTGCCAGACTTGCTTCGTGCAAAATTTCAACATTCAATATTTGTTCGATCGCTGGAAATTGGTAAAAAAGCATTTTCTGTTCAACTAAGAACTGCTCTTAACATGCTTAACTAAAAATCACCAATTTAGTTTTAAAAATCCTATCTTTGAATGTTGATTCAAGTTATATAATCGAATTAATATTTTAAACTATTCGAATTTATCATACCATAGTCTTTTTCACTGTAAAACTGAATTTACAGAGTCAATACTTCATTATCAAGCTTAAAACAAATTCTAGGCCATAATTTAAGTTTAAACAAACTTGTTTTGTTTGAAACCCTAAGATTAATAATGTTTGGATGAAGAGGTATTTTTCCTTTCTAGTTCATTTTGCTCTGTAACCAGAAACAAGAAAAACAGACCATTCCAAACTACACAGTACAAAATATGCATGTACAGAACTATTTATTTAAAAATATACAGCAAAGCACACAGTTATTTATGAAACAGATGCACAGGTTTAAGTTTAAAAATGATATGTTTACTCACCTAATTTCGTTGAACAGAGAACCAATATCTGTTTTGAAAAGCTACAGTTTGATCTTCCTTTAATCTTTCTGTTTTGTTTAGTTGAATTGGATTTGAGTTTATAAAAATAGTGATACCGATTTTTTTTCTTTCTGGTTTGCTATGTTTTCCTTGAACGAATAGGAACAAGAAGTATTGTATATATAAATAGAGGAAAGGTTTTTGTACAGGGTAGGTATTAACTGGTACATACTTGGTTTCTTTGGTCAGAGTTTTGTTTCATTGACTAACAAGATTTTTTCTCTTTATAGAAACTGAAATGATTTTTACAGGTTGCGAAATAACTGTTTTTGTTCTTGAATTGATATCATTTAATGCAAATATTTCCCATCCTGTTTACATACTTATCCTATTTGATAAGTATGTAGATTTTTTTTAATTTTATCTTCTTGCCTTGCATTGCTTTCACACATGTATTTCATAGTATATATATATTGCAGAATTTCCATAGGTGTTTACTTATGTTTTCATAAAACCATATAAGTTACCTTATATATTTATTTCTATTTTTACAATAAATCCTTATTTTTTATTTTATTTCTATTTTAAGCTTAAACCACCAAATACTTAATTATAATCATATAATTTATTTTATCCTTATATTTAACATTGATAAGATTAATTTTATTTTAAACATTATTATCTATATTACATTCATATGCATATATTTAGATTAAATGTTGATAATGTAGAGCTTTTAATTAAATTGAATAAGATAGATTTTATTTTAAATATTTTTAAAATATTTTATTTTGAATTTTCAAATCATAGCTTTCTTCACAATACATACATACATACATACATATATATATAAATGGTAAATGGCCAAAAATCTTATTTATTATTTATTTTGTTTTTAAAATGATGAGTTGTATTTTAATAAATCAGATTAAATAATATTACCAAAATCCTGGGTCGTCGCATTCCTCCCCCCTTAAAAGAATTTCGTCCTCGAAATTTTAAAGCAAAAGATAATTCAAAAGCCTTTATATCAACAATCCAAACATACATATCATTCATACATTAAAAACAACCAAATAATTTATCCTAACAAACATTACTAGTTATCCGGACATAAACCCGGATAGGCTTTCCTAAAGCTATCTAGAGTTTCCCAGATACAATCTCTGGGATCCTCGCTCCACTGCACTTTAACGAGCTTCACTACTTTGCTCCTGAGTTGCCTCTCGTCTTGACCAACAATCTGAACAGGGTTCCTGACCACAGTCAAGTTTGGCTCGACCTCCAAATCTTCCTGGACTACTGGTTTCTACAACCAGTGATGGATCATGGACAAACTTCCTTAGATGGGATACATGAAATACATTATGAATTCCAGACATCCGTTCGGGTAATTCAATTCTGTAAGCTATAGCACCAATCCTTTCCAGCACCCGGAATGGTCCAATATATCTCGGGGCAAGTTTTTCCGTCTTTCCGAATCTAATAGCTCCTTTGATCGGGGAAACTTTGACAAAGACTAAATCTCTGATCTCAAATTCCAATTGTCTTCGTCTTTTATCTGCATATTTCTTTTGACGGTCCCGAGTAGCTTTCATTCTCTTCTTGATAAGCTCAACTTTCACAAAAGCTTCACGAATCAAATCTGGTCCAAGCACAAGACGATCTCTCGACTCTATCCAACAGGATGGGGATCTACACGGTCTTCCATATAAAGCTTCATAAGGAGCCATCTTAATACTCGCTTGGTAACTGTTATTATAAGAGAATTCTACTAGATGAAGATGGTCTTCCCACGATCCACCAAAATCCAAAACACAAGCTCGCAGCATATCCTCAAGAATTCGTTAAGCCTCTCTGTCTATCCGTCCGTCTTTGGATGATAGGCTGTACTCAATCTCAAACTCGTTCCCATAGCTGATTGCAAAGCCTCCTAGAATTTGCTGGTGAAGATAGGATCTTGATCACTTACTATACTGACAGGAACACCATACAATCTGACTATCTCTCTCAAGAAAATCTCTGCTAGAGAAGCTGCAGTACGAGTTGCCTTAACCGGTATAAAATGGGCGCTTTTAGTTAACTGATCCACAATCACCCATATTCCTTCGTTTCCCTTCATGGTTCTTAGAAAACCATCGATGAAATCCATAGAGGTCATTTCCCACTTCCATTCTGGAACTTTCAAAGGTTGCAACAAACCTGTCGATTTCTGTTGATCTCCTTTAACTTGCTGGCAGATAGCACAACTATTGACAAAAGCAGCTACATCCTCCTTCATGCCCTACGACCAAAAGACTGTCTTCATATCCTTATACATCTTTGAGATTCCTGGGTGAATATTTAATTTGGAGCGATGACTCTCTGACAACACCTCTTGTCTCAGATCCCTATCATTCGGAACACAAATCCTCTCGTTAATCCTCAATGTTCCTTGGTCATCAACCTCAAAACTAGAACACTGACCTTTCCTAACTCTTTCGATGTTTCTTTCCAACATTTTATCAGATCTTTGCTTACTCGAAACCCTTTCAATAGGAGATGGAACAACTTCCAAAAGAGACAGAACTACATTCCTGCTAAGAGCATCAGTTACAACATTCGCCTTACCTGGGGTATACAGAATATCCAAATCAAACGATGCCAGAAACTCGACCCATCGCTGCTGCCTCAGATTAAGATCCTTTTGAGAGAAAAGATATTTCAACGGTTTGTAATCCGTGAATAACTCTAATTTCTCTCCCAAAAGATAGTGTCTTCGGATTTTCAAAGCAAAAACAATGGCTAACAACTCAAGATCGTGTGTAGCGTTGTTCCTCTCATGTGGCTTTAATTGCCGGCTAGCATACGCAATTACTCTACCATTCTACATCAGAACTACTCCCAAATACAACTATACAAGCATTCGTATAAACCTCAAATTTACTTTTCCCATCTGGAATAGCTAGCACAGGTGCACTGGTTAGCCTTGTCTTCAACTGCTGGAAAGCTTCTTCACACTGGGGTGTCCATTTGAATTTAGCTCCTTTCCTTGTCAGCTTAGTCAAATGCGAAGAAATCTTGGAATAATCTTTGATAAACTTCCTGTAATAGCTAGCCAATCCCAGAAAACTACGAACTTCATTTGGTGTCTGCGGCTGCTTCCACTCCAAAATAGTCTCAACCTTCGCTGGATCTACAAAGATACCTTCTCCAGAAACAATGTGTCCTAAAAATTTGACTTCCGATTTCTAAAAATGGCATTTAGAGAATTTCGCCTTCAAAACATGCCTCCTCAGAGTCTCTAACACAATTCTCAAATGCTGCTTGTACTCCTCTTCAGTCTTAGAGTAGAACAGGATACCATCGATGAACACCAGAACGAACTTATTCAATACATCCCGAAAGACTCGGTTCATCAGGTCAACAAAGTAGGCAGAAGCGTTGGTTAACCCAAAAGGAATAACCAACCACTCATAGAAACAATTTGGTCCCCTAAATGCAGTCAAGGGAATACTATCCTCAGCTACCCTTAATTAATGGAAACCTGAAGCTAAATCCAGTTGAGAAAAGACAGAAGCTCCACGCAGCTGGTCAAAGAGATCATCAATATGAGGAAGAGGATATTTATTTCGAATGGTCACTTGTTCAACTCTTGGTAGTCAACACAGAATCTTAGCGATCCATCCGACTTGGTGACAAACACCGCAGTAGAACCCCAACAAGAGAAACTGGGCCTAATCAATCCCTTCTCCAAAAGATCTTGAGTCTGCTTAACTAACTCCTCCCTCTCCTTAGGCGCCATCCTCCTGCTAGGCTGAATCACTGGTACTGCTCCCGGAACCAAATCAATGCAAAACTCTATTTCTCGATGCGGAGGTAAACACTTGACTTCCTCGAATACATCAGGGAAATCTTGGACCACATCGATATCTTCAACCTTCTCTTGAGAAGTCTCAACTCCATGCAATAGACTACTCAAGTGAATTCCAGAATTATCACACGTCACTCTAGCAATCCTGCCCAGATCGGTTTCCAACGAAACTATTCTCTCATCACAATTCAGGATAGCCTTATACTTATCAAGCCAATCCATCCCCAATATAAGGTCAAACCCCTTAAAATTCAACACATAAGGGTCATAAGAAAAACTATGGGACAGATAGGAAATCCTCAAATCCTTACAGATCATATCTAATTTGGTTACCTCTCCTATAGGATTAGATAAAAAGATGGGACAGTCTACAGTACTAGGGGTAAGAAAGAACTTCTCTACAGATTCCAGAGAAATAAAACTCAAAGAAGCACCCGAATAAAACAAAACTTTACTATACTTGCCATCTAAAAGTAATGTACCTTCCAATACTCCCTTGCCTTTAGATGAAGTAGATGGTGCACCCTCCAAAGCAAATACCTTATTCAGTTGAGCTTTATGAAGTAGCAGGCAATCCTTGATCATATGACCTGGTTGGTGAAAATTGAAGCATAGAGATTTTTGAACCAAAGCCGAACCCGGTCCACTTTGATGTGACTGCTGCTGCTGAAATCTTTTCCTAGGACACTCATTCGCCAAGTGACCATCTTGTTGACATATATAGCCTTTGCGAGCTCCGTTATTATTTCCAGGCTTCTTCTTGTTCTGCTTCCTCCAATTGGGACTGAACTTCATCTTATTTGGATTAGCAAAATTCCCTCCCAATGCTGCTACTGATGCCACTGATTTCTTGTTCATCAAATCCTCATATCTTAGAGCCATATCAATTAACTCAATAAAAGATCCTTTCAAATGTGCCATCATCTTTTCATGAAATTCTGGCCTCAAGCCTTGCATAAACATTTTGTTCTTTTTGAGGGGAGTATCAATAAGCCCTGATCCATAGCAAGATAGTTCATTGAATTTGGTCTCATACTCCGCTATAGTCATGCTTCCTTGCTTTAAATTCAAAAAATCTCGGTACAGACGAGTTTTCCCTGCCGTTGGCATGAATTTCTCCTCAAATAACTCTTTAAATCTTTCCCAAAAAATGTCGTCCTCAGAGATATTTGCTACCGCTGCATCCCACCAGGCTGCAGCGCCTTCCTGTAATTGGCATGAAGCCATTTCCCTTTTTCGCTCATCAGACAATTTCATACTCTTAAAGATCCGCTCGCAAGAGCGTAGCCAAGCTTGGACCTCAATTATAGTCTCTGACCCTTTAAATGGTTTACCTCCAAGGTTGGTGAAGTCCTTGCATAAAGCGGCAAAACTAACCTGAGGGGGTACTGGATCTACAGCCTCACTAGCGGCTTGACTTCTTCCATTATTGGTCGAGGTATTTCCCCTACCTCTGCCTCTCCTTCCTGAACTTGTGTTGGCCACCTGGACAGGTAACTCAACAAATTTAGATAGGTATATAGTTATATAAAAATACAAATACACACTCTCAAGATAGATACTATTCCAGAGCCTAGGTATTATCTCAACTATGCTCTGATACCAACTGTGATGACCCGTCTTTCTTCCCACCGAAAGACGTATCATCAATAAGAAAAGAAAGAGATAGAAATAGAAAAGATAGAAAGAAAGAATAACAACATCAGAATCTCACAGTCATAACATCATTCAAACAAGACAGTCATATATATCTGCTAATACATACATCCCAAAATACAACATACATCAACTGACACAACGGAACTAGATAGATAGATACGTCTGGACTCCTGCTCCAAGCTCCTCCAGAACTCAACAATCCAAAACCTATCACTTTGCTACTCATAAAAATTTGAGTACCCAAAAGTTTAA
Organism: Allium cepa; assembly: GCA_030765085.1. Taxonomy (NCBI): domain Eukaryota; kingdom Viridiplantae; phylum Streptophyta; class Magnoliopsida; order Asparagales; family Amaryllidaceae; genus Allium; species Allium cepa. The sequence goes on from CM060935.1 coordinate 585,393,943, forward strand.
GAAAAACAGAATAAACTCTGGGTCAAACATGGGTCTGGTGTGAGTAAACGGGTTAAAGTTGCTTAACTTTGAAAATAAAGGTATCACGTAAGACTTTCCACACATAAACACGTGTAAGTTTTTACCTTACGCTAACCAAAACATTTTATAGGAAATCCAATGATATTATAATAATGTCTAGGGTTTTCAAGTAAATAGAAAATAGCCGAAATTGTTACATTCATTAAATTCCAGCTATTAGCCATAAAGGTGGGTAACACAATCAAAATCGTAGGGTCTCGTAGGGAAAATGAGTTTCCATCAATGGCAGGGCTACTGGGGTACCGCCCGTCACAGTACGGGGCCTAGATCACCGTACCAAGGATCACTCCCGACCCTCTACAACACAAGGCCGGAACCATCCCTTACTGGACAGTCTCGAACAAGATAACCCTACAGTTGTAGCAAATAAATGCCCACATAGCCGAAATAAAGGGACATCTAGACAGGGGTATATCTCGTCCTGCTTAGGTGCTACCCACCTAACCTTGCTGCATCTCCCCTGTTTTAGCCATTCCCGGTTGATGAGGCTTGAGGCTACGTTTACCTTTAGAGAAGATATCTCTTAGAATGCTCACCACCTGACGATGTTCTGAAAGCATTCAATCCATAAAAGTTCGTTTCGGGTTCGAACGAAACCGAAGGCATTATCTCGTTACACTCATTTGGAATCACCCTTAGAGTTAACGACGATAACCCTTGCACTCTAAAACACCATCTCGATCTTCACTTGAGATGCCACGACCTATCATTTAATTTGGATCGATGTGGTTTTCGGATAATCATAACTGACACCCGATCCCGGTTTCAGCGAAATCAAATGCCATTTTAAAGGCCAAGTTGTTTAATAGTTTAAACAATTTAATTCAACACTTTGAATTCACATAGCATTTATCATAGATACGTTATACTCAAACATCACAGATATATCCAAAACATATCACAGAATATCACCCAATACATATCACAAATCCAGATATTCTACTCATACAACATCCAAACAGGATTATTAATCTATGGTATAATTAATTTAATTAACTTAAATTAAATTAATTACTTAAAAATTAATCACTAATCCTGCTAAATTAATCATCCATGAGCAAGCATCTTTAATCTTGCTTGGTAAATCATTGATTAATTAATTATTCCATTTCAAACCAATTAATTCATCAATCACTTCTTAATCAATTTATTAAACCTTAATTACTTAATTCATTACTCCTTAATTATTAATTTATAAAACTTAATTATTAATTTATAAAACTTGATTACTCATTTATTAATCACTAATTACTTAATTAATTAATTATTAATTATTAATTAAATTACTTAATTAGTTAACTACTAACTGTATATTAATTAACTTTAAGAAGTTAATTTAAAATCCTTAATTTTAAGTTAACACTTACTCATTTGTTAATCAATCTTTAATAACAAATTTATAAATCTCAATTCACTTAGTTAATTACCATTTCAATGAATTAACATTCTTAATTACCTGACAATATAAATAAATTAAATTAGAATCATTATCGTAATTACCTTCTTTTTTAACATTTTACATTCTTCCTTAATAACTTTGAAATCAAATTATTACTAACTTAAAAAGCTTTAATGTTAATTAAATTTCAAATACATATCTTACATTATTTACTTAATTAGAATATTAATTAAGATTTAATACATTCTTAAGTATTCACTTAGTTAATTAAAACTTAAATGAACTCATAAATTAAGTCATCGGTGCTTAAACTTTGTTTAAGATGAAATAACTTAGATTTTATTCAGCTAAGTACTTGAATAATCAAACCCAAGAAAAATTCCCAGTTTACTCGAGTTCCACCCGAGTTTTTCCCACCATTTCCCCGAGTCCCCTCTTCTTCTTCACAAACTTTTTTTAAAGTTTAAGTTTTAAACTTCAATAACAGGAAACACTCATGCACTCAGGTCCAACCCGAAGCAAATCTTCCATTTACCCGAGTATCAACTCGAGTTGCTCACAACCAAAACTTCCTGACTCCATCTCAAGGCTGTGCACGTGCACGGCGCCTCGCCGGCGCTCTGGCGAACTAAGCTACCTTGATCACTACAATCGAAAACAAAGATCAACTCGATGCCAAAATTTCCAGATCTAAATTTGGCCTTTCATTCGAAATCCTAAAACTTGACCCACCCAGCAAACCGCTTCACTCTATCCACGCCGTCCACCTGAGGCGCTACGACCTCGGCCTCACCTTGCCAATCCTCTATACTACACTTCCCTAGAGTTTCGAGCAGCTCGATCGTTCAAAGGAGACGAAATCAACTTGTTTTCAGACCACGACAAACTCGAACGTTAAACCCTAATCTTGCCTCATTCTATCATCTGTTGCAATAGAAAAATCATTTAACAATTTTCCCAACTTCATCGATTGCCAAACTTGCTTCGTGCAAAATTTCAACATTCAATATTTGTTCGATCGTTGGAAATTGGTAAAAAAGCATTTTTTGTTCAACTAAGAACTGCACTTAACATACTTAACTAAAATTCGCCATTTTAGTTTTAAAAATCCTATCTTTGAATGTTGATTCAAGTTATATAATCGAATTAATATTTTAAATTACTCGAATTTATCATATGATTGTCTTTTTCACTGTAAAACTGAATTTACAGAGTCAATATGTAATATCCCGGAATTTATGGCAATATAAATTTAATAATCTGTGTTTAAAATTTAAATTAATTTGATAATTTTTGTTAATAAATTTGAATTGATTCAATAATCTTCTTTAATAAATAATTAATTGATGAATTTATTTTTAATAAACTAATAAATTGTTCTCTATTTATAATATGTGTATATATTTATATATATTTTAAATAGATAAGTTTGGTTTTTAAATTTAATTGATAAAGCAAATTTTCTAATTATAATATTTTGAATTTGGAAAATTGTGATTTATTTTTGATTTAAGCTTTTCAAAACTATTTTAATAAAATAACTAAATGATTTTAAATATATTAGACAAATGTTTTATTTATTAAAATTATATTTTGACTTAAGTTTCTATATTAAAATAAGTTATAAAATGTTTTTTTATTCTTTTTAAAATATTCATTAATAATCATGATTTGTAAATTGAATATGAAATTTAAAATACAATTTAAAATATGAAGCATATATTCATTTAATTAACAAATAAGTTATAATCTCTTTATAAATTTATTTTAAGTGATCAAAATATTATTTTCAAATAATTGATTTGTATATTATTTTTATTTATAATAATACTTTGTTTTATTCTTAAAAAAATTATTTATCTATATACATAACTAAGTATTAAAAACTAATTAACTATGTTTAAACTTTCTTTAACACATAATTAAAATACTAATTACTTAAATTGACATATGTTAACATTTTAAGTTCTTATATAACAAATGTAAGCATCTTAAAGCCTAATTAACCTGTGTAAATTTAAACACACAAAACATTTACAAGTGTTCATTTTTTTTTACAAGTGTCATTGTTCGATTTTTATTTTTCTTTAATTTTAATTTATCATAAACAAAGTTATATAAACTTACAATTTTTCCCATTCCTTTCTTTTGTCATCTTCGTCTCATAAACAAAGAAAATCTATAACATTTTCAAGGTTTTCAGATTTAAATCTAAGGAAACCTGAAAATCACTCTTCATACTCATAATCCAAACACAAACCATCTTCTAAAACATCATGCATATCAATCTCTGATCCACATTCAAAAATCCTATTCAAATGCATGCAATTTTTCTAAAAATCTGGAAATTTTGTAAACAAACCTGCATGCAACAATTAAAACCAGAAAATCTGCATTCATCTCTTCAAAAAGAATCTGGAAAACCATTTTCAATAACTCCTGTTTAAATGCATCCAACTTTTCTAAAATCTGGAAATTATGCAAACAAAACCTGCATGCAACCATGAAAGCAAGAAGCCTGCATTTTATCTGGGAAATGGCAACTACAAGCAAGTTTTAAAAGCATTCAAGCTCAAAACTTTTAAATGCAAATCTACATGCAAATTAAAGGCATCCAACTTACAAGTTTAAAAGCAGTCATTCAAGAGTTTAAAGAACTCAAAAGCTTTTCAAAACTGGTGCTTTGTTCTGCATTGTTTTAAAAGGTGAGTAACTTTCTAAATTTAAAAGCTTAAGTATTTTTAAAACCTGATGCATGTTCATGTTTTTAAATTTGGAATGATTTCTGTGTGATTGCAGTGTATTTCTATGAATCAATGTGATGGGTATGAATAAATATGCTGTTTATAAGCTTCTGTCAGCATCTAGTTTTTGCAGTATGGATTTTTGTTAAATCCATTTTTCATCATATAATAATCCTTGTAAATATTTAAACTTCAGTATAATCCTGTTTGTTAGGACATAGAATAGAGTTTTAAAAATTTATACAAGTTAGATATTACTTGTATTGCCTGGAAATATGAACAACAGAGCAACAATTTGAATAAGGTGAAATTCAAATATTACAAAACAATGATTCAAGGTTATATATCAAAAAACCATTAAAAATCATGAATTTTAAAACAAGAATTAAATTTTTTAATGATATATTTAAAGAGCAGTTTTAAAGTCACTGTATTTCACTTTTTTGGATAGCATTGATGATGTTTATGTTCGATTGGGTTGAAATTGCTTCTGGAGATGGTATAATGATCAAAGATAATGGAAAATTCTTAGATTAGGTTGCAATTTGTTTTGATGTTGAGTTTGGGTTTTAAAGTTTTAAACCCTAGTTTACTGGGTTTGAGAAAAATTGAATACCCCGGCTTCGACAATGGATCGAGTCCTACGATTTCTTGGGTATTGATAGATGGTGGTGTAAGGAAGTCATCGTCGGAGTTGCTGTCTTTCCGGTGGCCTATGGAGCATGATGGAGCCGTTGACAGGTTTGGGTTGTAAGGTGTACTGTGTTGTTCCAAGTTTGAAGTCAGTGTCTCGATCTTGATTTCGGGCATTTATGGATGTAATGGGTGTATGGATGGACTGTGGGGTTGAGTGACGACTGTGGGAAGGTTGCGGAGTTGGCCAGCGGTGGCCGGAGAGGGTGTGCAGGTGCACAGTATGGAGATGATGGTATTGTTGAAGTGGGTTACAGTTTTTGGTGCCTTGAGATGGTCTTGGGTAATTTGAGTTGTGATTTGAAGAATTCAAGCTTATGACTCGAAGTATTTGAAGGGAAGGCTCGAGTAAATCTTTGTTTCAGGCTTTATAAAATAAACTGTGTTTTAGGTTTTCAAATGATAACAGAACCTGTTACAGTTTTTATAAAATAGAAGTAGAGTTTAAAATGTAAACTAAATTTGAACTGAGTTTAAACCTGAAATTTGAATGTGATTTCGATTAGTTTAAATTTTGGGTTTTGAAATAATTTGAATTCAGAAAATTCAAGTTTGGTTTAAATAAAAAAAACAGAAAACTCTGTTTTCTGTTTTTAAATTTAAAAGTAAAGTTTAAAATGCTGGTTGAAATTTAAACTGGATTTTTATAATCTGAAATTTGAATATGAATTTAAATTAGATTTTCTGAGATTTGAAATCATTTATGTTTTTAAATTTAAATTTGGTTTTAAAACTTATAGGTGTAAAAGCATATGTATGTTTTAAATTTGAATTGGAAGTTTAAATTTTAAATTAGGAATTTAAGATGAATTTAAATCTGGGTTTTAAAACTGGATTTAAATTTAAAATTCAGTGTTTAAAATAAAATAAGTTTAAATTTGAATTGTTAATTACTTTTGAAAGGTTAAATGATTTGAATTTAAAATGGAGTTTAATTTGTAAATAAGATTTTAAAGATTTAAGTTTAAATCTATAATAAAAGATTCAAACTGTATTTCAATTTTGAAATAAAAAAAGGAAAATTTTAAATTGAATTTGTTTTAAAATAACTTGAAATGTTTAGGAATGTTTTTAAATTGATTTGAATTTAAATTGAATTGATATCCAAATTCTTTTAAACTTATTTTATAAAGTGTATTGTTTCTTTTAACATATGAGATAAAGGGTTGAATTTTTTTAATCTTGTTAAACTAAAATTTGTATTCATTTTAAAATCTTAAATTTCTAAAATGAAGTTAAATGGAATTTGAAGTAAATTTAAAAACAATTTGTTTTTAAATGATTAATTAAGTAAGGAATGTTTGTCTTAAAGATAAATAAAATTTTAATGATTTGTGTTCATTTAAATTATTAAGTTAATTTAAATGGGTAATTAATTAATTAATTAATAATGTGGATGATTAATTAAGTAATTAATAATTTTTAAAATTGATTAATTAAGATTTGAGATTAATTAATGAAGGTTAATTAATCTATAATTAAGGATTGTTAATTAAATTTTTATTAATGATTAAGATTAATTAATCAAGTGATTAAGGATTAATTAAGATTGTAATTAACACTTAATTAATTAATAATTAGAGATTAATTAATTGTAATTAAATATTAATTAATTTGTTATTAATAACGATTAAAATAAGTTAATTTCTTAATTAAGTAATTAAGAAATGTTAATGAAGATAATTAACTTAAGATTATTTAACAATTAATTAATGTGATTAATTTTAATAATTAATTAGATTGATTAATTAATAATAATCATTTTTGGAATTGTTTAAGTTTAATTACTTAATGGAAGTAATTAATGAATTAATTACTTGATGTAATTAATGTGTTAATGTGATTGGTTTAGGTTAATTAATTAAGTTTAATTAATCTAAGCATTTGATGATTTGAATAATTACTTAATGTAATTAATGGGATTGTAATTACTTAGGGAAGTAATTAATTGATAATACTGAATGTAATTAAAGGTGTTAATGATGAAAGTAATTTGGATTAAATTACTTTAGAATTAATCAAAGGATTAATTGAGATAATTAATTAAGAGTAATTAATTTATGGAATGAGTAATTAAAGGTAGTTAATTACTGAATGGTTATTAATCAAGGGTGATTAATATATGGTAGGTTTAATTGCAGATTACTTACTTAATGTAATTAATTTATATAGAGAGATTAATTAAATTGTAATTAGAAATAATTAATTAATTAAATTAATGATGTAATTTAAAATTGATTAATTAAGGAATAATCAATAAATGAAGTAATTAATTAATTAAAGAATTATGTGATTAACTTTAGTTAATTAATTGATTAAGTAATTAAAAGTTAACTACTGTAAATTGTTAAGTATAATTAACTTGTATAATTAATTTAAAGGCTAATTACTTATTGTAATTAGGGAATTATTAATCAGAAATGATTAATTGGAAAGAATAATGAGGTGATGACTTATTAATTGATTTGTTAATCAATTGATGATTAAGATAGGCAGGATTTTGATGATGAAGTAATTAATTTAATTCATTTTAAATTAATTAGAGACTAAGTAATTAATTTAATTCATTTTAAATTAATTATAGATGATGTGATCATTAGATCATTGCTTATGTTGATAATTGGTATTGGTTGCCATGTATGGTTTGTAATCTCAATTATGAGATGAGTTATGTTATATGATATGGATGCATTGGTTGCATTGTGATATTAATATGGATTATCTGATTATGATATGAATTATCTGTTGGTAATGATAATGTTGATTATCTATTGTGTTGTGAATTATCTATCTGTGTGTATATAGATAACGAATTGAATTGTTTTAAACTCTACAACAACTTGGCCTTAAAAGACACATTTTGGATTTCGATGAGACCGGGATCGGGTTTCCATATTTGGATATCCAAAAACCACATCGATCCAAATTAACGTTAGATCGTGAATCTCAAGTGAAGATGAAGATTCAGAGTGCAAGGGTTATCATCGTTAACTCTGAGGGTGATTCCAAAATGAGTGTAACGAGATAATGCCTTCAGTTTCGTTCGAACCCGGAACGAACTTGTATGGATTGAATGCTTTCAAAACATCGTCGGGTGGACGATGAGCATTCTAAGTGATATGTCCTTTAAAGGTAATCGTAGCCTCTAGCCTCATCAATCGGGAATGGCTAAAACAGGGGAGGTGCAGCAAGGCTAAGTGGGTTATGCCCAAGTAGGACGAGATTTACACCTGTCTAGATGTCCCTTTATTTCGGCTTAGTGGTGCGGTTGTTGATCACAACTGCGGGGTGGTCTTGTTCGGAACTGTTCAGTAAGGAATGGTTCCGGCTTTGTGTTGCAGGGAAGCGGACGTACTCCTCGGTATGGTGGTCTAGGCCACGTACTGTGATGGGCGGTACCCCAATAGCCCTACCATTGTATGGAATCCAAAATCCAATAAGTGCCAACGGTTTTGATTGTATCACCCACTTTTGTGGATAGTAGCTGGAATTTAATAAATGTAACAATTTCGGCTATTTTATATTTACTTGAAAACCCTAGACCTATTGTAATATCACTGTATTTCCTATTAAATGTTTTGGTTAGCGTAAGGTAAAAACTTTTCCATGCTTATGTGTGGGAAGTCTTATGTGATACCTTTTCTTTTCAAAGGTTTTTCAAAGTTAAGCAACTTTAACCTGTTACTCACACCAGACCCATGTTTGACCCGGTGTTATTTCTATTTTTCTTTAACTCTTGGGTACTCAAATTTTTACGAGTAGCCAAGGGATTCAGGTTAGGATTCATGTTAGCTTTGACGAATTGTGGAGGAGCAATGGAGCAGGAGGCTTCTGCGTATAGATATATAGTTTTCCACTGTTTGGTATCTCTGAGTGTTTCTGTATTGTGTTTTAGTTGTAATAACTAGACAGGTGTTTATAACTGTCTAGTATGTGTTGTAATGTCTGTGTAACTCTGATAATTGTTATATATTATGTAGTACTTATGTTACTAATATAATTTATTCGTTCCGCTGTTGAGATTCTTGTGTTGTTTCTTCTTTCTTTTCTTTCTTTTCTCTTTTCTATCCCTTTCTTTCTTAAGGATGATACGACTTTTTGTGGAGAAAAAAGTCGGGTGGTCTCATTGGGTATCAGAGCGCTAGGTTGAGCGAATACCTAATCTCTGGAGTGGTGTCTATCTTGAGAGAGCGTATTTGTATCTTAATATATAAATATATTTATATTTCTACCTATCTGATTGGGTTACCTGTTCAGGTTTCCAATATAAGATATAAAGGTAGATAAGGTAGTGGTGTGTGAACACGACTACTACCATTGGTTGGAGTTTGAATGAATGAGGTTGGAAGTGTATTTGTCAAGACTGTAGACCGAATACCGTCTCGAGTGAGTTTAGCTTGGAGTAAGGACTTCATCGATCTCTGAAGGTAACCCGTTAAGGTTCGGAGTTCATCTTTGAAGTGCAAAGTTGAGTTTGGATCTGTCGGTTGGGCAGAAGCAAACGAGTGATGGTGTCTTGATATCTCAGGAAGTAGTAGCTGCGTGATGAGATGCAGTGACTATGGATGTTTCCGAAGATGTTTCTTTGGAACAAGAGTAAGGAAGTGAGTCTGCTTCGGTGTTGTGACTGAGTCCAGCAGAATGTTCTATTTGTTTTGAGGTCCGAGTTTCTCGGAGAGCTTTGGATTGAGAATTATTTGGCTTTGATGTTAGCGGTGCAGCTCGGAGGAATTTATGAATTGGTAGGAAGTCTTCTGGCTGGGTAGTTTTTCTGAAGTGGAGTTCAGAAGCAGTAGAGTAGTTCCGTTTCTTCGATGGATTGGCTAGGCCAGCATAAGCTATTCTGATTGGTTAAGAGAGAGCAGTTTCTTTGGAATTAGGCTGAGTTGATCGCAAAATTGACTTGCGATAGTTAAGTGTTCTTTTGGATTGTTGGAGTTGTCCGGATGTCTTTAGGGAAGTCAGTGGTTTGTCTGCATCAGGAGATCGAGTTTCCTTTCCAGGATTGGTACCGGTGGTTCAGTTAGTAGATGGATGGTTCCTTGAGATAGAAGTTGGTGAAGCAACTCAGGTTTCGGAGAAACGTCTGAGTTTTCTTTATGGATCTGTGGAACCAAATTTCTGTGCTGGGTTGTCCAGTCTGTGCTCGTGTTCTTCATCAGCATTTTCTTCTACTTCGGATCAGAGTCATGTAACAGAAGCAGCTTGGGGGTGTTTCTGTTTTCTTTTCCGGATAAGGAGAAGTTTGTTATGTCTTCTGTTGTTTGAGGAGTAGAGTTTGTTCTTGGTTTTGGATTGATCTTGAGGAGATCATGGTGTTGAGTTGTTTTGACCCAGTCTGTTTCTAGAAGAACCAGCAAGGGATGAGCTGATCAGAAAGGATGTTGGTAGCCCAGGATCGTCCGAAGAGTTTTTATGGATAAGAGACAAAGAAATTTGGATTCTAGAGTCGGAGATTGGGTTTTGGTTAAGTTTTTCTCTGATCCATGGAGCTATAAGTTTTGGGAAGTCTGTGAAGCTAGCTCCGAGATGTTTTGGGTTTCTTCTGTGTTTTGGTAAGATAAGTGTTTGGTTTTCTAGAGTTGAATTGCCTGTTTGGATAACTGGGATTCAGAGTGTTTCATGTATCTCTGAGGGAGTACGTGTTTAATATCCCCGGTTTTGGAACCAGCAGTTCAGGAGGATTTGGTTGTTGAGTCAGACTCGTTTGTAGTCTGATATTCTGTTTAGAGTTATTGATAGGAGCTCTATAGCTTAGTAGTTTTTGATTTATTGGATTCTATAGAGCGAGTATCCCGATATATATATATATATATATATATATATATATATATATATATATATATATACCTGGGAAACTCGTGAAAGTTCTATCCAAAATTCTTTTGGATAATTAGATTCGTTCTGATTGTGTCAATTGGTTGCATTGGTTGTTAGCATATGATTAACATATGCTGTGTTTTAAAATAAAATCTGTAATAAGATTATTAGATTACCTTTGTTTTAAATTTCGAGGACGAAATTCTTTTAAGGGGGAGGATTGTAATATCTCGGAATTTATGGCAATATAAATTTAATAATCTGTGTTTAAAATTTAAATTAATTTGATTATTTTTGTTAATAAATTTGAATTGATTCAATAATCTTCTTTAATAAATAATTAATTAGTGAATTTATTTTTAATAAACTAATAAATTATTCTCTATTTATAATATGTGTATATATTTATATATATTTTAAATAGATAAGTTTGGTTTTTAAATTCAATTGATAAAGCAAATTTTCTAATTATAATATTTTGAATTTGGAAAATTGTGATTTATTTTTGATTTAAGCTTTTCAAAACTATTTTAATAAAATAACTAAATGATTTTCAATATATTAGACAAATGTTTTATTTATTTAAATTATATTTTGACTTAAGTTTGTATATTAAAATAAGTTATAAAATGTTTTTTTTATTCTTTTTAAAATATTCATTAATAATCATGATTCGTAAATTGAATATGAAATTTAAAATACAATTTAAAATATGAAACATGTATTCATTTAATTAACAAATAAGCTATAATTTCTTTATAAATTTATTTTAAGTGATCAAAATATTATTTTCAAATAATTGATTTGTATATTATTTTTATTTATAATAATACTTTGTTTTATTCTTAAAAAATTATTTATCTATATACATAACTTAGTATTAAAAACAAATTAACTATGTTTAGACTTCTTCAACACATAATTAAAATACTAATTACTTAAATTGACATATGTTAACATTTTAGGTTCTTATATAACAAATGTAAGCATCTCAAAGCCTAATTAACATGTGTAAATTTAAACACACAAAACATTTACAAGTGTTCATTTTTTTTACAAGTGTCGTTGTTCAATTTTTATTTTTCTTTAATTTTAATTTATCATAAACAAAGTTATATAAACTTACAATTTTTCCCATTCCTTTCTTTTCTCATTTTCATTTCATAAACAAAGAAAATATATAACATTTTCAAGATTTTAGATTTAAATCTAAGGAAACCTGAAAATCACTCTTCAAACTCATAATCCAAACACAAACCATCTTCTAAAACATCATGCATATCAATCTCTGATCCACATTCAAAAATCCTATTCAAATGAATGCAATTTTTCTAAAAATTTGGGAATTTTGTAAACAAACCTGCATGCAACAATTAAAACCAGAAAATCTGCATTCATCTCTTCAAAAAAATCTAGAAAACCATCTTCAATAACTCCTGTTTAAACGCATCCAACTTTTCTAAAATCTGGAAATTATGCAAACAAAACCTGCATGCAACCACGAAGCAAGAAGCCTGCATTTTATCTAGGAAATGGCAACTACAAGCAAGTTTTAAAAGCATTCAAGCTTAAAACTTTTAAAAGAAAATCTACATGCAAATTAAAGGCATTCCACTTACAAGTTTTAAAGCAGTCATTCAAGAGTTTAAAGAATTCAGAAGCTTTTCAAAACTGGTGCTTTGTTCTGCATTGTTTTAAAAGGTGAGTAACTTTCTAAATTTAAAAGCTTAAGTATTTTTAAAACCTGATGCATGTTCATGTTTTTAAATTTGAAATGATTTCTGTGTGATTGCAGTGTATTTCTGTGAATTAATGTGATGGGTATGAATAAATATGCTGTGTATAAGCTCTGTTAGTATCTAGTTTTTGCAGTATGGATTTTTGTTAAATCCATTTCCATTTCCGCTGCATTTTTTGTTACTGTTTGTATTCATCTAATAGTGATAGTGATTTATAACTATCTTGGCTGAGATTAGAATGGACTCTGATGTATGTATTTAAAATCTTTATTGTAAAGATTATATATTTAAATAATATATGTTATTCCATTTGTGTAAGATTCTATTCTATCTTTTTTACCCTTGATTGATCCATCTTTTCGGCACTCAGATGCTCGACATATAATACAATGCACACATTTTTTTCGATTTTAGAAGGTCGAAAAGGTTAGTCATCACAGAGGATTTGATTTTTAGGCCCTAGAGTTGGATTAATTTAGGTAGACCTTTTACATGGTGATGAAGGTTACTAGCTATAAGGTGTTAGTAGCACGACTGAGCATGCCATTAGTAAGATTGGCATGATCTTTACAAGGGGAGGACACTCTACACCATGAGGCTTTTAGTAACACGTTTGAGTGTGTCGTTAGTAGGATAATATGAGTGGTATTTCCATTGGGACAGCAAAAGCTATCACATCCCTAAGTCACCATGGATACTATAGGAGTTTTATTGTTGGTTTATTTTGTTTTCTTTGCTAATGATATATATTTTCTAGTCTATTATCCCAACACCCTCGTATATGCCAAGATAGCGTGGCATATATATTATAGTAGTTTAGCATGATATCTTTAGATGCGCTAACACTACAAATGTAGCAATAGGTGAGGTATGACTTTTGACACCATATCACTATTACTTTATGATATATCAAGTTTAAATCTTTTTTTAAGATTTTAAATCACTCATATGTGACTACAGTCTGACATAGGTTTATATGTGTTTATCTTTCTTACAACTCTCTTGTATTGTTTATGGGTATACTAAGAGTTATGTATAGTGGTAGTGCATGAAGCTACAAAGAGGATAAGTAGGAGGATAACACTTTCTCATATTACTATTATATGGAGCTACAATATATTCCATTGGTAGTGCTGTGGAGTTACCACCACCAACATATATATTATAGATAGTTTGCTTTATGCAATTTGTGATTTCTGATGTACATATGACATATTGACTCATATATGTTGTGATGTATAATCCTATGAACTATGCTGCAGCCTAACGATATCAGTTTGGGTTTATTTGATTATGTCATTGCCTCTCCTATTTTATATCTATGTTCTGCATTATATTTACATTATGTGTTGTGAGATATATGATGGGTTATTAATTTTTCTCGTCTTACCTACGGCGATTCCTCCATTAGTCGGTTATCGTTACAGCATATAATAACTTTTTATTTTTGGTATTAGACGGGATAGGGCATCATAGTCTCCTACCAACATGATAGTGGCCTACATGTCCTTACATATAAAGCTTCAAGAGGTCCCATTACTATGATATATTGATAGATATGACTAAAAGAAACTCCACCAATGGTAAATGATCTTTCCAAGAGCCACCGAAGTCGAGAATTCAAGCTCAAAGATGATCCTGTTTTATTAGGTTTGCTCTTACTGTTAGATTGTTGGTTTTTTGATGGTGCATCGTACTCAAACTCAAGTCTATACCTAAAGAAAATTGAAAACTTCTCCAAAACACACTTGTAAAGTGCAAAATTCTATAACATACAATGCTCTTTGGTATACCATGAAGTTATGCAATCCCATTAACATACCTCTTGGACATTGACAGACTGTCTTGGTGAACTTCACTAGAATAATTTGAGCACATTCAGTCAATCGGTCAATTTAACCCAAATGCTTTAATTCCCGTTCCACCTTTTAGATAGTCGATCAATAAATTCCATTGATATTTCCCTCATTTCCATTTTTTAGTTTTCAAATTACGTAATAACCTTATAGGCTTTCCCTTTCTGCTTTCACCCTTTAACATTTCATACACTTTGCAATTATTTTGGAGACTCTCTTTATGAGCTTCCAGTAAAATGAATGTTTAAAATTATCTTACATTTCATTTCTTCCAAGGTGTGTAATCATTCAAGAACGATGACTTTCTTTAAGTACCTCTTCCTTCAACTCATAGAATTTGGAAGACTAAGTCTCTTGTCTCTTCGAAGCCAATCATTCCGATCAATGACATATCAGTCTCTCTTACTAATGTTCATTCCTTTCTCTAGTTGATAAAAATCTTTACTAACATGGCATCATGCTTTTGCCTAGAATGAATCTAGTTCATGAGGGTATGTGTTATTGGATTAGGTTCATTGGCAATAGGGTACAAAGCATGAATTTCAAATCCTTTTCCATTTATTAAAATGCAAACGATATTATTTTGTGTTTATGTGAATAAAATTTATTTATACTAAATAAAATTTATTATTAATTAACAAAGGTATTTGAATAATATTTTATTTATTTTATTTTTTTAAAATATTTATTTAATTGTTAATGTTTAGAATTATATTTATCAATAATTTTATATAAAATTAATTTATTTGTTGTTTTAATTTTATATTTTAAAATTTCATAATTTTCATATTCATAATACGAAAATCATAATAATATGAATATATCAACCACCCAAGGGGTAGAATGGGGAAATTGACTGTAGTCTCATATCCAAACAATGTCATACAGGAATTATATAGATTTTAAAGTCTTATATTATAGATGTATACTAAAATAAAACAATAATAATGCATATCAACTAATTCATCCACTAAAAAATTTAATAACACATTTACATGCACACACACACGTTCATATATATATATATATATATATAATTTTAAAAAATAATATATTATAAAGTATATATGTAGAAATTGTATTTAAATAATAGATAAACATATATCTGTATAAAATAATATATCATTTTTATTTAAATTTGAAATTTAAATCAAAATTGGCATTTTCAAATTCAAGGTATATTGAATAACTCAAAAAAAAAATATCCAGTAAAATATCTTACGTGTATATATTTAAAATATTTTTTATTTAGTCGTAACAAATAAAAGGACTTTTATTTTGTTTAGATTCTGGGCCAAAAATAAATGTTTTGAACGTTCATAAAATTTAAATTTTAAGCTATTATGGTTTATTAAATTAAAAAAAATCGATTCTAAGATTGGTGCATAAAAAATAGTCTAATGTTGTATCAAATTTTCACATGGAAATTTGGATTATATGTAAATATATAATATATTTTTTATTAAGCTATAACGAAACAATTTTTTATTTCTTTTAAAGCCAAAAAAATTTAATACGAAAATTTTGTACCAATAAATGTATATATTTATGTATGTATAATAAATATATAAATATTTTGGATCCAAAAAATTAATTTTTTGATAAATTTGCTAATAACAGTTTTAACAACATATATATATGTATGTATGTACGTATAATAGTTAATACAAATTAATTATTAAAATATTTACATATGCAATTTTTTTTATAAATATGGTCGAATGCATAAAGAAGGGGGACATCGTGATTATACGTGAATATTTGTACATATATCCATGGAATATTAATCTAGAAATATACCATTCATCATCAATATCTTGTCGAGAGCATAACTCATTGTTTGCTAATATTTCCTCTAGGCGCGTTTACCATCTCCTCCTCAACTTCCCTATGCAAAGCTAAAAGAAAGGCTTCGCCAAAGGTATTAATAAAGGCTAGATAGTTGATTGAAAGTGTTGGGAAATGGTGTGAAGGAAATAGTATTTATGGTCAAAGCTATGCACCTTTTCCTCCTATGTTCTTTTAGCCCTAGAAAACCAATCACGGTCTCCTATTTTGAACAACTATGTTCGGCAATATCTTTGACCTAGCACAATCAAATTCCCTGTTGACTCCTATTTGAATAATTGTTTAATATTTGATTTTTGGCTCTTTAACCTTCTGAACCGACATACAACTTTATACATTATTTTTTCTCATTTTAAGATTTAGATAAATAATTAAAAATGACATAAAATGTTAATACAACATTTGTATTAATATATATCATTTATAAATTAAGTTTCTCATCGGTCAAGTTTAAAAATAGTTAACAACGTGGTTATCTTGACTTTCTAGCATGAACTCGATCCTCAATCAATATTTAAACAATTTAAATACTGAAGCTAGTAAGGACTTTGCTAAAGCACGGTATGGAGCCAAATTCAATGCTTATAGACCATTAAACCTAATTTCTAATCTAAAATAATTTCACATAATAATGATATTTTTTATACATAATCTTTTCGTTATCGTTGTATCACTTAGATGTCTAGAGTTTTATCTTAGGTCAAAAACTCCAATAATATCTATATTTAATTGCACAAAAACATTTAAAGTCCTTGTTTTTTCTGATAACATTTATCGATTAACCGACTCACTATGGCTAGAGATTTTTATTTTCATATCAAATATCAGTTATGGTCATATTAACCTTCCATGATAAATGAGACGAATCCTCTCTTATGTAGTGTCTCATTTCAAGTTGTTCAATGTATACCGGACTATGGTCATAATACGGTCGTCATGCCAAGTATTTAACCATAATCAAAGTATAACCTGACAACTGAAGATTGAAAGTACACTCAAGTCAGAAGACTACTTGTATGTCATTACCTTGAGATTTTCTATTTTGACTTAGTTGTATTAAACTATAGAAGACTCTCATAGAGTCTTTATGTGATTGTTCCAAACAATTGCAAGTATGTAAGACTTTGGTGTCCCCAACATTCATTAGTAAATCACCATCCATCATATGGAGAGCGTTACATACATTAGTCTCAACAGATGCATCGATGTTATTTTCTCAATACAACTTAACTATGAACATTTAAGGAGCAAGTGTTTATTTGCATATCTATGTGTGTATATATATCGATTCGATACTCATAATTACGAACAAATTCGCAACTACAATCGATAAAATACTTACCCTAAAGATTTTATGCTTATATATGTTTTATGATTTAGTTCATTTTTATATCTATATAATAGCATATAAAAAAGATAAAATGGATGCATACATTATTTCGAACAAGATTCTTTCATAAAAGGTTAAGTTAAGTAATAAATTACATAATTACCCATAAGGCACACCTTAACTCTATCAATCTCCTATTTGCATTTGGGACCAATTTTAGTGCCTTATGACCATACTACGATAAGTTTGCCTGAAGTAAACTGAGAAGGGGCCTTAGTGAATTAATCTGCGATATTATTATTTTGTATTTTATTTTCAATTATACTTCCCCGTCATTGATAAACTCTTTCATCGTGTGTTTATTACAAAGAACATATCTCAATTTCTTATCAAGCTATCAGTTTTGCAAGTTATATTAGATTATTGAAATCATGATACTTTATTGGATTTTCAATGGTGCGAACCATTGGTAGCCCTCTTATAAATCTATACAATATATACTACTTTTTTTTGGTGCCATTTAAGGCAACGTACTTATCCTTTATAGTTGAATTTTCTCAAACTTCCCGTTTTGCAAACTTCCGAATTCAAGCTCCATGATTAAGATTGAAAATGAATTTAAGATTCACTAACTATATTAGATATCACTTATGAAGTTTGAATCTGATTAATCATTCGTTAGGAATTAATTTTCCGTTAAACAATTTATAGTATTTTATAAATACTTGAGAAAACTCTTTACCATCATTTAGTTATTTTACCTTATATTTAATATTTGCTTAATACACCTATGCAAGATCTTATATACCACATAACATAACATATATAATCCTTATTACCAATGCATAAGGGACCTATATAATATGTTCCATGCCAAATATTTTAATACAGTGTTTATGTATATAGCTTAGGATGATCCCAACACCCTTTTATACCAAAAATAAAATATGTCTTTATCAAATAACTCATCAAGAATTAAATAACTAAACTAAACTAATTTTAAGATAAGTATATCATAACTAATTAGTAATATGTTCTTTACTTATAGTGTTAGAAATGATTAGTATCTTTGATTTTCTTACTTATAAACACACGCTTCCTATGCATTTTGACTTAAAATCAAACTATATGATACCTCTGTCAAAATACTTGCTCAAATATGATGCTTTTTGGATGGCATTATCGTAGGATCTCTTGGACGACATTCAAAAACCTATAAGCTATGTTAACCTACCACTGATTTCAAGACATTTTGGTTGTGATATACAAATAGTCTCTTCAAAATCATCATTTATCAGTCATGTTGCATCATCAATGTACAAAAACTCAAAGTCATATCACACCATAATATGTGAGTAGAATCTAAATGAACTTAGTATTTTGGCTTGTGAAATTCCTCCACTAATTTCAACATTTGAAATTGATGAAGTCATTTCCTATGAGAACGCTTTATATAGTTCCAAATGCATTAATATTCTTCTCAAAAATTCATTTGCAACTGGTGGATCATATCCTCTTAGGTACAATTACCAAAATCATATTTTATTAATGTATTTAGAATCCATTTTGGATTTAAAGTGTCATGCCATGTGGTAGAGTCTATACTTTCCATGACTGGTTGACACTCGAGGAGGTTGTTATTACTAACAATTCATTTCTTCGACATTGATATAAAACACTTAGTTTCTCTTCAAGTTTGAGAATTCCTTTTATGCGTTTTAATAAGTTGTGTCTGTTATAGACATGGTTAAATATACTTTATCCATGTAGCCTATCATTATGTTAAAATCTTGGATTATATCCAACTCCGTAGAAATACCACTAATTTCCTTAGAAAGAAATTCCTTTAATACCGATGACATGTCTTGGAACAACAATTTTATTCTCATTGGGATGTAATAAACTTTCAAAACATTTTATGACTTGCCTATAGACTTATATAAAGTAGGCCTAGTTTCGAATTTAAAAAACTTACCTTCATACATAAATTGGATAACCATATATTATACACTATTTAATATTTGGCGTTTCCCTAATTCATATTTTATTTGAAATCGCAAACTATGCTTTTAGTTAATTTTAAAATTTAATCCATGTGATTACTCTTAATTGCATAACCTTATAGGAAAAAGTAAATCAAGTTCACTTATTATCAATGTAATTTGCTCAACTAAAATTAGTTATTACTTATCTATACATCATTATGTATCATAGTGAGGATTGACTTCTGAGATTGAATCTCATTCGCTTTTAGATACTTATAGAACTATTATCCAATATACTCACATATTCGATCAAACCGAATTATTTTATTCTTTTGCATGTTCTTGTTTTCTGCTCCTATTTTATATTCTATGAATTTCCTTAAATATTTAGCTTGTGTATCAGGTATACATGTTCATATCTATGATAATTCATCAGTGAATTTAGGGAAGTGAATGGATTGGTGCAACGACCCGGAATTTCAGACACTTCATATTTATATATCTAAATTATTTAAATATTTGAATCTTTAATTTAATGCGATTAAATTAATTTAATAACCATATTAAGCCCATTTTATTAATAACTACCGGTAAGAAATTTGTTTCGAAATTTATTGTAAAAATAAATAGCTCGAAGAAATATCGATAATACGACGAAAAATCATTTTATCGATAAACGATCTCAAAACCCATGAAATTATCGTTCCCAAGCATTATCTTGGATTTTTACAAAACTAGTGCCATCAGGACTGTAATAATGTGGTGATGCACGCTGACAAGTTTTATGGCGATCAGATGTACTGTGTGTTGTGCAAGCTTGAAAAGTGTAACGATTAAATTAGAGAAATTAAAATGTAATATAAATTTTATAATGTAAATACCATCACTCCTTTAGATATTTCAATTCCCTCTCCTCCTCTTTGCTTCTTCAGTAAACAAAGAACCGCCACCTTGTTTAAATTAATCTTGGAGCTATAATCAATGAAATTTGACAGCGTTGGATCCATTGGCATCTTGGTGAAGAGGGCCGCGAATCAGTATAGGTGATGGGTGGTCCAGTCATAATTGGTCAGGTGCTACTTTAGGCAGCTGAATCAAAGGTTCAATGTCTTTGGTGATGTATGAGGTTTTGAGCGAAATGAGATGCACCATCATTTTTCTCATTGTAGCGTGCATCATTTGGTGATAGTTCTCGTAACTCTAGCCTTGTCAGGTGAGTCGCGACATTTTGAATTCGAAGTGGAGGTAGTAGGTCGCAATTTATAAGGAGGCACCGTAGGGGAACCGGTGATGGCATTAGACTCCTCGTTAGAGGCACTCTAGTGCACCACAGAAAATAACATCGATGGGGTTTTTGAAGCATGGCAGCACGTCAAACTTGGCTAAGTGGGATCGAGCTTCATGAGGTTGGGTCGATGGCGGAGAGAACTCGAAAGGTGATGCAATAGCAAAGTCCATTCGTCCAATTGTGTAGAAAGGAGGGAAAAAGGGAGAAAGGTGTAACGACCCGCCATTCATCTCCATAGAATGGCACATCATTAATAAGAAAGAAATGGATAGAAAAGAGAAAGAAAGAGAAGAAAGAAGAAATAACCCATCAGAATCTAAAAAGCGGGACGAATAAATTATATCAATAACATAAGTATTACATAGTATACAATCATTATCAGAGTTACACAGATTATACAGCACATACTAGATAATTATAAACACATGTCTAGTTATATAACTCAATACAACTCAGAGAAAACACAAAGATATCAAACACAGCGGAACACTAAACATATCTACAACGCTGAAGCCTCCTGCTCCATTGCTCCTCCATAACTCGTCAAAGCTAACCTGAATCCCTTGGCTACTCATCAAAATTTGAGTACCCAAGAGTTTAAGAAAAACAGAAGATAAACTCTGTGTCAGACATGAGTCTGGTGTGAGTAACAGGTTAAGGTTGCTTAACTTTGAAAAACCTTTGAAAAGAAAAGGTATCACGCAAAATTTTCCATACATAAACATGGAAAAGATTTTACCTTATGCTAACCAAAACATTTGATAGGAAATCCAGTGATATTATAATAGTCTAGGGTTTTCAAGTAAATATGAAATAGCCGAAATTGTTACATGATTAAATTCCAGCTACTAGCCACAAAAGTGGGTAATACAATCAAAACCGATGGCACTTATTGGATTTTGGATTCCGTACAATGGCAGGGCTACTGGGGTACCGTCCGTTACAGTACTGGCCTAAATAAATGTACCAAGGATTACTCCCAATCCCCTGCAACACAAAGACGGAACCATTCCTTACTGAACAGTCCCGAACAAGACAACCCCGCAGTTGGTGCGCATATCAAACTGCCCACTAAGCCGAATAAAAAGGGACCTCTAGACAGGGGAAAATCTCGTCCTACTTGGGCATGACCCACTTAGCCTTGCTGCACCTCCCCTATTTTAGCCATTCCCGATTGATGAGGCTTGAGGCTACGATTACCTTTATAGAACACATCTATCTTAGAATGCTCATCGTCCACCTCACGATGTTCTGAAAGCATTCAATCCATACAAGTTCGTTCTGGGTTCGAACGAAACCGAAGGCATTATCTCGTTACACTCATTTTGGAATCACCCTCAGAGTTAACGACGATAACCCTTGCACTTTGAATCTTCATCTTGAATCTGAAAGTACTACCCCGTTAAACTCGTATTGGAATCACCCTCAGAGTTTTAACGACGAATAGTCCTTACACCTCGAGTCTTCACTCTTCACTTGAGATTCACGACCTATCGTTAATTTGGATCGATGTGGTTTTCGGATATCCAAATCTAGAAACCCGATCCCGGTCTCATCGAAATCCAAAACGTATCTTTTAAGGCCAAGTTGTTTTAGGGTTTAAAACAATTCAATTTTATTATTTATATACACACAGACAGATAATTCACAGATTCACAATAGATAATCAACATTATCATCATAAACAGATAATCCACATTATCATTATCAGAAGATAATCCATATTCTCATTACAATGCAACCAATGCATCCATATCACACGACATTACTTATCTCATAGTTGAGATTTCAAACCATTCAAGGCAAACAATATCATCCATTCACAAGCAATGATTAATAATCACACCAAATATAATTAATTTAAAATGAATTAAATTAATTACATCATTTCTAATTAATTTAAAGTGAATTAAATTAATTACTTCATCAATATAAATCTTGCTTACATAACCATTGATTAATTACAAATTAATTAATTAATTAATTAATTATCCTCTAATTAATCACCTTAATTAATCACCCTTGATTATTTATTCTTTAATTACATTCAAGTAATTATCCTTTAATTTATTTCACAAATTAATTACTCTTAACCAAAAACAACAATTAACCTTTAATTACTTCTATAATTAATTAACTATAATTAATTACATTAATCCTTAATTAATTACATTAATTAATTACCCTTAATCACTTATCATTGATTAATCAGTCTTAATTAATCAACCTTAATTACATCATTAATTATATTGATTAATGGTCCTCAATTAAATTTAAATTAATTACTTAATTAAATTAATTACTTAATTAAATTAATTACTTAATTAAATTAATTACATTAAGTAATTAATCTCAATTAAACCATAATTATTAATCACCTTTGATTAGTCACGTTCTGTAATTAACTACCCTTAATTACTTCATTAAATAAATTAATTACTCCTTAATTAGTTTCTTTAATTAATCCCTTGATTAATTATAAAGTAATTTAATCCAAATTACTTCCACAATTAAACCATCTTCCACTAATTACATCTAGTAATTGTCATTAACTACTTCACTAAGTAATTATACTTCATTAATTACATTAAGTAATTATTCATCAAATCATAAAATTAATTAAACTTAATTAATTAATTTAAACTAATCACATTAAACTCCATTAATTACATTAAGTAATTAATTTCTTAATTACTTCCATTGAGTAATTAAACTTAAACAACTTCACAAATGGTTATCTTTAATTAATTAATATAATTAATTGTTAAAATTAATCACATTAATTAATTGTTAAATAATCCTTGGTTAATGACCTTTATTAACTATAAAAATTCTTTAATTACTTTTCTTAAGTAATTAACTTAGATTAACCATTATTAATTATAAATTAATTTATCTTTAATTATGTATTAATTAGATTCTAATTATTTAATTAATAAAGTGTTAACTGTAACTTAATTAATTCATAATTACTTGATTAATTAATCTCTAATTATTAATTAATATTCTACATAATAATCCTTAATTACAGATTAATTGTCCTTAGTTAATTAATCTCAATCATTAATTAATTAATTTAAGCCTTTAATTACTTATTTAATTAATCCAAATCATTAATTAAATAAATAAATTAATTATCCATTTAATTTCCATAAAAATTTAATGAATCACAAATCATTAATTTCTAATTTACTTTAAGATCAAACTTTGTTCTTATTAAGGATCAAGTTCTCATTTACAAAGTATTTTAAATCAATTTACTTTAAATTTACTTTCAAATATCATTTTAAATTTAAGATTTAAAATGGATACAAATTATCGTTAACAAAGTTTAAACATATTTCTAAAACCTTTTCGTTTCATAAGTTAAAGAAATACTCATTTAATAAATAAGTTTAAAAGGATTTAAAACAAAACTCATATTTAAATTCAAATCAATTTAAATTACACTTTAAACATTCAAAATTGTTTAAATCATTTAAATTTAAAAACTTTCCTTCATTTCAAAATTGGAATACATATTTAAATTTGAATTCAGATTAATCTTCAGATTTTAAAACTCTACTTACATTTTAAAGCTTTATTTTTAAAATTCAAACTACTTAAACATTTTAAAGTAGTTTAACAATTCAAGTTTAAAAACTTTATTTATTTTAAAACTGAGATTTAAACTTAAATTCTAAATTTTAAACCTGGATTTAAAACTTAGTTTAAAACTTTGCTTTTCATCTTTAAACTTCTGTTTGAAGTTTTTAGACAAAACATTTTAAATTTTACTTTTAACTCATTAAAGTTGTTTAAAATAATTTATTTTTTTAAATATTTCTTAAATTTCAACATAGGATACAAAAGTTAATTTGGATCCATATCTCAAAATCTGATTTAAACTTTATTTAAAAAATGATTTCAAATTTCAAAATCTGTTTTTAAAAAAAAATCAAACAGACAGGTTTCTAAAAAAAACTGTAACAAACTTCATTGACCCGAGCCGACCCAATTTTGCTTCGAGTCCAACCCTATGCAACTTCGAGCCATACACAGAAACTACTCGAGTAAATCTCGAGTCCACCCCATTGCTTCCACCCAGGCTAGCATTAGGAATCAAAAGTGCACGGTGCACATGCACCGTGCCTCTGATCAACTCCAGTCATCGACGACTGCTTCCTCACGTCGGCGATCAACCCCATATCCAAACACAATCAACAGATCATCCTTCCATAGCTCGAAATTGAATTCGAGAAGAAAACCCTCTGTTGTAGCTTCCTCGATGAAAAGCAACATCATCCAGTATTTTTCCAAGATTCACTGATCACTCCTCCATCATCTGGAAGAACCCCGACCCTTTCAACCTCATGGATCACCAGAAAATTCTAATATTCCCATTCCATTTCAAACCAAACTGCACCTTCATCTTATTTCTAAAAATTCATGATTCTTGTGTTAAAAATCATATTTTAGTTGATGTATTCATTTTTATAATACTGTATGTACAAATTAAAAGGTTTGAGTTTTGATTTTATCTAACATACACAGATGTTTTTATATTTCCAAAGACAACAAGCTTCATTTTTGACTTACTTAAAATTTTAAATTTTAACCTAAGATAAATCAAACAACTTTGATTTATAAATTACATCCTATTAGAAACTAATTAAAAGATAAGGATTTTAAATAAAAGTTTGGGCCTGGAAAACAAAACAGAACATAGCAATTATAAACATCATGCACACAAATACATATTCACATCAGACATTCACTTATATATCCATGCAATACTTATGCCACCAAATTTATTTTAAGTTTAAAAGTTACCCACCCTTTTTAAAAAGAGGACAGAGCCTCCAATCCTTTTGCTTGGGTTAAAACTTGAATGTTGAAATGCCTCTGATTTTTGAAAATAGTTTCTGAACTTGAAAAAGCTTTGATCACTGAACTTTAAAATCTTGAGTTGCTGGAGCTTAAAAACTTATTTTTAAATAAGATCTACATGCATGCAGATGCTTTGAATACCATATTTGAAATGATGTAAGCATTTGATTTTTGGGATGCTGACAGGTTGTTGTTTCTCGAAAAATTGAAAGTGGTATGCAGGCTTGATATTGGAAGTGGATTACAGGTTTCAATGCTTCAGGTTTTAATAATGAAGATGAAATTTTCAAGCTTTGCTCTTGTTTCTGGTTTTATGAAGTATTAATTCAAATTTGCGTTTGAAAATGAAAATAGAAAAAAGAAGAAGATAAGAAAACATATGTATTTATGAAGGCTGAAATTTGATTTTATTGAAATAAAAGAAAAACTAAAATAAATTGACACTTGTGTTAAATCTTTACATTTGTCACTTTAATTGTTTATTACTTAACACATGTTAAATTAAGTTCTAGGATGTTTACACTTGTCTTTTAAGGTTAATATGTTATAATTAAATGTTAATTAGTATTTAGTTAATATGTTAAATGGTACTGAAGGATGATGCTTAAGTAATTAGTTAATAAGTATTTATATATGTACAAATAATTTTTAAAAGAAATAAAATAATTGTATTTATAAATAAAAGTTTATACAAATATTTTAAAATCCAAAATAATTTAAAATATTTATACTTTAAATTTCAAAGCTTTAAATTCAAATTCAAATCAAATTCTAAAATTCAATTTTGAAATGAAGTTATATATATACATATATAACTACACAATTCAATTTTGAAAAACAACTATTTTTATTAAAATCTATTTGTTAAAAACAATACATTATTATGTTTTGAAAATAACCAATTTGATAACTTTAAATAATTTATAAAAGAAATTGTTTCTTTATTAATAAATTACTTATTTTATCAAACTATATTTAAAAAGAAAACAAACCTTATTGTAAATTTTATTTAAATTTAAACTTAAGTTAAAACATATTTTAAACCATTTAAACATTTACCTTATGTATTTAAAATCATATAGTTATTTATTATATACTTTTAAAAAGCTTAATATCGAATAAATCAATTTCCAAATTATCAAAAATATATATATTAGAAAACAAGATTTATTTGTTTATTAAATTTAAAACAAGGCTTATCTATTTACAATATATACATATTCTATATACATTATAAATAGAAAACAATTTATTAGCTTTTAAAAGATAAAATCTATCAATTAAATATTTATCTAATTGGATTATTAAATTAATTCCAATCTTATTAACAAAGATTATCAAATCAATTTAATTTTTTAATTCAGATTATTAAATTGATATTGCCTAGAATTCCAGGTCATCACATTCCTTCCCCCTTAAAAGAATTTCGTCCTCGAAATTTAAAATAAAGGTAATTAATAATCTCATTAAAGATTTTAATTTTTAAAACCCAAGCATATATCAAACATATGCTGACAACCATAGCAACCAATACATCCAGTCAAACTAATCTAACTATCTAGACAAAATTCTGGATAGAGTTTCCTCGAGTTTCCCAAGTATATATACCGGGATACTCGCCCTACAGAATCCAAACAATCAACACTACTAATCTATAGAGCTCCTACTCATCTAGATCTACAAAAGTAAATAGCATATCAGACTACAGACGAGTCAGACTCAACAACCAAACCTTCCTTTAGAACTGCTGGTTCGACAATCTGAGATAGATCATCCACGTACTCCCTCAGAGATACGTGAAACACATCGAATCCCAGTTATCCAAACAGGCAATTCAATCCTGGAAACCAAACACTTATCCTTACAAGAATACAGAAAAGATCCAAAACATCTCGGAGCTAGCTTTCCAGTCTTACCAAAACTTATAGCTCCTTCGATCGGAGAAAACTTAACCAAAATCAAATCTCCGACTCCGGACTCCAAATTCCTTCGTCTGTCATCCTCAACCTTCGTGATGCCTCTACAAACAAACTAGACCAAAAACAACCCAACACAAAGATCCTCCAAGATCAAGGACACCAACTCTACTCCTCAAATATCAGAAGACTAAACTCACTTCTCCTGTCCGGAAAAGAAAAACAGAAGCACTCCCAAACTGCTTCCGCTACACAACTCTGATCCGAAGTAGATAAGAATGCTGTTGTGGAACACGAGCACAAACTGGACAACACATCCCAGAAATATGGTTCAACGGATCCATATAGGAAACTCAGAAATTCCTCTGAAACCTGAGCTGCTTCACCAACCTCTATCTCTAGTAATCATCCTTCAACCAAGCTGAACCACTGGTTCCACTCCTGGAATCCTGCTCGATAAAAAAAACTCAATCTCCAGATGCCTCAAGCAAAAGATAACCTAAGAGAATACTCAACTATCGCAAGTCACTTTTGCGATCAACCCAGATCAATTTCCAAGGAAATACCGTTCTCTCTTTACCAATCAGAATAGCTTACGCTGGCCTAGCCAATCCATCGAAGAAACGGATCCACTATGCTGCTTCTGAATTCCACCTCCTGAAAACTGCTCGGCCAGAAACTTCCTTGCCGGCACCCAGAATACTCCGTGCTGCATTGCTGACACAGATGCCAAAAACTTCCTAATCCAAAGCTCTTCGAGAAACTCAGACCTCATGCCAAACAGAAACGCCCTGCTGAACTCAGCCACAACACTGAAGCAGACACACTTCCTAAAACTTGTTCCAAAGAAAACATCTTCGGAGACAATCCATGGTCACTGCATCTCATCACACAGCTACTACTTCCTGAGGTATCAAGATACCATCACTTGCTTCTACTCAACCGGCAAATCCAAACTCAACTTATCCAAACTTCAAAGATGAACTCCGAACCTTAACAGGTTTCCTTCAGAGATCGATGAAATCTTTACACCACTGCACAACTTACTCGAGACGGTATTAGGTCTACAGTCTCGACAGACACACTTCCAACCTCAAACATACAAACTCCAGCCAATGGTAGTCGCGTTACACACCACTACCCTATCTACCTTTGTAAATTATATTGGAAAACCTGAACAGGTAACCCAACAGATAGGTAGAAATATATATATATATATATATATATATATATATATATATATATATATATATTACAAATACGCTCTCTCAAGAAAGAAATCACTCCAAAGCCTAGGTATTCACTCAACCTAGTGCTCTGATACCACTATAACGACCCGCCACTCATCTCCACAGAATGATGCATCATTAATAAGAAAGAAAGGGATAGAAAAGAGAAAGAAAGAGATGAAACAAGAAACAACGCTTCGGAATCTAAATAGCGGAACGAATAAATTGTATTAATAACATAAGTATTACATAGTATACAATCATTATCCGAGTTACACAGATTATACAACACATACCAGATAGTTATAAACACCTGTCTAGTTATATAACTCAATACAACTCAGAGAAAACACAGAGATATCAAACACAGCGGAACACTAAACATATCTACAACGCTTAAGCCTCCTGCTCCATTGCTCCTCCATAACTCGTCAAAGCTAACCTAAATCCCTTGGCTACTCGTAAAAATTTGAGTACCCAAGAGTTTAAAAAAAACAGAAGATAAACTACACGTCAGACATGGGTCTGGTGTGAGTAATAGGTTAAGCTTGCTTAACTTTGAAAAACCTTTGAAAAGATAAGGTATCACGTAAGACTTCCCACACATAAACATGGAAAAGTTTTTACCTTACGCTAACCAAAACATTTGATAGCAAATCCAGTGATATTATAATAGGTCTAGGATTTTCAAGTAAATATGAAATAGCCGAAATTGTTACATGATTAAATTCCAGCTACTAGCCACAAATGTGGGTAATACAATCAAAACCGATGGCACTTATTGGATTTTGGATTCCATACAATGGCAGGGCTATTGGGGTACCGCCCGTCACAGTACGTGGCCTAGATCAACGTACCAAGGATTACTCCCAATCCCCTGCAACACAAAGCCGGAACCATTCCTTACTGAACAATCCCGAACAGGACAACCCGCAGTTGGTGCGCATATCAAACTGCCCACTAAGCCGAATAAAAAGGGACCTCTAGACAGGGGAAAATCTCGTCCGACTTGGGCATGACCCACTTAGCCTTGCTGCACCTCCCCTGTTTTAGCCATTCCTGGTTGATGAGGCTTGAGGCTACGATTAACTTTATAGAATACATCTATCTTAGAATGCTCATCGTCCAGAAATATGGTTCAACTGATCCATATGGGAAACTCAGAAATTCCTCCGAAACCTGAGCTGCTTCACCAACTCTATCTCTAGTAATCATCCTTCAACTAAGCTGAACCACTGGTTCCACTCCTGGAATCCTACTCGATAAGAAAAACTCAATCTCCAGATGCCTCAAGCAAAAGATAACCCAAGAGAATACTCAACTATCGCAAGTCACTTTTGCGATCAACCCAGATCAATTTCCAAAGAAATACTGTTCTCTCTTTACCAATCAGAACAGCTTACGCTGGCCTAGCCAATCCATCGAAGAAACGGATCCACTCTGCTGCTTCTGAATTCCACCTTCAGAAAACTGCTCGGCCAGAAACTTCCTTGCCGGCACCTAAAATACTCCGAGCTGCATAGCTGACACATATGCCAAATACTCCCTAACCCAAAGCTCTTCGAGAAACTCGAACCTCATAGCAAACAGAAACGCCCTGCTGAACTCAGCCACAACACTTAAGCAGACACACTTCCTAAAACTTGTTCCAAAGAAAACATCTTCGGAGACAATCCATGGTCACTGCATCTCATCACGCGGCTACTACTTCCTGAGGTATCAAGATACCATAACTTGCTTCTACTCAACCGACAAATGCAAAATCAACTTATCCAAACTTCAAAGATGAACTCCGAACCTTAACAGGTTTCCTTCAGAGATCGATGAAATCTTTACACCACTGCACAACTTACTCAAGACGTTATTTGGTCTACAGTCTCGACAGACACACTTCCAACCTCAAACTTACAAACTCCAACCAATGGTAGTCGCGTTACACACCACTACCCCATCTACCTTTATAACTTATATTGGAAAACCTGAACAGGTAACCAAACAGATAGGTAGAAATATATATATATATATATATATATATATATCAAAATCACAAATACGCTCTCTCAAGAAAGAAATCACTCCAAAGCCTAGGTATTCACTCAACCTAGTGCTCTGATACCACTATAACGACCCGCCAATCATCTCCACAGAATGACGCATCATTAATAAGAAAGAAAGGGATAGAAAAGAGAAAGAAAGAGAAGAAAGAAGAAACAACACATCAGAATCTAAACAGCGGAACAAATAAATTATATTAATAACATAAGTATTACATAGTATACAATCATTATCAGAGTTACACAGATTATACAACACATACCAGATAGTTATAAACACCTGTCTAGTTATATGACTCAATACAACTCAGAGAAAACACAGAGATATCAAACACAGCGGAACACTAAACATATCTACAACGCTTAAGCCTCCTGCTCCATTGCTCCTCCATAACTCGTCAAAGCTAACCTAAATCCCTTGGCTACTCGTAAAAAATTGAGTACCCAAGAGTTTAAGAAAAACAGAAGATAAACTCCGTGTCAGACATGGGTCTGGTGTGAGTAACAAGTTAAGTTTGCTTAACTTTGAAAAACCTTTGAAAAGAAAAGGCATCACGTAAGACTTCCCACACATAAACATGGAAAACATTTTATCTTACGCTAACCAAAACATTTGATAGGAAATCCAGTGATATTATAATAGGTCTAGGATTTTCAAGTAAATATGAAATAGCCAAAATTGTTACATGATTAAATTCCAGCTACTAGCCACAAAAGTGGTTAATACAATCAAAACCGATGGCACTTATTGGATTTTAAATTCCACACAATGGTAGGGCTAATGGGGTACCGCCCGTCACAGTACGTGGCCTAGATCAACGTACCGAGGATTACTCCCAATCCCCTGCAATATAAAGCTGGAACCATTCCTTACTGAACAGTCTCGAACAAGACAACCCCGTAGTTGGTGCGCATATCAAACTGCCCACTGAGCCGAATAAAAAGGGACCTCTAGACAGGGGAAAATCTCGTCCTACTTGGACATGACCCACTTAGCCTTGCCGCGCCTCCCCTATTTTAGCCATTCCCGGTTGATGAGGCTTGAGGCTACGATTACCTTTATAGAACACATCTATCTTGGAATGCTCATCGTCCATCTCACGATGTTCCGAAAGCATTCAATCCATACAAGTTCGTTCCGGGTTCGACCGAAACCAAAGGCATTACCTCGTTACACTCATTTTGGAATAACCCTCAGAGTTAACGACGATAACCCTTACACTCTGAATCTTCATCTTGAATCTGAAAGTACTACCCCGTTAAACTCGTATTGGAATCACTCTTAGAGTTTTAACGACGAATAATCCTTACACCTCGAGTCTTCACTCTTCACTTGAGATTCACGGCCTATCGTTAATTTGGATCGAAGTGGTTTTCAGATATCCAAATCTGGAAACCCGATCCCGGTCTCATCGAAATCCAAAGCGTATCTTTTAACGCCAAGTTGTTTTAGGGTTTAAAATAATTCAATTTCATTATTTATATACACACAGATAGATGATTCACAGATTCACAATAGATAATCAATATTATCATCATAAACAGATAATCCTTATTATCATTATCAAAAGATAATCCATATTATCATTACAATGCAACCAATGCATCCATATCACATGACATTACTTATCTCATAGTTGAGATTTCAAACCATTCAAGGCAAACAATATCATCCATTCATAAGCAATGATTAATAATCACACCAAATATAATTAATTTAAAATGAATTAAATTAATTACATCATTTCTAATTAATTTAAAGTGAATTAAATTAATTACTTCATCAATATAAATCTTTCTTACATAACCATTAATTAATTACAAATTAATTAATTAATTAATTATCCTCTAATTAATCACCTTAATTAATCACCCTTGATTATTTATTCTTTAATTACATTCAAGTAATTATCCTTTAATTAATTTCACAAATTAAACAGCAATTAACCTTTAATTACTTCATTAATTAATTAACTGTAATTAATTACATTAATTAATTACCCTTAATCACTTATCATTGATTAATCAATCTTCATTAATCAATCTTAATTACATCATTAATTATATTAATTAATGATCCTCAATTAAATTTAAATTAATTACTTAATTAAATTAATTAAATACTTAATTTAATTAATTACATTAAGTAATTAATCTCAATTAAACCATAATTGTTAATCACCTTTGATTAATCACGTTCTGTAATTAACTACCCTTAGTTACTTCGTTAAATAAATAAATTACTTCTTAATTAGTTTCTTTAATTAATCCCTTGATTAATTATAAAGTAATTTAATCCAAATTACTTCCACAATTAAACCATCTTCCACTAATTACATCCAGTAATTATCATTAATTACTTCACAAAGTAATTATACTTCATTAATTACATTAGGTAATTATTCATCAAATCATCCAGTGTTTAAAATTAATTAAACTTAATTAATTAATTTAAACTAATCACATTAAACTCCATTAATTACATTAAGTAATTAATTTCTTAATTACTTCCATTAAGTAATTAAACTTAAACAACTTCACAAATGGTTATCTTTAATTAATTAATTATTAAAATTAATCACATTAATTAATTGTTAAATAATCCTTGGTTAATGACCTTCATTAACTATTAAAAATTCTTTAATTGCTTTTTTAAGTAATTAACTTAGATTAACCATTATTAATTATAAATTAATTTATCTTTAATTATGCATTAATTAGTCTCTAATTATTTAATTAATTAAGTGTTAACTATAACTTAATTAATTCATAATTACTTGATTAATTAATCTTTAATTATTAATTAATTTTCTACTTAATAATCCTTAATTACAGATTAATTGTCCTTAGTTAATTAATCTCAATCGTTAATTGATTAATTTAAGCCTTTAATTACTTATTTAATTAATCCAAATCATTAATTAAATAAAGAAATTAATTCTCCATTTAATTTCCATAAAAATTTAATTAGTTACAAATCATTTAGTTCTAATTTACTTTAAGTTCAAACTTTGTTCTTATTAAGGATCAAGTTATCATTTACAAAGTATTTTAAATTAATTTACTTTAAATTTACTTTCAAATATCATTTTAAATTTAAGATTTAAAATGGATACAAATTATCGTTAACAAAGTTTAAACATATTTCTAAAACCTTTTCGTTTCATAAGTTAAAGAAATACTCATTTAATAAATAAGTTTAAAAGGATTTAAAACCAAACTCATATTCAAATTCAAATTTAAATTACACTTTAAACATTCAAAATTGTTTAAATCATTTAAATTTAAAAACTTTCCTTCATTTCAAAATTGGAATACATATTTAAATTTGAATTCAGATTAATCTTCAGATTTTAAAACTCTACTTACATTTTAAAGCTTCATTTTAAAAATTCAAACTACTTAAACATTTTAAAGTAGTTTAACAATTCAAGTTTAAAAACTTTATTTATTTTAAAACTGAGATTTAAACTTAAACTTGAATTCTAAATTTTAAACCTGGATTTAAAACTTAATTTAAAACTTTTCTTTTCATCTTTAAACTTCTGTTTGAAGTTTTTTGACAAAACATTTTAAATTTTACTTTTAACTCATTAAAGTTGTTTAAAATAATTTATTTTTTTAAAACTTTCTTAAATTTCAAACTAGGATACAAAAGTTTATTTGGATCCATATCTCAAAATCTGATTTAAACTTTATTTAAAAACTGATTTCAAATTTCAAAATCTGTTTTAAAAAAAATCAAACAAACAGGTTTCTAAAAAAACTGTAACAATCTTCATTGACCCGAGCCGACCCAATTTTGCTTCGATTCCAACCCTAAGCAACTTCGAGCCATACACAGAAACTACTCGAGTAAATCTCGAGTCCACTCCACTGCTTCCACCCAGGCTACCATCAGGAATCAAAAGTGCATGGTGCACATGCACCGTGCCTCTGATCAACTCCAACCATCGACGACTGCTTCCTCACGTCGGCGATCAACCCTATATCCAAACACAATCAACAGATCATCCTTCCACAGCTCGAAATTGAATTCGAGTCTTCATCTCAAACCTGTAAACAAGCTGAACAAAACACCAAAACCTGGAACATACCTCGTCCCCGATCTTCCAACCACCGGAATAGCAGTGACTCCGGCCACAAACTCGTCAATGGCCATACTTCCATCTCTCCAAACCTCACAGCACTCGATCAAACATAAAAGCCGAGTCGGTCAATTAACTAAGCCTATCAAAAACTAGGGTTCCAGAAGAAAACCCTCTGCTGTAGCTTCCTCGATGAAAAGCAACATCATCCAGTATTTTTCCAAGATTCACTGATCACTCCTCCATCATCTGGAAGAACCTTGACCCTTTCAACCTCTTGGATCACCAGAAAATTCTAATATTCCCATTCCAGTTCAAACCAAACTGCACCTTCATCTTATTTCTAAAAATCTTGATTCTTGTGTTAAAAATCATATTTTAGTTGATGTATTCATTTTATAATACTGGATTTACAAATTAAAAGGTTTGAGTTTTGATTTTATCTAACATGCACAGATGTTTTTATATTTCCAGAGACAACAAGCTTCATTTTTGACTTACTTGAAATTTTTAAATTTTAACCTAAGATAAATCAAACAACTTTGATTTATAAATTACATCCTATCAGAAACTAATTAAAAGATAAGGATTTGAAATAAAAATTTGAGCCTGGAAAACAAAACAGAACAGAGCAATTATAAACAACATGCACACAAATACATATTCATATCAGACATTCACTTATATATACATGCAATACTTATGCAACAAAATTTATTTTAAGTTTAAAAGTTACTCACCTTTTTTAAACAGAAGACAGAGCCTCCAATCCTTTTGCTTTGGTAAAAACTTGAATGTTGAAATGCCTCTGATTTTTGAAAATAGTTTCTGAACTTGAAAAAGCTTTGATCTCTGAACTTTAAAATCTTGAGTTGCTAGAGCTTAAAAACTTATTTTTAAATAAGATCTACATGCATGCAACTGCTTTGAATTCCAGATTTGAAACGATGTAGGCATTTGATTTTTGAGATGGTGACAGGTTGTTGTTTCTGGAAAAATTGAAAGTGGTATGTAGGCTTGATATTGGAAATGGATTACATGTTTTAATGCTTCAGGTTTTAATAATGAAGATGAAATTTTCAAGCTTCGCTCTTGTTTCTGGTTTTATGAAGTATTGATTCAAATTTGCTTTTGAAAATGAAAATAGAAAAAAGAAGAAGATAAGAAAACATATATATTTATAAAGGCTGAAATTTGATTTTATTAAAATAAAAGACAACCGAAAATAAATTAACACTTGTATTAAATCTTTACATTTGTCACTTTAATTGTTTATTACTTAACACATGTTAAATTAAGTTCTAGGATGTTTACACTTGTCTTTTAAGGTTAATTAGTTATAATTAAATGTAGTCAGTATTTAGATAATATTTTAAATGTTAATGAGGATGATGCTTAAGTAATTAGTTAATAAGTATTTATATATGTGCAAATAGTTTTTAAAGAAATAAAATAATTGTATTTATAAAAAAAAGTTTATACAAATATTTTAAAATCCAAAATAATTTAAAATATTTATACTTTAAATTTCAAAGCTTTAAATTCAAATTCAAATCAAATTCTAAAATTCAATTTTGAAATCAAGTTATATATATACATATATAACTACACAATTCAATTTTGAAAAACAACTATTTTTATTAAAATCTGCTTGTTAAAAACAATACGTTATTATGTTTTGAAAATAACCAATTTGATAACTTTAAATAACTTATAAAAGAAATTGTTTCTTTATTAATAAATTACTTATTTTATCAAACTATATTTAAAAAGACAACGAACCTTATTGTAAATTTATTTAAATCTAAACTTAAGTTAAAACATATTTTAAACCATTTAAACATTTACCTTATGTATTTAAAATCATATAGTTATTTAATATGTACTTTTAAAAATCTTAATATCAAATAAATCAATTTCCAAATTATCAAAAATATATATATTAGAAAACAAGATTTATTATTTATTAAATTTAAAACAAGGCCTATCTATTTACAATATATACATTTTCTATATACATTATAAATAGAAAATAATTTATTAGCTTTTAAAAGATAAAATCTATCAATTAAATATTTGTTTAATTGGATTATTAAATTAATTCCAATCTTATTAACAAAGATTATCAAATCAATTTAATTTTTTAATTCAGATTATTAAATTGATATTGCCTAAAATTCTAGGTCATCACAAAAGGTGAATAGAAATTGGGTTTTAGCGTGTATGCATTCGTGGCCTTGCTTGGGGAAGATAATTATAAAAAGGGATAAGGTGTACCATTAATTACTTAAGTTGGTAATTAATTTATATAATTCGAATTCTTACAAAATCAATAACTTTTGCATGCGACGTCCAATCATGACAATGGCTTTGCCATTGCGCTTGTAGAAATATTTTCTATGACTTGGGTTTGGCTTGGACTTGGGCGAGTTAACTCACCATTTATGTTGTAGATGCTGTGTATATAATATTTGTTACGTTAGATATAAATTATAATAGATAATAATGCAAGTTATTACTTTTGGACCCCCTTGCTTTTGAAAGCAAGTAACAATATTATATGT
The DNA here is from genome assembly GCA_030765085.1 of Allium cepa. Lineage (NCBI taxonomy): Eukaryota > Viridiplantae > Streptophyta > Magnoliopsida > Asparagales > Amaryllidaceae > Allium > Allium cepa. Next base: position 585,431,446 of record CM060935.1, read on the forward strand.
AGTATAATCTCTATTTTAAACCCTCTGAAATATGTAACGCGGCCTAGAATTGTTGTTTACACGTTTGATCGTATGTCATGAATGTTTGAAGTGAAATAGTCGCTATGAATGCACTTTGAAATCCCTTGTATTTGATATATGTTAAATTGGTTATTATACTGTGAGAACAATATTTGATTATTCATTACACAAATTTTGGTGTATTTGACGTAGAATAATTGGTTTGGAAAGTTATAAAATTTGTGAATGGAAATTGTGATGTTTGAGGCGAAAAGGTCCCTATGGATGCACTTTGAAATCGCTATGTGTTTGGAAATTTTTAAAGTTAATTTCGAAAGACAACATAGGACTTATTTGTATTATTATTAAGCACTATAAGGGTATTTATTGTTAGAAAAATATCAAAGATTAAAATATATATTTATTAATTATATATGAATTTTTAAAACAAGGATGAAATTATAAAACATGATTTTATGGTTTTTAAATAAATTATATAAAAGTACTTTTAAGTAATATTTAAGACAAATGATTAAAACTATAGTATAAGTATTTTTAAAGTATTCTTGAAGTATTCTTGAAGTATTTTTGAATATATATATATATAGTTTTTAAAAAATTAGTTAGATATTTTTTTAAAATACATAGAAGCGTATTTAATATAATACCTTTTAAATTATTTTATAATTTTATTAATTATATTAGCTTATAAACAAATTAGTATGCATATAAATACATAAATCATTTTAAAAAGGTTTTTAATAATATATATAATTTTTTAAAAGTAAATTAAGTATTTTATAAAGATAATAAATGAAGTTTGGAGTTTAACACTTAGGTTAAAATAGATTATTTTGAGAAGTTCGGTTAAAAGAGTTTTACCTTAATTTATAAGTGCGGATATGGTTTGAAATTTCAATTAAATATCTCAAAGTTAATGATAAGTATAAAATGGCTTTGGGGTTGTAGTAAATAATGTTTTAGTAACATTAGTTTTCAACCCTTATTAATTATACTTTGGAATATAATTATATATTTAACTATGAAAGTTTTAAAGATAATTATAAGTGAATAGTTTTGGGTTATTGTGATAATGTTTAAATAACACTCATCTTAAACCCTTATAAAAGCAATTGGATCTTAAAGGAGAGTTTTAAAAACAACGATTAAGTAGGAAGTGATTTAAGTTTGTAGTAAACAATGTTTTAGTAACATTTATTTTTAAACTCTTAAATTATATTTTAAAATACAAAAATATTGTTAAATGAAAATGAACATACTTAGATCTTTAATAATGAAATTTTGAAGATAATAAAAAATATGAAATCTTTTGGAAAATGATGGGAAGGTATATGTTTAAAGTATAAAAGAGATAAGGGGTTTATAGTAACAATGTTTAGGCAACATTTGTTTTTAACCTCTTTGAATTTATTTTAAAATAAGTAAATATTTTTAAGTGATTTGTTAATATACTTATACCATTAAGATTACACCTAGAGATGAGGAAGGGCGTAGCAAGCGACGAAATGCTTCGGGGAGTTGAAAATAAGCATAGCTCTGGAGATTCCCGAATAGGTCAACCTTTCGAACTGAGATGAGAAGTAATTCCTCATTGGTAGCAAATAGTTATCTATTAAGCGGAGGAAAGAGTACTATAAAGAAAAAAGGTTATGTTCCTATTCTTGAAAGAACGGACTAACAAGGTCAGCTTCCTAGCCAACTTTCATAATTAAATGTCGTCACTATATGGATAACCCTTTTGTGAAAAGAACTATTACTGATTGGTAGAGCTAAACTAAGGAGTGTGAACTATACAAGCTTACAATAACATTTGGTTAAATGAAAGAAAAGGCTCCGGTGTATAGAGAGGACCTCACTGTTTACAAAGTAACCATAAAAAAATGATGGAACCCACTATTTTTTCGCTAGAATTTATTCTTTGCGGGTATTTTAATACGTTTTGAAGTAATGGAAAGTGTATAAATGAATAGTGTAATATTGGAACACCAGTATACATCTTTTATAAAGAGAAATTAAATATATATACAAGTATATAAAGGAATTTTTTTATTAATAAAGGAGTATTAACTAATAAAGGAAGTTTTAATTAATAAAGGAGTATTAATTAATAAAGAAAATTTTAATTAATAAAAGAGCATTAATTATAAAGTGAGTTTTAATCAACAAATTATTATTAATTAATAAGAAAGTTTTAATAAATTAGAAGTTTGGACTAATGAATGAATTTTTATTAGATAAGAAAGAGTTTTACTAATAAAACAGATTTAATTAATAAATGATTAATTAAGTAAACGGGGGACTAAAAGTCAATTATGCGGCTTGATCATGCTTTTTGTATGTTAATCATGCATTGTGTGTTTACTTGTTTATGGAAAGTATTTAGTTGTGTACGTAGCACGAAAGCCGGCAAAGCAGACTTGTTTCTATCTTGTAGAGTTAAGAATGATGATTCGAGTAGGATGTAGAAGCAATAGTGGTCTAACCTACTGTGCTTCGCTCCTGACCAAGGGATAGCGTAAGTTAAGAAGGTTGGAAACGTTATAAGTATACAAGACTTGGTTTCTATATTTGATCATTCTCATTGTTATTAAATTTGACCAAATTAACTTGGGAAGTATCTAAAAGAAACACAAGAATTGTATAGTACAGTTGTTCACTTGGTTATGATATAACCAACGAATAAACTTGTCTCACACTTCTAGGACAAATGATAAGGAAATACATCCAGATAGGAGAGGATCTCCACCCTTATGTATTGTCTGTTTATTTTTGAAAAAAGTGGAGTCGAGTTAACCAAAAATCTATCAATTGGTTTAGGAATATTCGATAAGCGGGAGAGTGTACTTATATAAGATGACTCAAAACCATAACCACTTCAAAAACATATACGTTTTCTATGTTTTGGAAGAGGTTCGCGATCTGTTCAAGATGATGGAATCTACATAAAGATTTGAAATCTGATTGAAGTGCTTGAACCCGTGTAGAGGTTCATGATCTATTCAAGATGTTGGAATCCATGTATGATTCCAATATTTATTACGATATCAGAATCCATTTATTGTTTTGAGATCTGTTCGAGTTGGGGCTTGTATTATGAGATCAATTCGAATTGGGGCTCGTGTGTTAGGATGCTGAAAGTGACTTCACCATTGGAATGACAGAAACCAAAGTAGGGGTGCATAGCTAAAGAATTTAAAATAAAGCCAATGGATACATGCGACTCCAGGCCTAGTGGTACTTTCGGTTATACATGCGGAAGTGAAGTGTTCGATGTTCATGAAACCAAATATTTTAACCTAAGGTATATTTTATCTGGAGATATATGCTACTTTCGAAGATATTTTTGATCCTTATGCTGGAGATCTGCTTTGATGTACTTAGGGCGTCTCCATGAAAATCCTACACAATTATGGGAATGTGCCTAAGCGGTTCTGATAATATAATTATTATTGTTGTGTGTACACGCATGCAGCACAACTATTTCTTATTTATATCCATCACCCTAGACATTATCTATTATATCGCAATATGTACTTATTGAATGTTGGTTCTTTTAAGGGCATAACCGTTATGGCATTCCATGCGATCAAAAAAGTGCTGTTATATGTTGATCACACATTTCTTAAGTTTATCACACTAGAATTATGTCTGACATGTGTCTTTTATTTTTCCTAATTCCTCGTGTACTCTTTCGGAGGGTCTGAGAAAGGCTGGTTTTCGTGATGTTAATTGAGCTCTTGTAGAGAGCTATATGTTTACCTACAGTAGTATTCTACTTTCCACTACATAACTTTATGTGTGTATATATCCGCAATTGTAAGGATGAGTTATTATAACTATCCAGACTGATGATAATACTCTGATTAACAACTCTGAATTACTAGTATACTAGACTAGCTCTGTGTATTATCTTTTGATATTATATGTTATCATTTCACTGTGAGATTATGATGTTTTTGTTCTCCTCTTTCCTGTTCCTTTCTTTTTCTTCTTTTTATTTACCCTAGTGTTCCACCTTTTCGACACTTGGATACTCAACAGCGAATACCTAGATGTATTAATGCCGACATTCGAAGGTCAAAACGGCTGGTAGTTACAACTGGTATCAGAGATGAAGGTTAAGTAAGAACCTTGGCTTTGGTTGGGTATAACTCATTAAGAGATAGGTAATGGAATGCCATATTATGAATTGAGTGTATTATATATGTGAGCGTATATGTGTTTGATATATATTAGTAATATATAAGTATAAGTTGGTAGTGTGGTTGATATATGTAAGGATTAATGATTTTTATCTACCATCCCTCATTTGTTAGCTTAGTCATGCTCGGCCAGTTTATGAGTGTTGACTACTATTTGTTAATTTTTGTTTTGTGTTTAACCAATTTATAAGTAATTTACCTTTTACAACATGGGTTGGGTGGATAATAATTTATAGAAACATTGAAATGAACACCTTTAATTTACATAGTTTGATTACAAGGCGTTCGGTGACAATGTTGGATTAAAATGTTAACTTTAATAAAAGATGTTATTTACAATATGAAAGAAAAGAAAGATATTTTGGAATAAATATTTATGATATTTTTTTTATATAAGAAAGTGAATTCATATAAAAATGGTTTATAAAACATGGTTTATAAACAAAAAGGAATTAAACTGAGAATTTAAGAACTTAAATCCAGATGTTTCAAAAATTACATTTCAAGGTTTTCAGAAAGAATATTATTATCATTATTGATAGTATTTTAGAATATAAATATTTAAAAAAGGACTTTAAATGAGAGAGAAAGTACCAAACTCACTTCTGTAGTTAGAAAATAATTACGTCGATGACTGCAGTATTATCGACATTAATTTTGAGTTTCAAAGTAGGGAAAGCAACAATAGTTGTTTTGGTAAAATAGAATTAGAATTAAACCCCGAAATTATGATTTGATATATAAAAGTAACGAGTATACATTATTTCAAAATTATTCGAAATGAAATCCATTGTATAGTTCTTAAGTTTTTTGTTAAGTATATTATGGACTCATGTATCCTATTCATTAGGGTATTTTGGCTGTGCATCATATTATGATATGTTGTTTGGTAGTTTTCATTTGTTAAAATAAAACAGAATTTTTAAAAAAATTGGACAGACGGAAACTTCCGAGCTAGTATAGAAATTGGTAGCTATCTGATTTTTTTAAAATTTACAATTTGAATTTTTATAATATTCATTCTTAGAAGTTAGCAAGTTAAAAATAGTTTTAACTTTGTTGGACATAGTTTTTAAGTAAAATGAATTTGATGCCTTATATATGTTCTTAGGGTGCAGAGGAATATTACACGAGTATGAACTTAAGTTATTAAATGTTTATAAACATAAAGTTTGATTTTTATGAAATGAATCATAAATAGTTTTACTATTGGATAAGAAATACTATTTGGATAAATGAATGTGGTTGAAAATAAACTGGTATAGTTTAGAAAACAATAAATACATAATTGGACGCTGATCGCTTTATTCACATGATTGTTCTTGATCTAATATTCGAATACAAGATTTCGAGGTGATTTACAAGGGTTCGAACAAGGATTTTTCACACGATTCTCGACGGTGAGCACTTGATACAAATTCTTGAAATAATTCCAAAGTTTTCTATCATAGTATGTCTATATAAGGTAGACAAACTTTTAATCAAGGAACTAGATCGGAGTCTGCATTAGAGTGGTCAAGTTATCTATACTAGTTTGGAAGTGGTAATTATGTGATCGAGTGACTGATTAGATTCGATATTGCATGAGGGTGATCCATGCACACTGTATGGGTTTTAGTATATTTGTATACTATGTTTTTTTACATTATGTGGAGTTTAGGTGATGACTCTTTAATCTATTATGAGGTAGGATGCACGATTGACTAAGTAACAACACGAGGATGTTGAGCGGAAGATATGCTTAGTAGATTGTTTATCATCCTCGTGTGAAAAGAGGATTTTTAAACATGAGTAAACTATGGGGAATGTTTCATAGTGATTGTATTACTTTTATGTATTGATGTGTTATTGTTGTATGTGTTGCACATGTTGGAATTTCAAGGATGAAATATTCTAAGTGGGAGAGAATGTAGTGACCCGGAATTTTCGAATACTGCGCATTTAAATATTTTAATCTTGAATTTAATGTGATTAAATTGATTTAGTAACCTTATTAACCCCCTTAATAATAATTGATGAAACGAAATTTGTAATCCAATTTTACTATAAAAATAAATAGTTCAAAAAAATATCAATAATATGATAAGAAATTGTTTTATCAATAAACGACCTCAAAATGCATGAAATTATTATTCCGGGATACCGTCTAAAACTTTGAAAAAACTAGTTCCATGAGGGCCAGAATAATAAGGTAATGTACGTCGATGAGTTTCATGATGAGCGCATGTACCATATGTTTGTACGAGCTCGGAACATGTGACGTTTTAATTAGAGAAATTAAAATATAATACAAATTTTATTATATAAACGCTATCACTCCTTTAGATATTTCAAATTCCTCTCTTTCGAAAGGAAATGTTTTATGCAGTATATGGGATTATTTATATAATTAATTATATCTCTGTAGTGATTGTTTTAGTTGTCGTTACGATGTTTTATGCAATATTCGTTTTGACCCAAATAAAGTGCATTTCGAAGAATATTTTCCTCAAGATTTAAATATATAAGCTTACTTTTGATTTAAGTATATGAAGATATTTTCTAAGTGTTGAAAATGAAATGATTTGTGAATATGCCTATACTGTTGATATAAGTATACTGAAATGTTTTCCAGTATCGAAAGATTGAAATGATTTTGTAAATATACCTATTTTAAAGATAGTAGAATTTTTTTTTGAAAAGGGATTTAATTAATAAAAGATTAATTAAATGGGTCCAGCGTTTGCTTGGCGCGAGATATTGTTTGTTGCTTTGATAGTTAAATAACCGACTATCAAATTTGGCATTTTTATCTTGTTGGTCTGGAGAGACCGGAGTCGAAATTATCCAAGAGCCACTTCGCACCAATGTATGCATTCGAAAATGCAGGTCCATGATGATGATTATTAAAGACAGAGATCTTCATGATGTAGTGTTGCTTGCCACTAGACCCTCGGGGAAATTACCATATCATATACTAATGGTAGCTGTAGTGCTCCATTATGAAAATCTACGATGCAAGGACTGCTCGCTACTAATTCTAGAGGTAATTCCCTACAGGATGTGGTAGGAGAGTTCCTCCGATTTGTCCGGTTCCTGAACAACTTGTGCAGATGAATGTTTGACATTGCATTTCTAAGAACCACGTACATTGGTTTTTACAAACATACATCTATTGGTGGTTTAGGAATTAACTCTCTTACACTTAACACCCCTACCTTAGACGTACGAGCTCAGAGGTTGTACTTTTGTGAAAATCAATTAGTGTGTTATTGGAACTGGCAACGTGGCATTCAAAGTGGAATGTGCTATGTGAAAGGTAAACGTTACCTCAAGGCTCATCAACAGGTAATGGCTTAAATAGGGAATGCCGTATGGCTAAATGGTTCGCGGCCATTAGGGTATAGTCTTCACCCTTCTAGAATTATTTATTTCCGCTATGACGTCAGATTTTAAATTTATGTTGTGTATGATTGTGCCAGGATAGGTCGGTTACGACCGGGATGATGTCATAGTCGGTTCTATCCACCACCAGATGGGCTTATGGGTTGGCCGATCTTGCCAGGTGCAGAGATTTCGAAGATGTCGATCATTGGTATATTCCTCTAGAAATGTATTGTGTGGAAGGTAGTTCCTTACCTGCCATTATATGGAAATTCAAACTCCAATACGAGCCTGCCATTTTATTTGTAGAGCCCACTTTGTAGCTAATATGCTAGAATTTAATAATGCAACAATTTCGGCTATGATTGATATTATTTGTATAATAAACACTATTATAATATAATAGAATTTGATATGAAATGTTTTGGTTATTGTAAGGGAAAAATCCGTCTGTGTTTATGCGTGGACGAGGTCTTACGAGATACTTTTTTTGTTAAAGGAAAGTTTTAATAACTTTACAATCCAAGTGAGATGTGTTTTCTCACGCAGTTTACCAAAATGATCCGGCCGTTCTTCCCCTTCAATGCTCGGGTTAGACCGAGTATATTTACAGGTGCAGTTTTGATGCTTTGGAGCTTCAACAGACGAGCTGGAGGCCTTCTGGTCGTATCCACGTATATGTTTATTTTTCCGCTGCATTGTCATTTAAATTATCAGCATTTGTAAGGACATGTCATTATAACTGTCCAGGCTAATGATTAGTTATTGATTGTAGTACTCTGATGGATGTAGGTATATTACAGTTTCCATTTTGAAAAGATCATTGATATTATATTATATGTTATTCCACTACGATTGTGAGATTCTGTTATTGTTTTGGGTTTCTTCTCTTTTCTTCTTCTCTTCTGTCTTTATTCTTTCTCCATAACAATGGGGTTTTCCGGCATTCGATTGCTCGGCATGTAATATGATGTATTAGTGTCGATTTTCGAGGGTTGGAAATCTTGTTTGTTACATTTGGTATCAAAGCTGAAGATTTAGCGAGAACCTTGGCTTTGGGGGGAATAACTCATTAGAGATAGGGTCAGTAGCACTCTAGAATGAGTCCGAGTGTGTGTGTGTGTGTATATATATGTATGTGTGTGTGTGTATATATATATATATATATATGAGCACATATTTTTTAGTGAATTTTTTTTATTATGTTGATTGGTCAATTGAGATGCTTATGGATTCTGGTTAATACGAGTAATTAACGTTATTGATAGGAATCTCTAAACACTTGAACAAAGCAGTTCGACATGGTACTGTTTTGAAATTGGGTAAATAAAATAATTTTACCATGATTATTTTTATATATAAAGGAATAATTCTTCAAAAATTTATTATGAAATGTATTGGTGATTGGTTGTTAAGAAATGACAATGTTACTGTTATCATTTCTTGTTTGTTGTTTTTGATCAAATAAAAAGTGATATTATAATGTAAGCAATATTAACAATTAAGAATTGATTTTACATAACCAAATGGAATTATATAGATACAATGTATAAATGTGATTTATCAACTGAAAGGAAATGGGATTTCTAAAGTATATTATAAATATGATTTGTGAGTAAAAAGAGTTTAAAAGCTAGGAATTTTGGAATTTAAATCGCGTTGATTGATTTTTGAAGTTTTGGAAAAGAATAATAGTAATATTTAGAAAATATTTTGAATAAAAATATTCAAAAAGGATTTTAAAAGGAATAAAAGCACAAAACTCACTTTGGTCGCTGGAAAATAATTTCGATAATGATTGCAGCATCATCGACCTTCATTTTCGGGTTTCTAAGAGAGGAATTGCTACCATTGGAATTTTGGTCTGGTAAAACTATTTTTGATTTTAAAATTCAATAGGATGATTTGATAGACCAAGGGGGTTTTGTGTATATATGATTTCAAAAATGATTTGAAATAAATAAGAACAAGATGGATAAACTCTAGAAATTTTCATTGAGTAATTAATGAAAAATATAGGAAAATAAGTATTATAACTTATAAATTTTAAGGATAAGTAAGTTGACACAAAATTTTAAATTGTGGAATATGAATGTTAAGAAAAGAAAATTGAAATGGAACTTAACTTGGGTTGAGTAAATAAAATGAATTTTGAAAAAAAAAATCAATTTAGTTAACAAATTTTTGGAAATAAAATTGATTTAGATTTGAAATGGGTTAATGAAGGAAGTAATTAAATTAATTAGTGAATTGAAAATGGTTTTGGAATATGGGTGAAATATTGAAATTAAGCAATTAAATTGAGTTAAATAAAATTAGATTGATTTGTAATGAATACAGACTTGAGTTGCAAAGTGATAATAAACATAAAGTACTTGTATGAAATGTTTATAGACTCAAGTAAAGTTTTATGAAATGATTCGTAAATGAATTTAGTATGAAGTGAAATGTTGTTAAATATAAAATTTGAGGAAATAATTCTTAAGTAACATAAACATTGAAATAAATGTACTAAGAGATAAATGAATGTGGATAGTTAAATGTGAATTAATTAAATGTTAAAAAGAAAATCGAAATTGCAAATTAGTATCATTATAAACTATATGTTTGGATATCATTGTTAGATAAGATGCATGTGTGTAAAATCGAGAGCTGGTTTGATGCGTTTGATTTCATAAGGAAATTGGGTTGCCCAACTGAAAGGTACATATTACTGAAACGACCCGCAAATCCGTACCCCTTGAGTCAACTCTATTCTACAACAATCAACTCAAGTTGCACAGAAATACGAACCATTTGGGTTTAAGAAGAAGAGGTAGAAGAAGAGAAAACAAAATCAACATCAGAATCTAACCATCGCAGCGGAGTAAAATATAATAGATAATAAATACTCTTTACTCAAAATCAAATATATCTGTTTACATACATTACATCCTCAGAGTACGTCAGTCACAGCTCACATCAATGTCATACAATGGATACACAACAACTCAACACAGCGGAAATATATATATATATATACAAGTACGAGAATACGTATCGTCATCCAGCTCGTCTTCTGAGCTCCACAACATCATATCCTGTATTCTATAATACTCGGTCTGACCCAAGCATTACAGTTAAATAACACCCGAGTCAGTCTGGAATACCAGCGTGAGAAAATCACATCCAATTGATTATTAAAGTTTCAAAAATCCTTTGAAAACAAAAGCATCTCGTAAGACCACGCCACAAATAAACATGTCGGGTTTTTCCCTTACGATAGCTAAAACAATTTTTATAGAAATCCTCTGATATTATAATAGGGTCTATATACAAATACTTATAAAATAGCCGAAACTGTTACATTCATTAAATTCCAGCTACTAGCCACAAAAGTGGGTAATACAAACAAAACTCGTACAAGGCTCGTAGGGAGAATGGATTTTCAACTAATGACTAGGCACTGGGGTACCACCTATCACAGTACGGGGCCTAGATCACCGTACCGAGGATTACTCCCTTCATCCCCTGCAACACAAGGCCGGAACCATTCCTTACTGAACAGTCCCGAACAAGATAAACCCCGTGGTTGGCGCGACCAACCACCCACTAAGCCGAATAAAAAGGGACATCTAGACAGGGGAAATATCTTGTTCTGCTTGGGCATGACCCACCTAACCTTGCTGCATATCTCCTGATTTTCAGTCATTCCCGATTGATGAGGCTTGAGGCTAAGCGTTACCTTTAGAACGTTTTCACTTAGAATGCCCATCGTCCACCTGACGATGTTTCGCAAGCATTCGTCCATACAAGTCCGTCCCGGGTTCGAACGGAATCGAAGGCGCTACTCCTACTAAATCCATTTTGGAAATATCCTCAAGATTAGTAGCGACTAGCCCTTACACTTCACTGCTCCATCTTCGACTCCGAACACTTTTTTCGCACGAAACGTACAAACCGGATCGAAGTGGTTTTCGAGAAATAAATCTCGATCCCGGTCTCTTCGAAACGATCAACGCAGTTGGCCAATATTGATAGTCGGTTATTTAACTATCAATTAATATTCACAACATCCATCACACAATAAATAATTTCCCAAGTCATTTATTAACCTCAAAAATATCTTCTCAAGATATATTTTCTATTTTCAACCCTTTGAAAACAGTTTCCAAAACCATCTTTCTTTTCAGAATAAACTTCCCAAATATTTCCTATCTCCTCTGAATATTACCAAGCACAAAACTAGATTTTTAAAATAATTTTAAAACACTTTACTTTAAAATATATACTTATAAAACATTTAAATTAAAGCTACTTCAATAATTTGTCAAAAATACATACTATGTGAATATTTGAAAATAAAGTTACTTAGTAAATATAAAACTAGATTTCTTCTTTTAAAAAAACAAAATACTAAGTTACGTCTTAATAATTATTACTAAAATAGATTAAAAGAAAATCTTACTTGAGACTTTAAATATTAGACATAATAAATTTTACAAAACTTGCTTTCTTTAAAAACAACTTTTAATCTTTTAATTTATATTTAAAAATTTACTTTTTAAAAACATGTACTTGGCTATCCAGAGAAAATTCCAACTTCAATCACTTAAATCAATTTTCCCAAATTGATTTTCAATTTACTTTATTTAAAATAAATTTCTTTACTTTCTTAATTCATTTTAACATTCATTAATTATGGACTTATTATTAATGTTATTATTTCCCGTTTGTTTTTAAACCTTTTTAAGTGAAATATACGGATTTCAGTTTTTCCCAACTTCTTCATTATTCCTATTAATAATTTAAATATTAAATTTTAAATAAATGTTTTATTCTTTTAATTAATATCACTGAAGATTAAAATTCATTAGCTCTTTGTTTATTCAAATTTCCTTTCTATACTCAAGATTTATTTACTAGAATTTTTAAGTCACTTTATTTCTTTCCAATTCATTTAAAAATTTATTCAAATTTCTATAATTATTTTACTTACAATTTCACTTCTTTTATTATCTTACAAAAATCCAATTTATATATTTTTGGTAATTCATCATACCCAGTTATATCCAATCGAACCATAGCATTCAATATACCAATAAAGATCATCATAGGATATCAAATAAATCACAACAGAGGGTATTAAATAATTTAAATAAATATTGAGGGGTCCAGTTGGATCCCTCCAACCTGTTTTCCCTGCATCCACAGACGTTAGCATCACATAATATGCCAATTCCAGAATATATCATACTATAGCACATCAATCAATCAATTTCAACCATTCATCCATCTCCTAAGCACGTTGCGTCATCCATCCATCCAGTCGACTGAATCCATCGTACACCAGCCTTGAGGAACGTGCAACCGATTAAGTTAAACCCGCATGTCCATGGCCTGGTAAAAAGGAGGGTTAACACTTACCCCCCAAAACATGCCTTGCTATTGGAAGGTGTGTTTTGAATAGCCTCAAATCTGATATCCAAAGTCCACATCCTTTTTGTAACCATATCATCAAATCCATGACCTCTCCGGGCTTAATCTTGATTTTGTAGACCTCGCCGGGTCATGTTATCCTGTTCCAGCCTTGACTTTTCCATCACGGGCTTGTATGTTCTCCGGCCTCGACTCTCCGGTCAAAGACTTTGATATTCACCGGCCTCAGCAATCCGGCAAAGGATTTTGATATTCTCCAGCCTCGGCACCCCGGCCAAGGACTTTGATATTCACCAGCCTCGACTCTCCGGTCAAGGACTTTTTACATTCTCCAGCCTGGACTCTCCGGTCAAGGACTTTTTATATTCTCCGACCTTGACTCTTCGTTCAAGGACTTTTTATATTCTCCGGCCTCGACTCTCCGGTCAAGGACTTTTTATATTCTCCGGCCTCGACTCTCCGGTCAAGGACTTTTTATATTCTCCGGCCCCGACTCTCCGGTCAAGGATTTTGATATTCTACCCGAGTCCATTTCTTCGCTCTCCGGCGAAGGGACTCTTAACTTGTGATCATTGCCCCGTCTCTCCGGTCGGGACAGTAATTATAAAACCTGAACTGTTTATTACATTGATCCAAAACCAAATATAAAACCAGAAATCCATATCAAAAATCAAACATCCAAACCAGAATGGGAAACCAAGAAAAAACCAACCAAACCGGGAGTTCAATCCAAACTCCAAAACCATACCAAAGAAAAGTAAATGTCCGAAATACGAAAGAGAAAACCAAAGTTTGCAGAAAACTAGAAAGAAAGAAGGATTTCATAGAACCAAGTAGTACGGTTTTCAGTTATCTCAGAGCACGCCTAGGGACCGTCCTCAATCCCGTACGTGTGTAAGTGACCTAGCCGTATTACTTTGAGTTCTATTACTTATTCAAAACCATGAACCTGTTTAGTTGATAGTAAACCGGCGTTGACCAGACCCAATGCCGCCATTGCTAGAGGTAGGTGGTGGTTGCTCTTGCTCCCCTGCCGTAGTTCGATTCCTGACATATTGCTGTAGGTGACCATTCCTTACATGCTCCTCAATGATATCCCTCAAATGCCTACAGTCGTTTGTGTTGTGCCCATCCAGCTCATGGAATAGGCAATGCTTTCCCGATGTTCGTTCGTATTCTGAAGGCTCTCTCTTTGCTGGCCTTCGGTATTGGAGCCGCCCTCGAGTGTCCAGGTAAATCCTTTCTAGAGTCTCAGTTAAATCTGTGTGAGAAGAAAACTTTGACTCCCTCCGAGGTTTCTTCGAAGTGCCACCATTTCCATTCGTTTTCCTTTTTCCTTTATCATCTTTACTTAGATCCTCCCTGGATGGACCTCCACCCCTCACTGCATAGGCTTCAGCCTCTCTCCCTACTCTCTCAGCCTGCGCATCCTCCTGTCTCAAGAACCTTTCCGCCTCATGATAGAACTCCCCGAGATCCCTCGGTGGGTCCCGTTCCAATGATATTTTGAAATCCGAGTTATCCGCGATTCCCGAGACAGCTACCATCAAAACCATTGACGGGTCGGGTCGATCCACTGAGGCTACCGCTGCGTTGAATCTGGTTAAGAAGTCCCTGAGCGATTCCCCTTTCCATTGCTTCATAGATGTCAGATTCATCACGTTCTTGGGTCTAACTATGTGGACCCGAAACTGTCTCATAAACCTCTCAATTAGCTCTGTCCATGTGCCGATAGAACCATTCTCCAGCTGTCTAAACCACATAGCTGCGATATCTGTCAAATACAATGGGAAGCATCGAGCCATGACCTCATCCGATGCCCCCAGTACCTCCATATGCCTTATGTATTTCGTCAGATGAACCGTTGGATCCGCCTTCCCATTATACATTTCCAAATTTGGTAGCTTAAATTCGGGTGGGTTCCTAGCTTGCCTGATAGTAGGAGTAAAGGGACTCCTATTTACATCCTCCAAGTCTCTATTTACCAATCCACCTCTCATAGCCCGTCTAACCATCTCCGCTAATCTGTCGTTGCCCCCAAGATGTAATCCTTGTCCATCGCCTCTGGTCTACCCCCCGAGTTTATGAGGGAATTCTGGCACATACTCCTCATCTCGCACTCCTGCACTCCTGTTGGTGTCGGGTTGCACAACATCGTCTGGTATCCCTCCATGGGTTGGTCCAACATTTCCTGGTGGTATGCCCCCAAGTCTAGATCCATCTGGATTGATAGTTGTTTGCTGATTGGGGGTTGCCCCCTGCCGAGCTATTCCCTCTGCTTGCTGGTTGAGTGCTTCTGATCCAGCTCCACGGATCTGAGCTCCTGCATTTTCTGTTTGTGCAAATTGTCTGAGAAGAGTCTGCATCATCTCCTCTTGTCTTTTCATCATCGCCTCCATTTCCTCTCTAGTGATGTAAATGGATGCTCCACCTGCTCCATCTCCAGAGGAAGCCTCTTGACTTCCCTCCTGATTGCTCCTTTCCATTACTTGCTTCCTTGCTGATGGTCTGGCCATTGCTCTTTTAAGTCCAAGTTTCTAACTCCAAAATTCCTGACTGCTTCAGTTCTCAGTGAAAGCACCAAAATGTTAGCGCCAAAATTGATAACTAACACCCAAATGTAAATGAAAGCACCAATTAACAGTTACTGATAACAGATAGAGTGTGTGTAGAGAGTAATAATATGAAGAACAGTTAAAATTAAAAGGAAAGCAGTAAAGAACAATAGATTTTATAGTGGTTCGGCTAACTCTGGCCTACGTCCACTCCAGAAGTTTTCTTTCTTATCGATATGAGAATCAGTTATAGTTACAAAGTGGTAGGCTAGCCTTAGCCTTAGAAAATAGAAAGTCCGAAAGCAGAGGAGAAGAAGAAGAAGAAGATAAAAATGAAGTCCCTTTTTCTGAAGCTCTACGTGCTCTATTTATAGACACGTCCAGGTAGATGTTGGGCTCTCTGAATGATTCCGGCCCACCAAGGCCATATGCCGGACCGTGCTTCCCATTGTAACCGAACTACTCGTGCCGAACAACAACCATGGCCGTACCATCCTTCGCTAAACCCTCAGGCCGACCTACCTCCTAATGCCGAGCCAACCTCCTAATACCGAACCAGGACCTTATGCCGAGCGGCATCTGCCGTCCTCCTCCTTATGCCGAGCCACCATCGGATGCCGAACCATCCAAAGGCCGAGCCACTAATGAGTGCCGAACTACCCCGATGCCGAACGATGTCTGATGCCGAACGAGGTTGGATGTTGAATGATGCTTCCATGCTGAACACTCGTCCAATGCTGAACGATGCCATCATGCCGAACGCTAGTCTAATGCCGAACGCTACTTCCATGCCGAACGCTGCTAGGATGCCGAGCGATACATCTAATGCCGATCGATCCCTGATGCCGAACGATCCGTCCTGCCGAATGACCTACCATGCCGAACGATCCCTGATGCCGAGCGACCTACCAATGCCGAACGATCCATCGTGCTGGTCGACCTACCATGCCGAATGATTGCCAATGCCGAACCATATTTCCTAGACCCAAACTATAGTTGATCCATCTTTATCCAGTCATATTTCCATCTCCTAAGCACGTTGCGTCATCCATCCATCCAGTCGACTGAATCCATCGTACACCAGCCTTGACGAACGTGCAACCGATTAAGTTAAACCCGCATGTCCATGGCCTGATAAAAAGGCGGGTTAACACCACCTAACCTTGTTGCATATCCCCTGATTTTCAGTCATTCCCGGTTGATGGGGCTTGAGGCTAAGCGTTACCTTTAGAACGTTTTCACTTAGAATACCCATCGTCCACCTGACGATGTTTCGCAAGCATTCGTCCATACAAGTCCGTCCCGGGTTCGAACGGAACCGAAGGCACTACTCCTACTACATCCGTTTTGGAAATATCCTCAAGATTAGTAGAGACTAGCCCTTGCACTTCACTGCTCCATCTTCGACTCCGAACACATTTTTCGCACGAAACGTACAAACCGGATCGAAGTGGTTTTCGAGAAATAAAACACGATCCCGGTCTCTTCGAAACGATCAATGCAGTTGGCCAATATTGATAGTCGGTTATTTAACTATCAATTAATATTCACAACATCCATCACACAATAAATAATTTCCCAAATCATTTATTAACCTCAAAAATATCTTCTCAAGATATATTTTCTATTTTCAACCCTTTGAAAACAGTTTCCAAAACCATCTTTCTTTTCAGAATAAACTTCCCAAATATTTCCTATCTCCTCTGAATATTACCAAGCACAAAACTAGATTTTTAAAATAATTTTAAAACACTTTACTTTAAAATATATGCTTATAAAACATTTAAATTAAAGCTACTTCAATAATTTGTCAAAAATACATACTATGTGAATATTTGAAAATAAAGTTACTTAGTAAATATAAAACTAGATTTCTTCTTTTAAAAAAACAAAATACTAAGTTACTTCTTAATAATTATTACTAAAATAGATTAAAAGAAAATCTTACTAGAGACTTTAAATATTAGACATAATAAATTTTACAAAACTTGCTTTCTTTAAAAACAACTTTTAATCTTTTAATTTATATTTAAAAATTTACTTTTTAAAAACATGTACTTGGCTATCCAGAGAAAATTCCAATTTCAATCACTTAAATCAATTTTCCCAAATTGATTTTCAATTTACTTTATTTAAAATAAATTTCTTTACTTTCTTAATTCATTTTAACATTCATTAATTATGGACTTATTATTAATGTTATTATTTCCCGTTTGTTTTTAAACCTTTTTAAGTGAAATATACGGATTTCAGTTTTTCCCAACTTCTTTATTATTCCTATTAATAATTTAAATCTTAAATTTTAAATAAATGTTTTATTCTTTTAATTAATATCACTGAAGGTTAAAATTCATTAGCTCTTTGTTTATTCAAATTTCCTTTCTATACTCAAGATTTATTTACTAGAATTTTTAAGTCACTTTATTTCTTTCCAATTCATTTAAAAATTTATTCAAATTTCTATAATTATTTTACTTACAATTTCACTTCTTTTATTATCTTACAAAAATCCAATTTATATATTTTTGGTAATTCATCATACCCAATTATATCCAATCGAACCATAGCATTCAATATACCAATAAAGATCATCATAGGATATCAAATAAATCACAACAGAGGGTATTAAATAATTTAAATAAATATTGAGGGGTCCAGTTGGATCCCTCCAACCTGTTTTCCCTGCATCCACAGACGTTAGCATCACATAATATGCCAATTCCAGAATATATCATACTATAGCACATCAATCAATCAATTTCAACCATTCAAACAATTATTTTAAAATTTAATCATTTAAATTTAAATTTAAACTGAGTGAGATTAACTCACCTTTGCTTTGTTTTGTAATCCACTTCCATATTGCCTTGGATTTCCAGGTGTTTGACCTTAAATAAACAATTTATATAATTTATTAATATTTAAATTAATCGAACAATTAATTTCTGATTTACAGTTTAGTTTAATTTAACTAACTAGTGGTTTTATTTTTTTTATTTTAAAGTTCTCGTTTTAACAAATTTCCTTAAATAAATTTATTTTTAGTAACTACAATCAATTAATCTGTTTATTTAACAAGTTTATTACTTATAATTCATTTTTAAAACCAGCTACTAAATTAAAATGTGCACATACAGGTTTATTTCTATTTACCCCTTTTTGTTCAAACCTAATAAAAATTATTTTCCTGTTTCAGTAAATATCGGCAATAATTTACTTCACCGTATAAACATATATTTACAAATATAGATCTCTAAATCGAGGATAATTTTTTTCCTTTACAACAGCAGTATATCTATATCACTGTTTTATAAACCTATTGTTATATTATTATTCTCCTTTGTAAATAACAAAACAGTAGTTTTTTTATAGTAAACCCTTCTTCTTTTTTTATGCATATATATATATATATATATATATATATGTAAATCTGTAAAACAGAATTTCTTTTCTGTGAAATGTTTACCCTTTATTTTAATTTTATTGATTCAAACATCTAATCCTACAGGGTACAAGTATCATAACTAAGCAAAAATTATCCAAGAACAACAGATTACCAGATATCGACTCGATCGCAGCTTCACTTGGCAACGAACACGACATCATTGATGTCGATAACTACCCACAGTCGCGCTCCCCTTTCCTCAAACGATTGTGAACAGCCCTCGACCCCCCCATCGAACTCGCGATGTCGATTCAATTGAATCGCGTCCAAACATGCTCGCTGTTCCAGGCATGGCTCGCTCGAAAATCTGCTACCATCGTGAATCCACTGAGCTTCCGCGACTCTCGAGCTTGACAAGGCGATGATGGTCGAATCGATTCCCTCCTCTTACCTCCTCGAATCGAGGTAACATCGATTCTTGCTGCAGAAAACTGAAGAGGGAGGACGCGCGATCGAAAAAGAAGGCGACCGCCATTGATTGTTCGAATTATATTAGGAAATGAGGACAGCCATGTTATCTTGACCTTGATTTTTATTTGAAGAGAAGGGGACAGATTATTTTTTTTTTCAAAAACATGGAGGCTCGGCTGTAAATATAAAAGGGGGAAAAGAGACACGATCATTGTTGTTATGTACGAGAGGAGACAACGATAAGAAGGAAAGGCAGCTGATTGAGAAGGAATTTCGGCTGAGAATAAAATAAAATAAAAAGAAAGCGTGTTTAAGAACGCACCTATGATATTAATTTGATCAACTAAAGTTTTATTTAATTTTCAACGCGTTTACTTAACGTACGCTCACACAACAACTCCGATCAATACGAAATTTGAAATCCGATAATAATTCAATATTACGGATCCCATGGGGCTGGTTTCGTCGAATTCTGAGACTGTGCCTCGGAAGGCTATTTTTAAATTCAATTTAAACGATATAAAATTTCAAACTGAACAAACCACTGATAATTTCAATTTTACAACTTCTATTATTTCCAGTGTTATTAATATAAGTTTTACAAACCTTCAAATTATTTTTAACAGGTTTTAAAACTCTAGATTCAACATTTTACCCAACTTCAACTTATTTAATTTAAAAATTTAACTATCAAATAATTGGTGATATTTGAATTCGAGTTAAAATTGACTTTGAAATATTTAAAATCAATTAAATATTCCAATTTCAATTGCTTAAAAATTCTAGGTCGTCACAATTACATTGTTACTTGAATTTGATGATTTTATGATTGAGCCACTTGACTTTTGTATTCTTTTGATGATTTAGGCCCGTAGTGGCGATTTGTGTTTATTTAGATCGAGCTGTGCAAACGAGACACTGGCGAAATTTTCCAAAAATTTAATAAGTTAGAAATTGTGGATGACTAGAACTTGATTTTCGATTATAACATGAAATGATTTGATGGATAATATTATTTGGAATCTGTGGATGAATTTGGAAATTTAGTAAATATAATAACAAGGTTTCAACAAATTGGTTTTGGAAAAGGTTAAGGGCCTAAAATAATTTGGCAAAATATTTCAACTAATTTGTTTTAAAAAAAACGATGGGTTTGGTCATTTTTCTTACCTTGGTAATTTCATGGACGAAATTCTTTTAAGGGAGGAAGAATGTAACGACTCAAAATTTGGGTCATTTGAATTTGGAATATTTAAGTAATTTTAGATATTGAGAAGTTAATTTTGTAGATTAAATAACTTGAAATTGAAAAAAGTGAATTTAAGTTAGAATTTAATAATTGAAATTGGTTAAATAATGGAATCTTGAGTGTTAAGTTAGATAAAAATAATTTCAAAGCTTATCTAAATTCTATTAATAAGAATGAAGATAATAAAACTTTTAAATCTCATTTAAAAGTGATTTAATTTATTTTGAAAATATCTCATTTCAATTAAAGAGTGAAAATAGCCTTCCGCGGCACTATCTTGAATTTCAACGAAACCAGTATCATTTAGTCCATCAAAATGAATTATATTATGCAGTCAAATTTCTTAGCGATCAGACGTATCGTTTAGTCGTACGAAATCGAAACGCATTGAAATTACTATTGGAAATTTAATATAATAATTGGATTCGAAAAACTATCTTCTTTATACGATCGAATTAGGTCTCGAAACAAGTTCCATTGTATTTGGAACAGCAGTATAATATATAGAACGCCTGGCGACACGTCTTGGTAGGAGTTCGAAAATTTTCTAGCATATAATATCATATTTTAATAAAATATCTCCATGCAATTGTCCCATCGACCCACACCTTCACAGTACATAACCCATACCATATAATTTCAAATCCCATATCTTTTCCCACTTTATAAATAACTCTTCTCCTTTAACAAAGCTGGTTTCACGTCAATAAAAAAGAAATTATCAGAGGTTTAAACAAAATCTATTTTGAATTCATCTCTCCATTACAAACTCTCGAATTAGATCTGTTAGAGTTTTAAGGTTATTGTCTTGTTGTCTATGGCCTTGGAATTGGGTGCGTTACTTGTTTGGACTGACGACAGTGGGAAGCTTCGAGCTAGGCTCAGGGTTTTAAAGGATTTTGGGCATCAATGCGAAAATCGAAGCTCTGACTTGGATTGAGTGGGTTGAGTAGCATCAATGGCCATGTTTTGGAGGTGCGGGTGATGAGGGAAGAATCACGATAGTAACAGGTTGAAGCTTTGGGTACCATGGTCGCGTTTTATTGGGTATGGCTGAGCTCGAGTTTTTGGGTATGGGTAGGTCGTGTTCGACGAGGGGAGTTCATTGGCGAAGACGGTTCGTCGTTTAGCGGAGCGATGCTCCGTATCAACTGGAAATCGTGCATACGATAATGGGTTGTGTGTCTCTATACACGTTGAATTTGGATTGGGAAAGAAGGAGTTTTTGAGGGTAATTTTGAAATTATATTTAAGTTGTTTAAATTTTATTTTTTAATTATTATTAACTTATAAAATTTATAACTCCTTCATACGAGGTCCGTTCGAGACAAAACTTTTTGCATTGCGCTCGTATCGACGAGAGATTCAAAATGGAACTAAGTTGGATGGATTTAGAGACTGTTAAAAATTGTGCTAAAATCGGACGTTGTTTGATTTTAGTTCTAAATTGGAACGCCTCGACGGCAACAGAAAATTTTTATGAGTTAACTCACCTCTCTGGCATGCTAATATTTTTATATAAGTGGGAATAATTTTATTTTATGATGATTATTGCTTGTTTGGATGATATATATTAGTTGGATTTAATTTTCCTGCCCTTGGAGCATATGAGACCCTATTACGTTCCCATGTAAGATTGGATGACCCTTTGTATATGAATCCCGCCTCGAAGTGGTTAATTTATATTTCTTATGATTATATAATATCAATGATGCAAGGGGACAGGTTGGATGGATCCAATAAGATTCCTCACCCTATTGATTTTATTTTCATATATATGTTGATATATGATGTGATGGATGTAATATTTGATGACCTGAATTTTTTTTGCTTATTTAGTGCTATGGTAGCATTGGGCTATATTTTTGGTATTTTGAAATACTATAAAATAGTGATTTTGAATTGAAATTATTTTCGAATGATTTTGGAGAAGTATATGTTTTAATAAATTTTAAATTATAAAAAAGGAAAGAAATTGTTTTAAATGAATAAAAGTATGATTTTTGATTTACAAAAATATGGTTTTGGTGAAATAATTTTATATAGAGATTTTTGAATATTTTATACAGGACTTTTAAAAGGAATATTTTTATAAATAAAGAATGGATTATAATTGGAATTTATAAATACTTTTATGAAAGGATTTTTATGAATAAATTAGATTTATATAGAAATGGATATAGAAATGGATTTTTGATGGAAAATGAGTTTTCATAAAATAATGATTTATAAATAGAAATTTACAAAAGAAGTGATTTTATAAAATAGAAGTTTTATAAAATAAAAGGAGATTTGTAAACATAGTTTATAAATTGGGAAATGATTTATGTTGAGATATAAATTATGGATTTTTATTTAAAGGAATGTTGAAATAAATATTTTGATGAAGTTAATGGCTTTGCAAAGTAACTTATTGATTTAAAATAATGTTTTGCAAAATAGTAATTCCAGATGGAGTTTAATGGTTTTGAGAAATGTTTTAAAATGAGATATGCATCGAAAACATAGATTTTAACATTTATTATTGTAATAGATGTTTTCGAAGAAGTAAGGAAGGCATGGACTATAACACTGTTGTTATAGTAAATGATTTCTGAAAGTAAATGTTTTATGTAGTATATGGGATTATGTGCCTATATATATATATGTATATATAAAATTAAATCCCTATACCAATTGTTTTAGGTTGTCATAACGATGTTTTACACAACATTCGTTTTGACCCAAATAAAGTGCATTTTGAAGAAAACTTTCCTCAAAATTTATATATAAACACACACACACACACACACACACACACTCTTTTGGTTTAAGTATATGGAGATATTCTCTAAGTGTTGAAAATGAAATGATTTGTGAATGTGCCTATATTGTTGATATAAGTATATGGAAATGTTTTCCAGTATCGAAAGATTGAAATGGTTTTGTGAATATATCTATTTTAAAGATATTTGAAGTAAAAATTTGAAAACCGTTTTAATTAGTAAAAGATTAATTAAGTGGGCCTAATGATTGCTTGGTGCGAGATATTGCTTGTTGCTTTGACAGTTAAATAATCGACTATCAAATTTGGCCTCTTTATCTTTGTTGGTCCAAAGAGACCGAGGTCGGATTTATCCGAGAACCACTTCGGACAAATGCATGTGTTCGAAAATGTAGGTTTATGACGATGATTGTTGAAGATGGAGATCGTCATGATGTAGGGCTGCTTGCCACTAGACCCTCGGGGAAATTACCCTACCATATACTTATGGTGGCAATAGTTTTCCATTATGAAAATCTTCGATGCAAGGACGGCTTGCTACTAATTCTCAGGGTAATGCTCGACAGGATGTGGTAGGAGAATTCCTTCGGTTTGTCCTGTTCCTGGACAACTTGTATGGGGGAATGTCTGACGTTGCATTTCGAAGAACCACGTATATTGGTTTTTACAAACGTACATCTATTGGTGGTGTAGGAATTAACTCTCTTACACTTAAAACCCCTCTCTGAGATGTACAATCTTAGAGGTTATACTTTTGTGAAAATCAATTATTATGTTGTTCGGATTGGCAATGTGGCATTCAAAGTGGAATGTGCTATGTGAAAGCTAAATGTTACCTTAAGCCAAGGCTAAGTGGGTCGCTCCCATTAGGGTATGGTCATCACCCTTCTAGATGTATTTATTCCCGTAATGACACCGGGTTTTAAATTTATGTTGTGTATGTTTATGGCCACAGATAGGTGGGTTATGATCGAAGTGATGTCATATTCGGTTCTATCGACCACCAGATGGATTTATGGGTAGACCGGTCTTGCCAGGTGAAGAGGTTTCGAAGATGTCGATCCTCGGCACATTCCTCTAGAAATGTATTGTACGGGTGGTAGTCCCTTACCTATCATTATATGGAAATCCAAACTCCTATACGAGCCTGCCATTTTGTTTGTAGAACCCACTTTGTGGCTAGTATGCTAGAATTTAATAATATAACAATTTAGCTATGAATGATATTATTTGTATAATATCAGCTATTATAAATAACAGAATTTGACATGAAATGTTTTGGTTATTGTAACGGAAAAACCCGTCCGTGTTTATGTGTGGACGAGGTCTTACGAGATACCTATTTTTGATAAAGGAAAGTTTTTATAACTTTAAAATTCAGTTAAGATGTGTTTCTCACATTGGTTTACCAGATTGATCCGGGCATTCATCCCTTTCAATGCTCGGGTTAGGTCGAGTATATATATAGGTTCAGTTTTGATGCTTTGGAGCTTTAGCAGACCAGCTGAAGGCCTTCTGGTCGTATCCACGTATATGTTTATTTTACTGCTGCATTGTCGTTTAAATTATCAGCATTTGTAAGGACAGGTCATTATAACTGTCCAGGCTAATGATTAGTTATTGATTGTTGTACTATGATGGATGTAGGTATATTATAGTTTCTATTTTGAAAATATCATTGATATTATATCATATGTTTTTCACTGCAATTGTGAGATTTTGTTATTGTTTTTTGTTTCTTCTCATTTTTTCTTCTCTTCTTTCTTCTTTCTTTCTCCCTAACAAATGGGTTTTCCGACATTTGATTGCTCGGAATGTAATACAGTGGATTTATTAGTGTCAAATTTCGAGGGTTGAAAATCCGGTTCGTTACACCAATGCACTGGAGAAAATCATATCGATGGGGTTTTTGAGGTCAAGTCGAATTTGGCTAAGTGGGATCAAGCTTCATGAGGTTGGGTCAAAGGATGAGAGAACGTGAAGGGTGACAAAATGGCACAGTCCTTTCATCGAACTATAAAGCAGGAGTGAAAATAAGGAGAGAGGTAGATGAAAATTGGGTTCAGCGTGTATGCGTTCACGACCTTGTTTGGAAGGATGATTATAAAAAGTTATTAATGTATTTTTTAATTAATTAAGTTAGTTAATTAATTTATACAATTCAAGTTCTTGTAAAATCAATAAATTTTTCATGCGAGGCCCAATTGAGACGCCGTCTTCACTGTTGTATTCGTAGCGAGATTTTTTATGACTTGGTTTGACTTGGACTTAGGTGAGTTAACTCACCTTTTAATACATAGATGTTGTTTATATAATTTTTTTGTGTTAAATATAACTTAAAATAGATAACAATGCAATTTATTGCTTTTGGACACCTCCTTTCTTTTGAAAGCAAGCAACAACATTATATGTAGTATAATCTCTCCTTAAACGCTCTAAAATATATAAAGTGGCCTAGACTTGTTGTTTACATATTTGACAGTATGTTGTAAATGTTTGAAACGAAATAGTCGATATAAATGCATATTAAAATCTCTTGTATTCGACATATATAAAATTGGTTAGAATGTGATTATATTATGAGAATATATATTTGGTTATTCATTGAGCTATGGGAGAGGAGCTGGATGATTGCCTACCATAATATTCTTATTTCCATTGCATTAGTTATATATATATATATATATATATATATATATATCAGCAATTGTAAGGACAGGCTGTTATATCTGTTTCAGGCTAATGATAGTACTCTAGTTTGTTACTTTGAAATACTATGTATATTAGAGTAGCTATGTGTATTATCATTTGATATTATATGTTATCATTTTGCTTTGATATTCTAGTGTTTTTTTCTCCTCTTTCTTGTTCTTTGTCTTTTCTTCTTTTTCTTTACCCTAACGTTTCGTCTTTCCGACACTTGGGTGCTTGGGATGTGAACACCGTGGATGTATTAGTGTCTACGTTTGAGGTCGAAAAGGCTAGTTATTATAATTCACTTTTGTATCATTAGACTTGAACTACATACATCTTAATGTATTAGTCAAAAGAGTTAATTAACTCCTTTTGTTGCTCCCTTAGAAAGGGTTCTTTGCCTACAATTATCAAGATACAATTCATAAATACCATTTAATTCATAATCACATGATTAAAGAATTATTACTCAAATATATGGCTTAGTTTATAATTCGAAAATTAATTATTAAATTTTTTAGACTCCTTTGTAATTTTTTAGCTAACAAATCAATATTGTTTTGAAAAATATACCATTCAAAATTCCATGTTGTGGATTATTTTATAATGAATATCCATAATATATTAAAAACTACTTCTGTTTCGGTCAATACTGAAAATAGTTATTACTTCATCAACAATATGTGGCAGACTCGAAAGTAATCTTTTAAACATTATGCATCCACTAGCAAATATCACATAATATGCTCCCACTATTATCGTTGTTTCAGTAATAACATTTGATATATAAAGCTCTATTCAACCAGTTAATATGGCTATTTATTTCTTTTGTTGAAACTAATTTACACCTGAGAATTTTGGATAAAACATTACAAAATCAAGAAATATAAAGAACAACTTTTAAATTTTATATAAGAAAAACAAAACATTTGGAATAGAAATCATATTTCTTATTATATGTTAAATGTTTAAAATATTTTTACAAATTGTGCTTCTAATCTCTTCCTAAAGTAGAAGTGGCCATTCACCATCTCTATCCCAACCATGTCAATACTATTACCATTCTCAAATTTTTGCATTATCTTTCGAAAGGTCGAACTAACCAAATGAGAAACCCTTTATTACAAGACTGTCCTAAATTTTTTTATTATAGAAATGCATTAGTCATCCTTAACAGTTAAGGATATCGAATAAGTTACACTAAATAAATCGATCAAATTAACATTTCAATGATCGAATTCCTCGCTACATGTTGATTTGTTTTGTTTCCAACATAATAAGATCTTATTTTATTTAGTCGTATTAAACACATGATATTTATGGTTGACTTGCTCATTTCGTGTGAAACATTATCACTTAGATTTCATATAATACAAACATGAACGTTCACCGTTCAACTTTTGTATGTGATCTATATGGATCAAGTATTCATGCTATTATATTGCCTTAGAGTTAAAAACTATGATAGTACATAGTCTCATTCAAAACAACACTTAAGTAACCAAGACAAGAATGTTTTTAATGGTTGTACAATTTTAGCTCTTATATG
Source organism: Allium cepa (assembly GCA_030765085.1). Lineage (NCBI taxonomy): Eukaryota > Viridiplantae > Streptophyta > Magnoliopsida > Asparagales > Amaryllidaceae > Allium > Allium cepa. Next base: position 585,459,117 of record CM060935.1, read on the forward strand.
GGCCTTGAAGTGACAACATTCCAAAAGATTTATTTTAATTATATTTTCATTTCTTCTTCAATCTTTGATTCATTTTATTTAGTATATTTAATTGATAAACAATTTTATCAATTATATTAGCTGATCAAATTTGTTAAAGTTGATTTGTAATATTTTATTGTACTTATTTGGTTGGTTTATTATATTTTTCTAATAAAGCACCCATTGAATTTGCATCTCTTAAAAACCACAAAGAGATATGGAAATTTCATAAATTCCTTCTATAGGTTTTGGAACCTTTTATCATGTAACTATAACCATGAGTTTGCTCAATAAATCGTAATCCACATATAAGGTTAGTAGCACTTTACTAATTATATCTCATATATAACTCCTAACATATTGTAAACTATGCTCCTAAGAATCTTCATGGCCTTGAGTTTCCTCAATAAATCATGAAGTATATTAGATACCTTGAACCCATCATTCTATGATATCCTAAAGGGATTTGTGTAACCTTTGAGTTTTCTCAACAAAGTTACACATTTGTTCTTACTTATCTATAGCTAATATGTGCATCACCTTAGATATTATACGGCTTGTGTTTGCTTTACAACCATAAGTATGTAAGGTACTGTATTTATATTATAAATGATGGATATCATTGATAATTTAAATTTATAATTTAAAAATAAGTTTGTAGATTATTATCGACTATGTAATGGAAATGAGTATAACGAGTATAACTCATAATATCACATATCTTTCATGTACATCAAATATATACTCCCTTATGTCAGATGGGTTTTATTCATTTTAAACTCCTGCTTTCTTTATACATGTAGTATAGATACAATTAGTTATTAAAACAATTACAGTTTATTAAGACACGCACACGTATATCTTTTTATTAATTAATTTTTTGTAATTAATTTGTAAATATAGCAATTTAATTTGTTTATGTAACTATTATTTTATTTATATGAAGTTTACACCTCTTTATAAAATCGTGTAGTTCATATCTAATATAGAATAATTTTATATTAATTGTAATATTAAATATAATTATTTCAGTCAACCTAATACTCTAAATACTTTTGAATCTTTCATAAGGGTATACCTTAGAAACAGATAATTCCTAAGAGCTAGGTAACGACTAAAAGATCAGTAGATTTTCCACTCACAAGAGTGGTCTTTAACGTTCTTCTTAGTTTAAGCACATTTTCCTTAGACGCCCATCATCTTTGAGACTTATAAAATAATGCCCAATATAGTAGTTAAATATTGCTCACATAAGTAGAATGTAGGCAAAGATACCAATGTTAAATCAAGTGCATCAATAATAGGGTAAAATGAGTGAATTCTGAACCTTTTTCTTTTTATTAAATTGCATAAGATCTTATTTTTTTTATGTGTATAAAGTTTATTTACACTAAATAAAAATTAATATTTAATTAATAAAAGGTTTTGAATAATATTTTAATTTGTTTTATTTATTTAAAATATTTATCTGTTTGTTAATGCTTAAAATAATATTTTTAATAATTTTAATTTAATTCCATAATTTAAAAGGTTGGGATATTAATATTCACAACATGAACATTACAAGAATATTAATATATGAACTACCCTAGGGTATAATGGGAAAATTGACCTTTGTGTCATATGGTCAATGAATTGTAAATGTTTACAATAATGTCACAAGGGAATTATACAGACGTTAAAATTTTATATAATAGATCTATACTAATCTAGAACAGTAATAATCTATATAAAGTAACTCAGCCATTGAATTTTTTTAATATTAATGTTAATACATTTATATATACACATCTATCGCTAATCATATCATTGACCTAGAAAGGTCAAAGACCCAGTTGACTACAATTTGAGTCATTGTTTAATTATTTCATTTCTAGCTCTTTGATGATACAAACAACGTACAACTTTTATACATCATTCTCTCTAATTTTAAGCACTAAACTAATTAGTTAAAAATCCTATAAAATATTAATACAACATTTTTTAACTTATAACATTTATATATTAGTTTTCCCATTGGTAGAATTTGAAAATAATTAAGAATGTGGTTATGTTCACTCTCTGGTGTAAACTTGTTCTTTAGTTAATATTTAAACAATTTAAATATTAACGGATGTGTGGTCTTTGCCGAAACACGATATTAGTCTAGGTTCAATGCTTATCGACCATTTGGGAGAAATCTAATTTTTGATCTAAAATAATCTCATCTGGCAATGATATTTTTTTTTACAGGTATTCATTTCGTCATCACTGTACAATTTGATATCTAGAATTTGCTATAAAGTTAAAAACCCTATTAATATATGTATTTAATAGTGCAAACAACTTTTAAAGTCCTCTGTTCGATTCGATAACATTTAACAATTAATTGATTTACTCTAACAAGAGATTTTGACTTTTAAGTAATATACCAATTACCGTTATCTTTGCCTTCTATAATGAAGGAGGTGAATCCTCTCTTGGGTAGTATCACACTTTAAGTTAACATATTCGTAACAGGCTTACCATGCCAAGTATTTTACCACCATCAAAGTGTAGCCTAGTTACTTAAGATAGACTATACCATCAAGTCAGAAGGCCATTCGTACGTCACTACCACGAGATCTTCTATTTTGACTAAGTTATATTAACATATAAAAGATTCTCGTTAAGTCGTTTAGAGATTATTCCAAACAAACACAAGTATGTAACCCTTTGGTTAACCAAATGGGAATGAGTAAGTCCCTGTCCATCATATTGAAGCATTACATCCACTAGTCTCAATAGACATAACCATATCCTTTTCTCAATACATCTTGACAAGGAACATTTAAGGAGTAAGGGTTTATTTATATATCTATATCGCTTCAATACTCATGGTTACAAACACATTCGTAATTGCAATTGATAAAATACTTCACATATATATTTTCTACTCGTATACGTTTAATAAATGTAATTTATCATTTATATCTTTATAAAAACATGTATAAAAGTAAAATAAGACAAACACATACATCATTTCGAACAAGGTTCTTTCATAATAGTTTTTAGTAATAAATTATGTAATTGCCCATTAGGCATACCCTTAACTCTATTAGGTATCACCTTTAAGGTGGCCAACAACTCAGGCTCAAATCCACTTATTGGTTGGAAATCATACCTTATAATACACGTAAACTATTTTCATTCCCCAAACATAGCAACTAACATAGTATGCCTTTTAATAAGTACGCCAATTACTAAATTACAAGATTAATCCATAAAAGATATCCCGATACAACCATCATTGTTGCCAAAGATTTAATCCTTTTGGGAGAACCAGTACATCAATGATTTATTATCCATGAAGAGCTCTAACATTTCACCAAATAGATAGCGTCTCCATGACTTTAAGGAGAATACAATAACAAACAACTTTAAGTCATGTGCCAAATAATTTCTATTATGTTAATTCAATATCCTACTAATGTAATACCATGTAAATTTAATAATAATTTTTGAATCAATAAAATTGGTATTTTAGTTAATTTAAATATTAAAGGGTAGAATGGTCATTTTACAAACTTTGTAATTTGGCTACGAGGGTTAAACCATTGCATAACATGTTTTTTGATTTATTTTTACCATAAATTTATCAGAATCTGAGACCGTACTTGGGCGATATGAAGAAAATGTGTTTTGGCTTTAAGTAGGCTTTACGTTTAAAATTTTGACTTTTTACTTTTTTGTTCTCTCATTTCCCTCCATCCGTATAAAAGAAGAGTATGTACGTTGCTTTACTCTTCTTCTTCTTTCAAACATTTTAGAAAGTCAACCATCACCATTGAGAAATCCTAATTTTCACTCTACTTAATGCAATTCCACAAAATAGGAATGAAAATGAAGGACAATAGAAGTACCATTGAACTATTCAACTTTTCAGCCATAATTTAAAGGTTTCTAGGTGCATTACAGGACAGTAGAGGCAGTATTGGATTTTTGAAATTAAAAGGTTATGAGTGAAATAAACCAAGTTAATAGGGTATAATTCATTGTAAAATGCTTCGATCCTATTATGATGATGATACATTGTCTATTTAGGGCTATTTTCAATTTAGATATGATTAAATAAGGATTAAAATGCGTTAAAATTATTAAATTTGTATATGTTTAGTTCGTGTGAATATAAACTTAAATAAGTTGATTTTATTCCATATAAATTGTATATCAATTAAAGTATGGTGCGTAAGTGATGCAAAAATTTAGTGTCATGAAATTAAACTAAAAAAAATAGTTAAAATTTCATAAATTGGTCAAAATATAAAAACCTGGGCAAAATTATGTGTTTCGCCATAGGTACTACTAGTCGATTGGTTGTACCCAAGAGGTCAATCGCTTGTACCTGTTGAGGCATAGGTTGAAGTTGGACCCATCATGGCCATATCGAATAAGAGATTAGGTTTGGGAGAAATTTATTTGACAACCTTATATTATTTTTTTGATGTTTAATCCAAATGTAAGTGTGAGGGGACAAAGCGAGCATAGGCTATTTAGTATCGACGTTCGAAGATTGAGGCTGATATATATATATATATATATATATATATATATATATATATATATATCGTAGACACGTGATCCTACAGCTCATGAGGTGAGTCGAAGAAACGTTTAGATGGTTGTTATGACCCAATAGCACATGGGCCGAGTCTAGAAAGTGTTCGATTGGTTGATAGTCGATCATGTAGGTTATAGGGTGGCTCTAGGTAAATTTTACACATGAAATAGATAATTAAATGTAAGTTGATCTAGTAGCGTATAGGGCGGCCCCAGGATGGGTTTACATATGTATTCGATTGTCAATTGTAACAAGATCCTATGGCACATGAGATGTGTCTGGGAAGTGTTTATAGACACATTAGGCACTAATTATATTATACATGTACCTTTTTTATATATATGAGTAGACATGTTTCACTCACTTAAACTTATGTCATGTTACCTCTATATCTTCATAGTTTAGGTTAGTGCAGCATAAAGACATGAAGGACTTGGCGATGAAGATATTGTTATGTAATTGTTGTACATATTATAAATATATCATATGACCTGTATATAGTATGGATCTAGGATTGACACTGTACAGACTAATGTAATGATGTAAATGACATTTGTGTGATTTGAAATATATGAGTATGTTAATGATATTATTGTTATGTTCTTTCTGTTGTGAGTTTATAAAGTTATGGTTAGAAATGTTGTTTTGTTTCCTTTTATTTTATGTTAATGATTCATCTTATTAGATTTTCATTCGAGCATTGAACCGATAGATCGGAAAAGGCAGGTTGCTACACTTAGTATTAGAGCAAAATTCATTCTTATTCAAGGATTAGGGCATATAGAAAGAGCATATATGTATTTTTGTAAACTTGTGTGCGTATTATAGATTAAAATACAATTATACATATCCTTTTATCTTTATTTACCATTTAGTGGGGTGTTGCTAACAAATTACTTTTATAGGTAGCTGAAAATGAGAAATTCAGTTGAAACTGATATAGAGACTAACACTGGTGGGGTAGAGACCAGGTCCAGGACAAGCATCAAAGTTAATACCATGGATATCCCCAAAGTGGACATCTCTACATGGTACATATGATATCTGTTGACAATGAGCCAAACTAGTGCTTGCCCCACCAAACCCATGTACTCAAGGAGAGGTTCTCTCTAACCAGCAATAACTGTAGATTTCCTGAGCCTATGTAAGGTCTTCTCTAGTCTAGGTTGGAAATCATATGTGGAAACCAAACCTTACTCAGTAATACGAGCAAGGTAAAGCTCATTTGGAAAGATATTTAACCTCTTGAGTTTAAGAGACATAACTAGAAGACATCTAGCTTTCAGGCACCTATAGGGGAAGGCAGCTAATTGATGATAAATTTTTATCTTAGAGATTGATGAGGAGAGTATCAGTTTGGCAGAACTAAATGAAAGCCTGAATTCAAGTTTTTCTTAGGAGTAAAAAAGGGTTTGTTGTTGAAGAAGTTCATTCACTTGAAGTAGGAATATATGACAATTAGTAAGTATGGTAACCGATTTAATGAGTTAGCACGGTTCACGTTTGACTTTTTAAAAACCTTAAACAACAAGGATGTGAAAGTTGCAAAGGAATAAAAACTCACCACCATGGGAGTTGCATTAAATCAAATGACATATAGAGCCACATCTGAAGGACTGGTAAAGGCTGCCTTGTAGAACTTGATCAATGAAGGAGTGAATAAGTAGCTGCCTAAAACGGAAGAGAATCAATAGTAGGGTTAGTGTTGTTGGATCAAGTGAATAGGTAATTGAAACAAAGGGGTGAATTTCAAATAATCATTTATTAATTTGCATAATAACTTTAATTTGTGTTTCTATAAATAAATATTTGTAATGCTAAATCAAATTTGATATTTTGATTAATAAAAGATGGATTTAATATTTTAATTTAATATTGCTACTTAAAATATTTATATGTTATTAATTTTTAAAAATTAATTCATTTGGTTAATGTATATTTAATTAATAATTTAATTAATATGTCATGATATCCACATTCACAATATGAGTGTCGAAACAATACACACATACATATATCCCGATAAAAGTTTGTGGAAGAGTTGACTACTTTGTCTAGCGGTCAAAAAGATGCCTAGCATGATATATTATAATACATAAATAAAACATAACCAAGATAAATAAATAGCAATAAACATTATTATTTTTGTTTCATAATTCGGCAACAAGATCACCAAAAAAAAAATATTTTAATATAACTAAAAACTTAAATATATTTAAGTACATATATAGGCAATACTAATTTCAGCTAATTTAATTTAAAATTTAAAATTCAAAATAGATTTTGACTTATTCAAAATAATTAAAAAAATTAAATTTTGGCTTCCACAATATTATGAAATTTTTGTTCAATTAAGTTAATTCCACCAAAATAAAGCTTATTTTTTTAAATGAATTTAAATATGAAACTTTTGACCTGGGCAAACTATTTAAAAAATTATTACTGTAAACCAAAATAAAATTTTATATTGGTTATTTTACTTTTTAATTATATCCATTTAGATACACTTAAGTTATATATACACATACATACATACATGTGTGTGCGTATAACTTTTCTAGGTTTGAAACCAATAAGCATACATTTTACTAAATCAAAATCAAAATTTAGAAAATAGATTTTGTTTAATAATTTAAAATGGTTTCAAAATTAATTATATATTTTTGCTATCGAATTAAATATGTATCTATGTGTGTTTAAAAAGTTTTAAAATTATTTAGGAAAAATTATATATATATATATATATATGTATATGTATATGTATATGTATGTATGTATATATATATGTGTGTGTATATATATGTTTATATATATATATATATATATATATATATATTAAATGCACATACATATACATGATTTTTTAAAATAAATTTTAGCCAAATTATAATGACAATAATATTATACTTATGAACATGATTATATGATATAAGAACTAGATCTAAAAGTAACCTTACTCTAAAAGTAGGGTTCACCACTAAGGAAAGGTTGGCCATATATGGAAGAGGAGGAAGAAAAGGTTGTGCACAAAAAATATATGGAGGCTAGGCTTTTTATAGTCATTGGCTATTAGGCATCGTTGTTTTCTCCATAATTTTCTCCTGATTTGAAGACTAATACTGGTCTTCCCTTTTGCCAAAAATACAGTTGGCCGCATCATGACCAGGTATGGTCAATGCCTTAGTTTAGTTAAACTTGTATTTAATTATTTTCTGAGTACAAAATCGAACCACCATATGACTTTTATGCATCATTATGCCTAATTTTAAGCCTGAAATAAATAAGTAAAATAAGCCATAAATTGTAATACAACATTTTTGTTACTTTATTATTAATTTATAACTTTATAAATGAATTTCATTCTTGGTCAAATTTATAAATAACTTATAACGTGGTTGTATTGACTCTTTGGTGTGGACTCGTTCCATGATTAATATTAAAACAATTTAATATCAAAGTCTATATGGACTTTGTTGAAGTGCGATATAAGTTTAAGTTCAACACTTACGGATCAATTAGCAGAAATCATATTTATGATTTAATATAAGATCACCTAGTAAAAGCAACTTGTCCATGTATTCTTTTCATAGTAACTATATCACTTAGTTATCTAGATTTTAGCCTAAAGTCGGAAAAAAACTCAAATATTATCCTTACTAATTATGCAAGTCAATTTTAAGGTCCTTGGTTTAATTTTATAATGTTTGTCAATTAACCGTTTTGCTTAAGTTAGAGATCTTTACTTTAATTTAACTTACTAATTAAGGTGATACTAAGCTTCCATAACCAAGGAAATGAATTCTCTCTTAAGTAGTGTGCCAATTCACGTGCTTCAACAAGTGCCCAACTATGGTGTAACATGTTCGTTATGCCATGTGGTTGTAACACACCAAAAATTTAACAAAAATTTAATAAGAAAGATGAATTTTATTAAGACAAGGATTAAAAATAAAATAATTCATAGATATTCGAATTTAGCTTCAAAACCAGCACCATTGTGTTCATAGCAATTTCTGGACAATTTTCATATATAACACTTCTTAATTGGAGTTATTATGGAGAAGTTACGAACGTTTGAAAATATGAAGAAAAAAATAATAATAAGTGATTTAGGGTCGACCGTTAAATTTGAATGGTCGACTCATAAACTTGAATGGTTCATCTATATAGGACTTGTGACATTGAATAGCTGATCTGTTGCTATAAATGATCAACCAATCATGTTAATAATTCAATCGTTCTGAACCTTGTTTGAACAGTTAAATGGATTGCTTCGTGTCCAAGTTTTGATGAGTGTTCATGGCGTTAGTAAAATATTCTACAGCTCCAATCAACATCCTAAATTAGTTGCAGACTGTGAAAAATTCTAGTCTAATCAAACCCAAAAATCAATGTTACGGTTTATTATAATGAAATTCAACCCGATTCTAACCTCTCATATAACCCTAGAATTCTTCGAAAATCAAAATAAAATCAACCTAGAAGAAAACAAGCAATTAAATCTAGATGGAGCAAGGGAAGTTAGCAAACAGAGGGGCAATACTCAGGCAAAGCAAATAAGAAGGGTTTAGGCTTGAGTGAGTATGAACAATTTTAGTAAGATGATTATTAAAGTTAGGCTTGTACTATTTTATTTGATTTTGGATGTTAGAAACCTGATTTGAAACATATAACATAACTATGTTAAAATGTATAAATTGTTAAACCTGATTTGATGCAAGCACAACCATCCATTAAATAAATTATGAAACCCAAAGTTGAAATCTATAATCTTAGATTTGAAATTACAGCAAATTGTTGAATTGGATAATTTGTCAAATTTGCACACCCTGAATTAACAAGCCTAATTTGAATTGCAAATTTATACATAGATTGGCCATCTAGTAATTAAGGCTCACCAATTACCACTAATGACTTGAGTTAAGCTATAACAATGATCGACATTAAAGATACGCAAGAAAACCTTAATTTTACTACATGACCGGTCGAACTTGGAACCCTAGCGGTTGACCATTTAGAATGAAAACTACAAATATTAAACCTCAAACTAAGGCCCAAGTTGATAATAAAAATTATATAATTTAAGTTAAAAATTATTTAAGTGCAAATTGTTCTTTGAGTCTATTCTGGCTAAGCACATTAGCTAGAGATGGTAGGGAAGTCAGTTCCCAATCAGAGTATAGTAGGTCAATGCGGTATTTGTCAATAGATAAATATCCAATTGGGAATCAAGAATCTATTAGGGCGATGTATTTCATAGATGGAGAATCGAGAGTTGACTAGGGTGATGTATTTCACACACACACGAGGGTGTTCCACAATGGGCGCCCAACATTGATAGAGATGCCGATTGAGTGAGCTTGATGCTAATGAAGAATTCTATACAGACAGAGAGACACGAGACAACACAATAAGTGGCTATAGAGTAGATAGGAGTCCGTTGCTAGCAGGGAATTCTATACTGACAATCAACCCCAACGCAACATGATAAGTGGATATAAAGTAGAAAGCAACAACGAGATTCCTTGTACGCAGTGTTTTAAGGTGACATGGTATAGTTTAACGCTAACACAATACGATAAGAGGCATTTTTCCACTATTATCGAAAAATGAACATGGGTGCAGATGATGAGTCACGAAACGAGTTTTCATTTCGAGGTTCTCCTTGTCTTCTATAATGATGATTATAGGAAATTTTGGGAGAGTAGTTCCCACAGTAGCCTACGGGTGATGTTTTCATATTGGATAGCTCTAGGAGCATTGGTCGATTGTTAATTTGAGGTTTGATTTGTAGTCCAACCCCTTTGTGTTAAACAAGAATCCTTAGGTATTGGACCATAGGAGTACTCAAACACTTGTAGCAAATCTTATGTCACTTAGAGTAGTATTAAAGTTAACTGCTCATGATCATCACATATTAAATTTGTACTCATTCACCAAACTTTTTGTCTGACCCAACCCCATCTTTTCATTTTCCACCACCACAAGATCACAGTATAGCAGTTGATTGGACATATTACATGGATAAAGGAACATCATGTTGGTGTTCTCATATCATTATTGTTTATCATGAAATTCCTGTTGTATTTGTTAAACTTATATTATATTTTGGAAAATAGTGTACAAGTAAATCAAGTATTTTAGAGACTGTTTTCTTAAATGCCTGTATTTTGTATTTATATTTGAATTCTTTCCGCTGTGAGATCGGAAAGTATACTTAGAACGTACCTTTGTAATTATGCTCTCTAAAGTCTTAAATCCCCACAGCTCGTATTTCTTGACATGACATGTTCGAAAGTCTTATTAGGCTATGCATCGATGTGCCGGGGAGGTGAGGGTCACTACATTTTGCATCAGAGCATAGGTTTAGGATTCCCTACAAAGTAGGCAAGTACTGTGCGAACGTACTTGAAAATATTTTTGATAATAAATGATTTTTCAAAACGTTTTCGAAATGTTTGCACAAATAGGTTTTGAAATTACATGCACACACACAAATATATATATATATATATATGTATGTATGTGTGTGTGTGTATATGTTATATATGTGTGTGTGCTTGTGCGTGTGCGTAAAATAATTCAGAAAGGCATCCAAAGATTTTAACCATATATTAAAAAAATTATTCGTGCTTAGATTATCTATGGGAAAGTTGATGAGTACAAGTTTAAGAGATAAGATGAGATAAATCTGATTTGGAAATTGTAATTATGATTTTCTAATATGTGTATTAATACACAAGACCTATACATGTGAGCACATAAGGAAGTTGTTGGCATATCTCTTATATAAGCAGACAATTATGTGTTGAGGTGAATGTTAAAGTTATAATAGTTAAGATGGGAAATAAAATTTTCTTATTATGGCTTATCCCATGAAGAAGGGCTACTAAACGTTTTTACCAAACAGTTAAAAGTAAATTGTGAAATTATCACTACAAGAAAAATAGTATTTTATAACGGCATATAGCTGCTATTAAATATAACTATAGAGGTTTGATAAACTCCATATATCGACATGTTATAAAAAGGAATTGCATATCTATCACACAAATAAACCGTCATAAAAGAGCATGATTTCCTAGCATAAATTAGCCGCAATAAAATAGTTATTCTATAGCGCCTATTTCACGCTATATATCAACATATTTATAGTATATTCAACGTCCATCTACAGCATATATATACCGCTATAAAATGTGTGGATACAATAATGCCTATTCGCTGCTATCCTTTGACAGTAACTGATACATTGTATTATCTTTTTATAGCAATTATGTCATATAGTTATAACGCCTTTTAGGAGCTATGCGTTGTTTTACTATATATTTGATGCACCCCCTATTACTTTTTAATAATAACAATCGAAATGAATCTTTTTTAAATAGATAACAATTTGAATAATTTATGAACGAAAAAATATAATAATCAGCAAATGTAATGCATATTCATGATAACGAAATAAAGTATCAACTAACAAAAAATAAGTTCAATACATGAGTTACCAAATTCAAGACATATTCATGATAACAAGATACAACATAGTTCAAAATTAACGTCTACAAATACCAAATGCATCACTAAGAACTTTAACCGCTCAAAGCCTTTCTTTATGCATGTCTTCGGTCATTGGTAATACTTCCTAAAAATTCAGAACAATTTGAAAATAATTATATAAAACTATGATGAATGAGTAATTTCACATGAAAAAAGGAACAAAGATTGGTGTTATAGCTTGAAGATCGTGCTATAGGAATTAGGTGTAGTTGTGTGTGAGTCAATTGTGTATTAATCCACAAGACTGAAACCAAAATAAGATCATCTATAGCAAAAAATGAACAGATCTATTTCATTAACATAGTACATAACATGTATTGACGAGTGCAAAAAGAGTAAAAGTAGGTACAATGGGAAAATATAGAATCGAAGGATGTGTTGGGAAAAAATCAGGCTTGGCATTCCAAAATAGCGAGCAAACCTAGATGAATACCTATGTAAAACAACATGGAAATGATGCTTAAACAACAACTAATATAGCGATTAAAGGTGCAAAACTGGGACATGTACAGGCTGAGGGAATAAGAAGGCCTGCCATGGTTTCTGCATGGCAGAGAAGGACTACTCAATGAGGCACCTGAGCGGAAATGTCGTTACAAATACCTGCAATTGCCAAAAATTTCTTCCATCGACTCTTTGGAAATCCCTCATTTGACCTAATAATAACCACTCGTTTTCTAGTCACGATCATACTGATCAATAGCCCAAAGCTTCGGGTCCATCTTAGAATGAAAGTACTTCACCATTAACATTGTATAACATGAACCCATTACAGTTCATTTTGGGCAACGTGGCTTTTAGTCACTACCAAGTTAATGATCTTTAACCTCATCAAGCGATTCTTTTATTTTATTTTGCAGATCTATAATAATAAAAAATGTTATAAATCTCTATGTCTCATTATTTCATGTGGTCACTTTTTGAATATCTAAAAGTTAGGCATAATCTTATTAATACTTTGCACTTTTTGTTCATAATGGACGGGTGTTTGGGACATTTCAAAATGAACAGACCGTGTGACATATATAATAGAATAAGTAATCCCAACTTTTTTGTATGGGAATTTGGATATCGGCTCCCCTATTTGTAATGAATTTCAATAAGAATGATAAAGGGTATTAGTTTTAACCTGTCACAACCTAACTTTCCATTTTTATCAATGTTTATCAAACCGAGTATAGTACTGGATTTCAAGTAGAATAACGTAACTACATATTTTTGCTGAAGTATAAACAGTATTTTACTTGCAAGCATATCTAACACAAATAAATAAGTATGGCCGCTTTTCTCATGAGACTAAAATAAAGTGAAACTCCCTAGGATATTAATATCAGACTTTCAAATTATCCTAAACTTTAGGATTCTTCAAAGGGTAGTACATAATTGCATTGGTATCGTCTACTAGCATGTTCTTAAAATATGATGATATCAAAAAGTTAAAACAGATATGACTAAAACAAAATCAAACCAACACACGGTGAAAGAGATACTTAGCCAATGTAATTCAGCAACAGGAAACCTCCCAATTCATTGACAAGATAATCCTAGCAAATTCACCAATCTTTCGTTTCTCAAACTCCCTAATGCTCTTGCTTCCACCTATATTTAAATCCATAATATATTAGTAAGAAGATTAACGAACTTTTAGTCGCACAAAAAGAAAAGCATATTTTTTTTTTACCTACAATTAGCTCAAACTTTCATGTAAAATTCCCATGTCATTTCATAAATAACATATGCAAACTTACATGTTATAGTCACATCTTAACATATTTGTGTCCACTTGGCAAAGCACTAAAGTAAAAGAAAATTAATTAACATATGCTTCAAAGTTGGTATTTATACTAAAGTCTGAAACATGTAGAATTCAATAGATTAAAGTTGATACCTAACACTCATCCACTTTAGGTCCACGTTAGGTGCTCAACAATTATTGTTCTAACTCAGCCTCAAATCCCTTTCAACAGTAAGGCACTCGCCACTTTTTCAACAAACTTCGTATTCATGAATTTATCACCACCAATCTTTGCTTGATATCACCACACAACAATGCGCACAATGCAAACTTTCAGCAAATTATCTACCTATCTTGTCATAAAGTTATGTGTGCATTAATCAACCCAATGCATATGCAGTTTCACCGAGCTGGGCCATTACATATTCCAACAGTCTTGTGATTCTCGCACCTCATATTAGCACATCTTTGGATGCTCTTCCTGTTGTCTTTGCCCTTACCTCAGAATAGCGCATTCACTGAACTATTTTGTCATCTACATTTATGTTTGATTACCAATCTTATGTGTTGGCCCAGTCCACTTTATCTACAATAGTTCTATAATATCTCGGAATTTTTAACAATATCAATTTAATAATATGTAATTAAAATTAAATTGATATTGATAATGTGTTAATAATTATTCAGATAAATTTAATAATCTTCTTCAATAAATATTTAAATTGGCTATTTTATCTTTTAAATGATATAAATTGATTTCTATTTATAAATAAATATATGGTTTATATTTTTAAATAGATTGATATTGTTTTAATTTTAATAAATAAAGCATATTTTCTAGTTTTATTATTTATAGTAATTTGGAAAATTTGTTTTATTTAATATTTAAGTTTTTCAAAGTTTAATAAATGATTTTGGTTTAAATTTAATAATTGAATAATGTTTTAAAATTTTAATATATACTTTATTGATTGGAAATTTTGTTTTAAATTAGTATTGAGTTTTAATATCTATTTCATAAATAAATATATGATTCTAAAATTGATAAGAAATATTAAATGTTTTTAATTAAATTGGATTTATTTTTAAATTTAGAATAAATTCAATAAAATGATTTCATGACTTAATAAAATGAATATTTTGTTTAAAAAAATTTAATTTCCTGAAAAATGAATTTTAATTTAATAAATAGAGATTTATAAAAGTAATATTTATATTGTATTGACTTTATGAATAAGTTTTGAAAAGATTTGTAGTTTTTATTTCAAATTGAATTCATATTTACAACTTGATTTGAAAATAATTAATGCTTGAATTAAGTTTGAATTTAAGTTCAAAGTATAAATTTTTAATTTGTTTAATTGATTTAATCTTTAATATGTATAAGTTAATTTGTAAAACATTGTTTGTTTTCATTTATAAATACATACACATATTAATATAAACTAACAAATCTAATCTAAGCTAACACTTCACAATGTAAATTTAAAAAAAAAAACTAATTACTTTTAAAAGAGAAAACAAGTGTTAAATTAATATGCATTCAATTTGACAAGTGTTGTTAAGTTTGACATGTGTTAAATTTTTAGTTTTTCTTTTCTTTTCTTTTCTTAAAATCTGAAATGCATTTAGTTAAGTTTACATCTTCATTTCATATTGCATCTTCATTTTCTTTAATCAAAGAAAATCTTCAAACCTTTAAAATCTGAACCATCTTCATATTAAATGCAAATCTGCATATCTACATTTCCTTAAAAAGAAATCCACAAATCCGCATAATCAAAGCCCTTCATATACATGTACAAATTCAAGCAAATCTGCATTTACAAATTCATCAAAAATCCACCTTCATCTCAAATTTCAAAAAGAAGTCTGCAAAAATCAAAATGAAGCCTGCATGTTTCTGCATTCTGTTTAAAGCCAGGAGTGTAAAGCATTAGCATGCATTTGGG
The DNA here is from genome assembly GCA_030765085.1 of Allium cepa. Classification (NCBI taxonomy): domain Eukaryota; kingdom Viridiplantae; phylum Streptophyta; class Magnoliopsida; order Asparagales; family Amaryllidaceae; genus Allium; species Allium cepa. Next base: position 585,474,961 of record CM060935.1, read on the forward strand.
AATTGGCAAAAGCATCTGCATGCATGTAGGAATTGTAGTCATGGAGCATGAGCTTTCAAAATTGCAACTCAGATTTAAAAACAACAAAGAGTCAAGCCTGCTTTCTTATGTTTCTGCAAATTATCAACTGAGCTCTGCCTTAACAGGTGAGTAACAAATAAAATCTTAAACTATATTTGGGTTGCTTGATTAAATGTTTGAGATAAAAATTATGTTTGTGTGCTCATGAAATGTCTGTTGCAATTATGATTCTTTATGCATGTTGATTTTGCTGTGAAGTGTTCCCAGATTCACACCCTATTTAAAAAGAATCTTTTACCAATTGATTTAGTTTGAGTTTTTATATCTGTGTTTTAGAATAATTAAAGGGGTTTGTTTATCAGAGATTAGAATTCAACTTTATAAAGTAATGTGACTTATTTTCTTAAGTTTAGGTTTAAAATTTTAGGAGAATTAAAATACAGTGAGTTATCTCTGTAAACATAAGTAGCACCCCTGTATGTTGATCTTGATAAAAAACAAATCATATTAATACTTATATCCAGTTTCAGAAACTAAAAGCCGTTACTGGAAACTGTTTTTTTTAAATCAAGTATTAGAATTTTAGAGTATAGTTCATCTGCAGTTTGTTCTTGAAAAGAAAAAAATGAATGTGAGCAAATTCTTGCAATTTGTGATTTAAGATAACTCAGGATCTTTCTGAGTTATGAAGGAAGGATCATAGATCCATATAAAAAATCTGAAATGAGTATAATGATTTTTAGATTGGTTGCAGATTGAAATTTTTTTGGTTTGAACCCTAGTTTTGAGTAAGGGTTAAAGATTTGGCCAGTGAGGAGAGATGGATGGATCGATTGTGCTAGGTTTTGGTGAATGGGTAGTTGGTGTGAAGAGTAGCTCGAGGGCGGAGGAGTGGATCTGCAAGTGATCGAAGCAAGGTGAAATGACTGTTGACAGGTTTTGACAAAAACCTGTTTTCTGTTTTACGGGTTTGTATATTGGGGTTAAATCTGACTTCGTGGATGTAGCTTGATTTGGATGATCGTAATGGGTTGTAGGATGGGATTTTGGTGAGTAGCGATCATTCTTGGCGATCAACGTTGGCTGGAGTCGCCGTGCATATGCACGGCGATGAGGTTCTGGTGATGTATATTGGGGTTTTGGATGTTGCAGGGTAGTCAGTAATTGGCTCGAAGTAAGTGGGTATATGACTCAAAGCAGGCAAGCTTTTAACTCGAAGCAAAATTCTGTTTTCTCGGGTCAACCTGTAATTTACAGTCACACAGTAAAACTGTGTTGTTGTTTTAAATATGGATTTTAAGATTTTAAAAATCCGGGTTTTCAAATTTTAAAATCTGTAGTTATAGGTTGTAAATAATGTTTAGGTTTAAAATTTAATTCAAGTTTGAATTACTAATTTGAATTTAAATTCCAGGTTTTGAGTTGAAACCTGTTTTTTTGTTTTCTTTAAAACTGGAATTTTAAAAAAAAAATCTGTAAATTTATCTTTAAGCAAAGTTTGAGTTCAAATGCAATTCAAGTTTGCATTACTGATTTGAATTCAAATTCCAGGTTATAAAATAAAAATAAAAGTTTAAAACTTAACTTAATTAACTATTTTATTTTTGGTAAAATAGTTGAAGCTTTTAATAATGAAGTTTTAAAAATGTGATTAAGATTTAAGAATTAATTTTAAATCTGGAAATCTAAGCTCAAACCTGAACTCCATTTTTAAATTTTAAAGAAGATTAAAATTGAAGTTTTAAATTAAAATGAAATTTTAAGTTATTAAAGTTTTGAAATGAATTTAACTCTAAAATTTTTATATAACATTTGTTTGATTTGAAATTTAAATAAGTTTTAAATTTATTTAAAACTTTGATAAGTATTAAAAATTTTCTATTTAAGCTTGAATTTAAATTGAAATTTAAAAAGGTAATTTCATAAGTACTTTGTCTTGAATTAAATTGTTTTAAACATAATTAAGTTATGTTTATGAAATTTTAAATTAAGAATTATATTTCAGGATTAATTTAATTAATAGGATACTTAGAATGGATTAATTAATTTAATTAATTAATTGAATTTGGATTAATAATTGATTAATGATTAATCAATTATAATTAAGATCATTAATTAAAATTATTAATTAATGATGAATGAATGTAATTAAGTTTTAAATTAAAGTTAGTTAATTTAATAATTAACTTTAATTAATGAATGATTAAAGATAATTTAAATGGTAATTAATTTAAGTTAATTACCTTATAAAATAATTTGAGGATGGTTAATGAAGGTCATTAACCAGGATTATTTAACAATTAATTAATGTGGTTAATTTCTATAATTAATTAGATTAATTAATTTAATAATAATCAATTGCAAATGGTTTAAGTATAATTACTTGATAAAGTAATTAGGAAATTAATTACTTAATGTAATTAATTTAGTTTAATATGATTGTTTATCTTTAATTAATTAAGTTTAATTAATTTTAAACATTTGGGTTTTATAAATAATTACTTTATGTAATTAAAGTTTGGAAATTACTCAGTTAAGTAATTATTTAATAATTACCGATTGTAATTAAGAGGGGAGATGTTTAAAAATGAATAATTTGGATTAATTATTTGGTAATTAATCAAATAATTAATTAAGAAATTAATTTAAGGAATTATTAAGGATCATTAATTATTTTAATTAATGATGTTGATTAATTATGATTAATTAATCAATAATAGATAATTCAGGTAATTAATTAGTTTATTAATTAAGGATTAATATAATTAATTATGATTAACTAATTAATTGGGTAATTAAAGGTCAATTACTGTTTGTTTGAGGTAAATTAATTTGTGAAATTGGTTAAGGATAATTACATGAATATAATTAAGGGTAATTAATCAAGAGTGATTAATTAAAGTAATTTATGATTGATTAATTGATTGTAATCAATTAAATAGTCAAGTAAGCAAGTTACAATTAAGTGAAGTAATTAATTTAATTTATTTTAAATTAATTATAGATGAAGGAATTAATTTAATTCATTTTAAATTAATTAGAGATAGAGATAATTAATTTAATTCATTTTAAATTAATTATATTATGGTATGAGTAAATCTTTGCTTATGGATGAATGGATGTCATTGATTGACTTGGATGCTTTGTGATCTCAGTGATGAGATAAATGATATTGTGTGGTATGAATGTTTGGTTTGCATTGTGATGATAACATAGGTTATCTATTGTGATGATAATATATGGAATATCTATTTGATATTGATAATGTAGGTTACCTGATATTGATAATTATCAGTTATGGTTTATGAGTTATCTATCTGTGTGTGTATAGATAGTGTATTGCATTGTTTTGAACTTTAAAACAACTTGGACCTAAAAGACATGCTTTGGATTTCGATGAGACCGGGATCGGGTTTCCATATTTGGATATCCGAAAACCACATCGATTCTAAATAACGTTAGGTCGTGTATCAAAATGGAGCTTTGTGAAGACTCGAGGTGTAAGGGCTATACGTCAGTATAACTCTGTGGGTGATTCCGTAATGAGTTTGACGGAATAGGACTTATAGATTCGAGATGGAGATTTAGAGTGCAAGGGTTATTGTCGTTAACTCTGAGGGTGATTCCAAAATGAGTGTAACAAAATAATGCCTTCGGTTTCGTTCGAACCCGGAACGAACTTGTATGGATTGAATGCTTTCAGAACATCTTCAGGTGGACGATGAGCATTCTAAGTGATATATCCTATAAAGGTAATCGTAGCCTCAAGCCTCATCAACCGGGAATGGCTAAAACAGGGGAGGTGCAGCAAGGCTTCGTGGGTCACACCCACTGGAGAGCAAGATATACCCCTGTCTAGATGTCCCTTTATATTTCGACTGTGTGGGGCGATTACTAGCTAGAATCGACGGGGTTGTCTTGTTCGGAACTGTTCAGTAAGGAATGGGTCCGGCTTTGTGTTGCAGGGGATTGGGAGTAATCCTCGATACGTTGATCTAGGCCACGTACTGTGACGGGCTATACCCTAGTAGCCCTGCCATTGTATGGAATCCAAAATCCAATAAGTGCCAACGGTTTTGATTGTATTACCCACTTTTGTGGCTAGTAGCTGGAATTTAATGAATGTAACAATTTCGGCTATTTCTTATTTATTTGAAAACCCTAGACACTATTATAATATCATCGGATTTCCTATCAAATGTTTTGGTTAGCGTAAGGTAAAAACTTTTCCATGTTTATGTGTGGGAAGTCCTACGTGATACCTTTTCTTTTCAAAAGGTTTTTAAAAGTTAAGCAACTTTAACCTGTTACTCACACCAGACCCATGTCTGACCCGGAGTTTATTTTTGTTTTTCATAAACTCTTGGGTACTCAAATTTTTATGAGTAGTCAAGAGTGATTAAGGTTAGGATTTAGGATTAGCTTTGACGAATTGTGGAGGAGCAATGGAGCAGGAGGCTTCTACGTATAGATATATATATAGAATTTTCCGTTGTGTGTTCTCTGAGTTGTTGTATTGTGTTGTATAACTAGACAGGTGTTTATAACTGTCTAGTATATGAGTTGTATATCTGTGTACTCTGATATGGTTGTAAACTATGTAATATTTATGTTATTAATATAATTTATTCGTTCCGCTGTGTAAGATCCTGATTTTGTTTCTTTCTTCTCTTCTTTCTATTCTCTTTTCTATCCCTTTCTTTCTTAAAGATGATGCGATTTTCCGGGAGTGGAAAGTCGGGTCGTCACACTTGGTATCAGAGCATTAGGTTGAGTGAATACCTAGGCTCTGTAGTGGTGTCTTTCTTGAGAGAGCGTATTTGTAATTTTTAATATATTTATATATATATATATTTATTTATTTCTACCTATCTGTAGGGTTACCTGTTCAGGTTTTCCAATATAAAGGTAGATGAGGTAGTGGTGTGTGTAACACGATCTACTATTGGTTGAATTCTGTATGTTTGAGGTTGGAAGTATCTGTCGAGACTGTAGACCTAATATCATCTCGAGTGAGTTCTGTGGTAATGAAGAACTTCATTGATCTCTGAAGGAAACCTGTTAAGGTTCGGAGTTTATTTTTGAGATTGGATGAGTAGTGTTTGGATCTGCTTGGTTGAGCTGGAGTAAGTGATGGTATTTTGTTACCTTAAGGAATAGTAGCTGCGTGATGAGATGCAGTGACTATGGATGTTCCCGAAGATGTTTTCTTTGGAACAAGTTAAGAAGTGAGTCTGCTTTAGTAGTGTGGTTTATGTGGTCAGCTTGAGTTTCTGTTTGCTTTGAAGTCAGAGTTTCTCGGAGAGCTTTGTTTTGGAATTCTTTGGCATCTGTGGCAGCAGTGTAGTTTGGAATGTTCTCGGTGTTGGTAAGAGATCTTCTGGCTTAGTAGTTTTTCTGAAATGGAATTCAGAAGCAGTTTAGTGGACCTATTTCTTCGATGGGTTGGCTAGTGAAGAGTAAGCTGTTCTGTTTGGTTAAGGGCGAACAGTTTTTCCTTGGATTTGGTTTGGGTGGTTCGCAATAGTGACTTGCGATTGTCTGAGTGTTCTCTTGGGTTATCTGATTTTTTTTCTGAATGTCTTCAGGAAGTCAGAGTTTGGTTCGCATCTTGAGATTGAGTTGGTGTAGCAGCTCAGAGTTTTGGAGGAACAACTGAATGATTCTTATGGATTTGTTGAACCATATCTTTGGGGTGTGTTGTCCAGTTTGTGCTTGTATTCTTCTTCAACATTCTCTTCTTCAGATCAGAGTTGAGCAGCGGAAGCAGTTTGGAAGTGTTTCTGTTTTTCTTTTCCCGGACAGAAAAGTGAGTTGATTCTGATGTTGAGGAGTAGAGTTTGAGTTCTTTGTTTTGGTTGATCTTAAGGAGATCATTTTGTTGAAGTTGATTGGTCTAGTTGTTTCTAGAAGCATCAGCGAAGGTTGAGCTGATTGGTAGGCTGTAGATAGCCCAGGATCGTCTGAAGAATTTTGTGGATTTAGAATCGAAGGAATTTGGACTCTGGAGACGGAGATTAATTTTGGATAAGTTGTCTCCAATCAAAAGTGAGCTATAAGATTGGGTAAGTCTGTGAAGTTGCTCTGAAGTGTTTTGGATCTTTTCTGTGATCTTGGAGATTAGTGATTGATCTACAGGATTGAATTGCCAGTTTGGATAACTGGGATTCGATGAGTTTCACGTATCTCTGAAGGAGTACATGTATGATCTATTTCTGGTTGTGGAACCAGCAGTTTGGGAGTTTTGGTTGTTTAGTCAGACTCGTTTGTAGTCTGATATATATTGTCTAGTGTTATAGATATAGTTGTATAGGAGCTTTGTGGCTTCATAGTATAGTTTGTTTGGATTCTCTGGAGCGAGTATCCCGGTGTGTGTATATATATATATATATATATATATATATATACACCTGGGGAAACCCGAAGGAATTATCCAGAATTTGTCTGGATAATTAGATTTGTTTGATTGGTTGAATTGGTTGTTTGGTTGTTAGCATATGTTTGATATATGCTTGTGTTTTTTTTTAAAATTAAAATTTAATGAGATTATTAAATTACCTTTGTTTTAAATTTCGAGGACGAAATTCTTTTAAGGGGGAAGGATTGTAATATCCCGGAATTTTTAACAATATTAATTTAATAATCTGTAATTAAAATTAAATTGATATTGATAATCTGTTAATAATTATTCAGATAAATTTAATAATCTTCTTCAATAAATATTTAAATTGGCTATTTTATCTTTTAAATGATATAAATTGATTTCTATTTATAAATAAATATATGGTTTATATTTTTAAATAGATTGATATTGTTTTAATTTTAATAAATAAAGCATATTTTCTAGTTTTATTATTTATAGTAATTTGGAAAATTTGTTTTATTTAATATTTAAGTTTTTCAAAGTTTAATAAATGATTTTGGTTTAAATTTAATAATTGAATAATGTTTTAAAATTTTAATATATACATTATTCATTGGAAATTTTGTTTTAAATTAGTATTGAGTTTTAATATCTATTTCATAAATAAATATATGATTCTAAAATTGATAAGAAATATTAAATGTTTTTAATTAAATTGGATTTAGTTTTAAATTTAGAATAAATTCAATAAAATGATTTCATGACTTAATAAAATGAATATTTTGTTTATAAACATATAATTTCTTGAAAAATGATTTTTAATTTAATAAATAGAGATTTATAAAAGTAATATTTATATTGTATTGACTTTATGAATAAGTTTTGAAAAAGATTTGTAGTTTTTATTTCAAATTGAATTCATATTTACAACTTGATTTGAAAATAATTAATGCTTGAATTAAGTTTGAATTTAAGTTCAAAGTATAAATTTTTAATTTGTTTAATTGATTTAATCTTTAATATGTATAAGTTAATTTGTAAAACATTGTTTGTTTTCATTTATAAATACATACACATATTAATATAAACTAACAAATTTAATCTAAGCTAACACTTCACATTGTAAATTTAAAAAAAAAACTAATTACTTTTAAAAGAGAAAACAAGTGTTAAATTAATATGCATTCAATTTGACAAGTGTTGTTAAGTTTGACATGTGTTAAATTTTTAGTTTTTCTTTTCTTTTCTTTTATTAAAATCTGAAATGCATTTAGTTAAGTTTACATCTTCATTTCATATTGCATCTTCATTTTCTTTAATCAAAGAAAATCTTCAAACCTTTAAAATCTGAATCATCTTCATATTAAAAGCAAATCTGCATATCTACAATCAAAAATCTGCATTTCCTTAAAAAGAAATCCACAAATCTGCATAATCAAAGCCCTTCATAAACATGTACAAATTCAAGCAAATCTGCATTTACAAATTCATCAAAAATCCACCTTCATCTCAAATTTCAAAAAGAAGTCTACAAAAATCAAAATGAAGCCTGCATGTTTCTGCGTTCTGTTTAAAGCCTGGAGTGTAAAGCATTAGCATGCATTTGGGAATTGGCAAAAGCATCTGCATGCATGTAGGAATTGTAGTCATGGAGCATGAGCTTTCAAAATTGCAACTCAGATTTAAAAACAACAAAGAGTCAAGCCTACTTTCTTATGTTTCTGCAAATTATCAACTGAGCTCTGCCTTAACAGGTAAGTAACAAATAAAATCTTAAACTATATTTGGGTTGCTTGATTAAATGTTTGAGATAAAAATTATGTTTGTGTGCTCATGAAATGTCTGTTGCAATTATGATTCTTTTTGCATGTTGATTTTGCTGTGAAGTGTTCCCAGATTCACACCCTATTTAAAAAGAATCTTTTACCAATTGATTTAGTTCGAGATTTTATATCTGTGTTTTAGAATAATTAAAGGGGTTTGTTTATCAGAGATTAGAATTTAACTTTATAAAGTAATGTGACTTATTTTCTTAAGTTTAGGTTTAAAATTTTAGGAGAATTAAAATACAGTGAGTTATCTCTGTAAACATAAGTAACACCCCTGTATGTTGATCTTGATCAAAAACAAATCATATTAATACTTATATCCAGTTTCAGAAACTAAAAGCCTTTACTGGAAACTGTTTTTTTTTAAATAAAGTATTAGAATTTTAGAGTATAGTTCATTTGCAGTTTGTTCTTGTAAAGAAAAAAATGAATGTGAGCAAATTCTTGCAATTTGTGATTTAAGATAACTCAGGATCTTTCTGAGTTATGAAGGAAGGATCATAGATCCATATAAAAATCTGAAATGAGTATAATGATTTTTAGATTGGTTGCAGATTGAAATTTTTTTGGTTTGAACCCTAGTTTTGAATAAGGGTTAAAGATTTGGCCAGTGAGGAGAGATGGATGGATCGATTGTGCTAGTTTTTGGTGAATGGGTAGTTGGTGTGAAGAGTAACTCGAGGGCGGAGGAGTGGATCTGCAAGTGATCGGAGCAAGGTGAAATGACTGTTGACAGGTTTTGACAAAAACCTGTTTTCTATTTTACAGGTTTGTATATTGGGGTTAAATCTGACTTCGTGGATGTAGCTTGATTTGGATGATCGTAATGGGTTGTAGGATGGGATTTTGGTGAGTAGCGATCATTCTTGGCGATCAACGTTGGCTGGAGTCGCCGTGCATATGCACGGCGATGAGGTTCTGGTGATGTATATTGGGGTTTTGGATGTTGCAGGGTAGTCAGTAATTGGCTCGAAGTAAGTGGGTATATGACTCGAAGCAGGCAAGCTTTTAACCCGAAGCAAAATTCTGTTTTCTCGCGTCAACCTGTAGTTTACAGTCACACTGTAAAACTGTGTTGTTTTTTTAAATATGGATTTGAAGATTTTAAAAATCTGGGTTTTCAAATTTTAAAATCTGTAGTTATAGGTTTTAAATAAGGTTTAGGTTTAAAATTTAATTCAAGTTTGAATTACTAATTTGAATTTAAATTCCAGGTTTTGAGTTGAAACCTGTTTTTCTGTTTTCTTTAAAACTGGAATTTTAAAAAAAAATTAAAATCTGTAAATTTATGTTTAAGCAAAGTTTGAGTTCAAATGCAATTCAAGTTTGCATTACTGATTTGAATTCAAATTCCAGGTTATAAAATAAAAATAAAAGTTTAAAATTTAACTTAATTAACTATTTTATTTTTGGTAAAATAGTTGAAACTTGTAATAATGAAGTTTTAAGAATGTGATTAAGATTTACGAATTAATTTTAAATCTGGAAATCTAAGCTTAAACCTGAACTCCAGTTTTAAATTTTAAAGAAGATTAAAATTGAAGTTTTAAATTAAAATGAAATTTTAAGTTATTAAAGTTTTGAAATGAATTTAACTCTAAAATTTTTATATAACATTTGTTTGATTTGAAATTTAAATAAGTTTTAAATTTATTTAAAACTTTGATAAGTTTTAAAAATTTTCTATTTAAGCTTGAATTTAAATTGAAATTTAAAAAGGTAATTTCATAAGTGCTTTGTTTTGAATTAAATTGTTTTAAACATAATTAAGTTATGTTTATGAAATTTTAAATTAAGAATTATATTTCAGGATTAATTTAATTAATAGGATAATTAGAATGGATTAATTAATTTAATTAATTAATGGAATTTGGATTAATAATTGATTAATGATTTATCAATTATAATTAAGATCATTAATTAAAATTATTAATTAATGATGAATGAATGTAATTAAGTTTTAAATTAAGGTTAGTTAATTTAATAATTAACTTTAATTAATGAAAGATTAAAGATAATTTAAATGGTAATTAATTTAAGTTAATTACCTTATAAAATAATTTGAGGATGGTTAATGAAGGTCATTAACCAGGATTATTTAATAATTAATTAATGTGGTTAATTTCTATAATTAATTAGATTAATTAATTTAATAATAATCAATTGCAAATGGTTTAAGTATAATTACTTGATAAAGTAATTAGGAAATTAATTACTTAATGTAATTAATTTAGTTTAATATGATTGTTTATCTTTAATTAATTAAGTTTATTTAATTTTAAACATTTGGGTTTTATAAATAATTACTTTATGTAATTAAAGTTTGGAAATTACTTAGTTAAGTAATTATTTAATAATTACCGATTGTAATTAAGAGGGAAGATGTTTAAAAATGAATAATTTGGATTAATTATTTAGTAATTAATCAAATAATTAATTAAGAAATTAATTTAAGGAATTATTAAGGATCATTAATTATTTTAATTAATGATGTTGATTAATTATGATTAATTAATCAATAATAGATAATTAAGGTAATTAATTAGTTTATTAATTAAGGATTAATATAATTAATTATGATTAATTAATTAATTGGGCAATTAAAGGTTAATTACTGTTTGTTTGAGGTGAATTAGATTGTGAAATTGATTAAGGATAATTACATGAATATAATTAAGGGTAATTAATCAAGAGTGATTAATTAAAGTAATTTATGATTGATTAATTGATTGTAATCAATTAAATAGTCAAGTAAGCAAGTTATAATTTAGTAAAGTAATTAATTTAATTTATTTTAAATTAATTATAGATGAAGGAATTAATTTAATTCATTTTAAATTAATTAGAGATAGAGATAATTAATTTAATTCATTTTAAATTAATTATATTATGGTATGAGTAAATCTTTGCTTATGGATGAATGGATGTCATTGATTGACTTGGATGCTTTGTGATCTCAGTGATGAGATAAATGATATTGTGTGGTATGAATGTTTGGTTTGCATTGTGATGATAACATAGGTTATCTATTGTGATGATAATATATGGAATATCTATTTGATATTGATAATGTAGGTTACCTGATATTGATAATTATCAGTTATGGTTTATGAGTTATCTATCTGTGTGTATATAGATACTGTATTGAATTGTTTTAAACTTTAAAACAACTTGGACCTAAAAGACACGCTTTGGATTTCGATGAGACCGGGATCGGGTTTCCATATTTGGATATCCGAAAACCACATCGATTCCAAATAACGTTAGGTCGTGTATCAAAATGGAGCTTTGTGAAGACTCAAGGTGTAAGGGCTATACGTCAGTATAACTCTATGGGTGATTCCGTAATGAGTTTGACGGAATAGGACTTATAGATTCGAGATGGAGATTTAGAGTGCAAGGGTTATTATCGTTAACTCTGAGGGTGATTCCAAAATGAGTGTAACGAGATAATGCCTTCGGTTTCGTTCGAACCCAGAACAAACTTGTATGGATTGAATGCTTTCAGAACATCGTCAGGTGGACGATGAGCATTCTAAGTGATATATCCTATAAAGGTAATCGTAGCCTCAAGCCTCATCAACCGGGAATGGCTAAAACAGGGGAGGTGCAGCAAGGCTTCGTGGGTCGCACCCACTGGAGAGCAAGATTTACCCCTGTCTAGATGTCCCTTTATATTTCGGCTGTGTGGGGCGATTACTAGCTAGAATCGCCGGGGTTGTCTTGTTCGGAACTGTTTAGTAAGGAATAGGTCCGGCTTTGTGTTGCAGGGGATTGGGAGTAATCCTCGGTACGTTGATCTAGGCCACGTACTGTGACGGGCGGTACCCCAGTAGCCCTGCCATTGTATGGAATCCAAAATCCAATAAGTGCCAACGGTTTTGATTGTATTACCCACTTTTGTGGCTAGTAGCTGGAATTTAATGAATGTAACAATTTTGGCTATTTCTTATTTATTTGAAAACCCTAGATACTATTATAATATCATCGGATTTCCTATCAAATGTTTTGGTTAGCGTAAGGTAAAAACTTTTCCATGTTTATGTGTGGGAAGTCTTACGTGATACCTTTTCTTTTCAAAAGGTTTTTAAAAGTTAAGCAACTTTAATCTGTTACTCACACCAGACCCATGTCTGACCCGGAGTTTATTTAATTTTTTCATAAACTCTTGGGTACTCAAATTTTTATGAGTAGTCAAGAGTGATTCAGGTTAGGATTCGGGATTAGCTTTGACGAATTATGGAGGAGCAATGGAGCAGGAGGCTTCTGCGTATAGATATATATATAGAGTTTTCCGCTGTGTGTTCTCTGAGTTGTTGTATTGTGTTGTATAACTAGATAGGTGTTTATAACTGTCTAGTATATGAGTTGTATATCTGTGTACTCTGATATGGTTGTAAACTATGTAATATTTATGTTATTAATATAATTTATTCGTTCCGCTGTGTAAGATTCTGATGTTGTTTCTTTCTTCTCTTCTTTCTATTCTCTTTTCTATCCCTTTCTTTCTTAAAGATGATGCGATTTTCCGGGAGTGGAAAGTCGGGTCGTCACAAGTTCTATTCAAAGCATGTAGGCAGGCTTCTACAAGCCCTAATTCAAGGCACAGACGGCTCAGATCACTGACGTACAACTCAGCTCGTTCAGTTCAGATCTAATCTGCTACTCACATTCGACAAGTTCATTCAGTTCAGCCTCAAGTATGTTACCTTCTAGCTCACTAGCTAGTTTTAATTTTCTAATATCATGAACCTTAATTCCTGCTTTTCTACTGGCAACCACACTTCAGGCTTCAAAACCTAACATGTGCAAATGCTATAGCATACGAAGATCTTGTTCTATGCACTTCAATCCATCAAAGAATGTTTTTTTTAATTAAAAGTCTTGTATAATAACAACGAACATTCATTGCCTATTTGTTTTTCTTTTTGATTCTTTTCTTGTATTTTGATCATCCTTGTGATGATCCCTCGGTTCCATTTATACAATTTGTTGTACCATATACATTAACAATATTTACCGTCGAGTGCTCTCCCCTTTTTGGGGACTACTCTTTCATCAAAAAAAGAAGAAGTTGATATCTAACACTATATAAGTTTTACCATTTATTATCCTTCAGAAGTGCATATGTCGTGCACTGATGGTTGTTTGCCTCAAATCAAAGACTTGGTGTGGATTTAAATAAATAAATAAACTTCAATATATCTTAGAACCATAAATTTTTATTTTTCTTAACTTGCAGTTTATATGTATGTTATTTCTAATAATAAGAAAGCATTTTCACAACTTTTGTATAACTCGGTTCATTTTTATAAACTTAGTTCGTTTATTATTATTTTAAACTCGGTTCATTTTTATAAACTTAGTCAAATTATATTATTATTATATAAACTTTGTTATTTGGTATAAAACTTATTAAACTTGATTAATATCTTATAATTTATTACTTTTTAGTTAATTTTCATAAACTTAGTTACTTTATTGTTATTATATATATATATATATATATAGTTATATTTTGTAAAGCCTAGTTAACTTGGTTAATATTTTATAATTTATTAGTATTGTTATTATCATTATAAACTTAGTTAATACTTATAAAACTTATAGTTAATTATTATTGTCATTATCATTCTTATTATTGTTCTAAACTTAGTAAATTATTATGAAATTGAGTTAATATTTATAAACGTAGTTTCTTTGTTTTTATTTATATTATTGACTATTATGACCCTTATTGTTGTTGTTAGTATTATTATTTTATACTTAGTTTATTTTTATAAACTTGCTTAATTTATTATTATTATTATAAACTTGGTTAATTTTATAAAACTAGCTAAATTGCATAATATTTTATAATTTATTATTATATTATTATAATAATTAGCTTAGTTAATTGTTATGTAACTTAATTAATTTTTCTAAACTTAGTTTATCTATTGTTACAATTACTAGTATGATTGTTGTCGTTATAAAATTAGTTAAGTTCATAAACACTTGTTATTGTTATTATTATTACAATATAAATTTATTTAATTTTTATAAACTTAGTTATGTTATTATTATTATTATAATATATATTTATTCAATTTAATAAAACATTTAGAAACTTGTTTAATTTTTATAAAACTTAATTAACAAAGTTAAATTTTTATAATCATTGTTAATTTATTTTGGTTATTTTGATTATTATTATTATTACTGTTATATAAATTTAGTTAACTTTTATTTAACTTAGTTAACTTGGTTAATATTTTTATTAATTTATTATTATTAGTATTTAATTATTATAAACCTAGTTAATTTTTATAAAGCTTATATTTAATTTATAATTATTATTCTAAACATAGTTAATTGTTACGAAACTTAGTTAATTTTTATATCGAATTGATGGTTGTTGTCAAACGTTTTTTCCAACAATAATAAACTAGCATAAATAAACTCTAACACATTTTAGTTATTTTACTATGGTCATCACCAATCTTTCCTCGAATAAATATATATAAAAGATATTCCTTCAGAGTAGAACCAACAATTGACTGAAATATACTAGTTTGCATTAATGAGATACTATTACTTTCTCATAGAAATTTGATAGTTCTGAGAAACACTGTGGCATAGACACCATTGTTATCATTTTAGCCATCTTAAGAGCATACTTTAAAAATAGTACATTGGATGTGAATAGTTCAAAGGAAGATGGTTCTATTGTTGCCAATGATAAATTATATAGTTTTGGTGTTTGCAAAGTCTCGGCAAAGTAATTAAACAATTGGGAGACTGAAATAAACTAATAAAAGAATAATAAGTTTAGTGGAATCAAAAGGAAATAAATATACACTGTATGTATAGCAATTGACCATAGCCTAGGAAATAAATAGTAGGATGACTAGCGTTATTCTGTGATCAGATGTTCATGCACACTGTACACTTAATATGCAAATGAATACTCAATTTAGGTTTTTTTAAGATAAGATAGTACATGGTCAAGATATATCAAAGGGAGTAAAATGTGGTGAAAAATGTCTAATAATGCAGAGAGGTTTTCATCGATATATCATGGAAAATGAGACAGAATATCATCGATACAATAAAAAAACAAGACTGAACTTGGATCCAAATGAATGTTTCCTGCGATTATAGGAAGAAATGTTCGTATCATCCCATTTGCTGCATTTTAAGCATAAGTTGAATTTCACCGAAGCAATTCAAACAGATATATAAATACATTTTTTTCTTCTAAATGTCCAATGAAGATAGAGACGAGATACTGGTGTATTTTGAAAATCTAAAACAACAATAGGTTGTAGAATAACAACCATATTTAGTCCAATAAACTTGGAGCTGAACTTGCATTCGCCTTGAAAAGTAAGAAACGAAACAAAAACAAAACCGTTTTAGCAAAAACCAGTAGATTCAACTTCAATTTTTAGCCTATAATCTAAAAGACAACTTTTTATTATTCCAAAATCAAAAAATTTATGTTATCTTCACTCCAACGTATGCATAATCAAATCTAATAAAAATAGACCTATATACTAAAGTATCATCACATAAAACAAATCATCTATTTAATCATTAGTTCATAGAAACATAAAACTGGTTATAATTTAAACATCAGCACTCCTGTAAACCAAATTGAAATCGCCCCCAAATGAGTAATAGCAAATTATATTTGCAAAAAAGAAGAAAGCATAAAAAAGATGTTACCTTCATAGGAAGCGGGATGAATCCGGTAGATATTGATGAAGAGAAAAATTGAAGATCGAAGATTGGAAATTAGGGTTCCTAACGCCGTCGACTTTACAATTGCTGAAGTGCGAAATGTTGAAGATCGAAGATGGAGTACGAAAGCCGAATTTCAAAGATTGGAGATGGAGTAGAACTTTGATTAGGAATATTTTGTCTTAGGAGGGTGCTGAGTGTTGTTTTGGAAGGGAGACGAAATCAGTTGTGTTTTTGGAAGGGAGATGAAAATTTAGGGCCAAAGCATTGCATATGTACATACAAAACAAATTGCATAAAAAAGAATATTCAAAGATAAACAACAACGCTTTAGAATAATGCATTATTAAATGGTGTTATTAATAATATATTTTCTTGTAGTAAATGGGTGAACGAAAAAGAGTAGTACCAACAGATCCATATAGAAAGAATAAGATGTCAATAAAACGCAAGGGGAACTTAAAAAGGACTTTACAAACTTAAGGTAAACTCTTCCAGTTAAAATAGATACCTTATTTTCATCTTGGTAGTAGTTGCAAAAACTTATATTTCCTCAAAGATATGGCAAGATTATTTCCATATTAACTTGGACGCGGTATTGGAAATTAAACTTGAGTAACGACCTTTGAAAAGGAAGACATAATTAATTGCACTTAAAGCAACGTTAGGCATAAAGGGGCGTATGTAATTAGGTCACTATAATCTACTTTAATTTAAGTGTAGCACTGATGAAAATGTTATCTAAAAAGTTAGAAACGGTAGAAATTTGATATTTTAAATAGAAAATTTTTAGTTTATGATATTTTATAAAATGGTTAGATAAACTTTGTTGGACTTGTTTAAAAAGCAAAATTATTGAACTTAGTGAAAATTTATTTTTTATAGCTATTTTGTAGCTTTATTTGGCTTTAGACACATTTTTATACTTACCTCAATGTGCACTTTGCTTTTCATGGTAGAACTTTTGAAAATAAAAATAAAAATTGAAAAGTATGTAAGGCCTAACTTCTAAGTTCATTTTATAAATAAGAAATGGTTATGTATGCTTAAATGTTTTATATATATTTTACTATTGTATCACTTAAATAATAATAATAATAAGTTAAAAATACAATGTTTTCTTTGAAAAAATATAATATAAAATATGCTACGGTGAAAATTTCTTACTTACAAAAGATGAATTTTGAAAGGTGTGTTTTATGTACATTTTTCCTAAGTTAAGTTTAATCATTTTTTATAATTAATTAAAGAAAAATGTCATGATTTTAATAAAAAGAAAATGTTTGTAAAAGCGAATGAAGGTTTTTAAAGTTTTAGAAAACTTACTAGTTTTGTGAAAATGGGAAAAAAGTCAAAGATTTTGATTTAAGAAGATAAAAATAAAATATTACGACTACCGCTTAAAATTTAAAAGGAAAGAAATAGTTTGAAGTTAGACAAATAGGATCAAATAACCTATATGGACCGAATTGACTATGGAATTTGGAAGCGTTGGAATGGTTGGACCGAGATAAAAAGTAATATGGGAACTTAGTAACCTTTTCAAGCAACGGTTAATCTTCTTATAGTAGTGGAAGGGGAGGTACCACCTTGTATTTCTCTACCCAAGTATGGTTTAAACTACATAATCTTTTATGTAAGGAAGATTGAAAAGTATGATTTGAGTATAATTATTTAGAATAAGAAAGGATAAGTCAAGATGTTTTAGTTGTATCAAAGAATACCGTGAATGCTAGAAGTTTTTCAATTTGAAAGGCTAAAAGGATAAGTAGGGTCTACTTCAATCTATATTCAGAGTGTTGAGTAACAAATAGGCATTTACTTGATTACATTAGGCAATCCTAAATGGAATGGTAAGTATAGGCTTGGCGCAATAGCAACAAGATATTAGTTGGTACTATATATATGAGAATAGGATACCAGTAGGCTACGACCAGTCTAAGTATTTTGTTGTCCCCTGAAAGCTACGAGAAGACTATGTGAAATAGAATAGAAAGTATCTATTTTATACATGTTATTGGATTTGTATCATAGTAATTGTTTTCCATGGATGCCTAGATATGAATCTTGTAATTTAGGGTTGAACGTTGCATATAATAAAGTATGGAAAATAATCGTCGGTAGTAGTTTCTAAAACTTAAAGATTATGCAGCTCCAGTATGGTAGACTCAAATCAATCAAGTAAAAATGTGAAATTAGTTATCATAGTAATTTCTTGGATAATTGATATGGATTAGTAATCACAAATTGGAATTCGTTATAAAATGGGAATATGATTTAAGTAGTATTTAAATTCAATGGGATGAAGTATGTAGCAATGTAAATTTCTACGAACTATCTAGTTTTAGTCCAAAAATACAACGTTTGAAATAATAAGGAATATACCCAAAGAAAGGATGTACAAAATAGGAATAGTCACCATATTTTGTATTGTCTATTTCAATAATGAATAGAAGAGATAATTCCTAGTAATTCCAAACATAACACAAATCCAATTTTAGATAATTTATGGAAAGTTATAGCATTTGCATTTATTTTGGAAAAGGTGTAGCTTCAATGCATTAAAATGCAGGAATCCCTAAGTATAAACCAAAGTAATGCTCATCACGTCATTCCACATTAAGTTATCTCAATCATAAAATAAATAAAATAATTAGAATAAAGTAATAAGAGGTTACGTTTGATAAGAAGGTCTTATTCATGAGATGGCATCAAGGAATAGAAAAAAAATTGATGTTCAAAATTTCGGAAGTAGCCTAGGCAAAAGTGTAATCGAGATTTTTCCATGTATGGTTAATTCATGGATGTGGGTCTCCATCAAGAGAAAGATATGGTTAGTTGCACACATTGAGAATGTGGAGGCTATTTCATAAGAAAAAGGATCAGAAAATTTTGGTAAGATTTGGAGAAAGAGATAAAAAATATTTTTCTCAATCATCCTTTGGATTGGAGGAAGGCTTTTTTTTAGAAAAAATCATAGAAGAGTAACTTTGAATGCATAGTCGTGTGCATAGCAACCGTACGTGAATGAAGTACCCCTTAAGTGGTTATCGTCAAGGTTAGAATAATTTTAGATCATAACTCCAATTAATCTTAGGGATTTTATTGTTATGGTTGAATGGGAAGCTAGACCAAACTTCCACATGTAGAACTTGGGATAGATCCATGTAGACCATTAGCATGACACCTAGGTGTGACTTTTGGAAAGATAGAGAAATTGTTTAGTAGTAAAGAGAGATGACATAAATTGAGCCGAACTGGAAAAGAAGTTATGCTATTTTAAACATTTGGGAAATCACCAATTCGGATAATGTAACGACCCAGAATTTCTGCCAATTGAAATTCAGATATTTAATTAATTTTAAATATCAACAAGTAAAATTTATAAGTCACGTAATTTATTTTTCGAATATTTGGATTTAATTGGATAATTAAATCGACATTTTAATTACGAAAAAAATTGAAAATTGGGTTTAATGTGATTAAAAATGATTTGTAAAGTTATATTAAATCATATTGGAGTTAGAACAATGTTTGTGAACTTTTAAAATCGAATTAAAAGTTAATTTGTGAAAATTGAATATTTTAATATTTAATCGACTAGTGAAAATAGCCATTTTTCAAACAGTCTCAGATTTCGATGAAACCAGTTTCATCGGATCCGTTATGTTTAATTTTTGCAAGGTTTCAAATTTCGTGTCAATCGGATTTATCGTTTGTCCGGGGCAAGCTAAAAGCATAGAAATTTGGTTAACCGATTTAATTTAAAATCGATCGTTTATTGCCGTAACTCGCACAGATGATCAAATTGGCTCCCGAAACCTATTACACTGTGTCCGGAACGTGGGGTAAACCCTACAAACGCCAGCCGACACACTTCGTTTGGAGTTCGGAAAAATTCGGGTGAATAGTGTTTGGTGAAATTTTCTATAAAAGCACCTAAACCATTCACTTTTGTAAACAAAAGACAAACCCTAATCTCTTCAGCCCTAGCCGCCACTAACATTACCAATGGCCGAAAATTCATCTCTTTCATCTCCAATTATCTTCCAATCCACACTTCAATTCGAAAAACTTTTAACTACAAAGTTGAAGAACGTATCAAGATCTATAATTTCAACGGTTGAGATCGAAAATGGTCGACCACGTCAGCGGCAATTCGCTTCCGTTCATTGCCATTCGCTTGGGGTTGCGTGGCCACTAGGGACGGCCGAGCTTCAGGTGGTTCAAGCTGATTGTGGCTCAGGTGATGGTCGTTCAAATGAAGTTGGCCGATCGTCGTCAGGTGGCTCGAGGAGGTTGCAAAAATTCAAACCCTAACGGCGGCTATGCGTTGAATGGTGCGTGTCTTACCTGGAAGAGAATGTGAGGGAGAAGTGAAAGGTCGCGGCCTTGATTTTTCCTTCTGAAATCAACGGCCGGAGATGAATAGGTTTAAAAAGTGAAAATGAAATTGAAAATTATTTATATTTAAAATCGTGTGATCTTTAAAATTGATATCTTTTTGATACGAGGTTGAAAAATTACGAAACAAATTACGTTGGCTTCGTTTTGTCGAGAACTAGGCAATGGAGCTGGTTTGGAGTCGTTTGGAGATAGTGAAAATTTCGGGTAAAATTAAACGCACGTTTAATTTTATTCGAAATCAAACGTTACAACTGTTATCGAAACTCAAGGTGAGAACTTCTCACTCAATCGAATTGTTTCGATTTAAATTTTAAATAGTTAAATTTAAAATTGCTTGATTGTTTGATTGGATGATAATTATTATCTGTTGTATTGAAATAGACCATATACGCCGTATATTAAGCGGATGTTATTTATTAAAAACATATACCACGATAATTAAAACTTGTATGGAATTGGTATTATATATGTACTTGGAGTTGATTTCCACAATTATATAGCGGATGGGACCCTATTGCGCCGCATAATAGCGGATAATATTTTATAAATCCCATATACCGCGATATTCTGTTTCGAAGCAGAATTGGTATTGTGCTAACATCTTTGGATGCAGGGAAATAGGTTGGAGGGATCCAACTGGATTCCTCAAATGATTGAATTGGTTTCAATGTTGTGTGTTGGTCTATTTATAATTTGCGTGATTATCTTTGTGATTGAAATCGTTAAAGGCTAAATTTTAGCGAGTATATTTTTGGTATCGTTAGATGCCGAAAATAAATAAAATTGGATTTCTGAATATTTAAGTTGAGAATTCATAATAAAATTTAACTTTGAAATTGATTCATTTTAAATAAATAAACATTGAAATTTTTATGTTATAAAAATTATGATTTTTGTTAAATATAACCGAAAAGTGATTTTTGAAATAAATAGTTGATTAATTTATAAAATGGTTTAAATTGGGATTTTTGAATTATTATAAATGATTCATATAAAAGATTTATAAAACTGATATTTATAAATTAAAATATTGGAATTATAAAACGAGTTTTTATAAGTGTAAAAATGAAGTATAAATGGATTTCATAAGTAGATGAAATCTATAGGTTTATAAATTGTGAAGTTATAAAATGAAAAGATTTTGTAAAATAAAATATTTATAAGTAATTAACTTATAAATTGGATTTTGGCGTGTAAATGGGATATGAATATAATCGGTTAATAAAGTGATTTTATAAGTGAAGTTGTTATGGAATTTATAAACGTTGTTTTATAAATCCGAAATCGACTTATTTTAATAAGTTTAATTATTATAGCTTATTAAAGGAAAGATATCCACGATTTTGGGACATTGGATAATCCTTTAAATAAAATATGTAGAAATTGAATTTGGTTAATGAAGTATATTTACGATTTTGGACGGTGAATAATATATTAAAGAAACATTTTGGGAAAGTGATATTTCAAATAGAATTAAAAAAATTTAAAGATGTTTTAAAATGTATTAAGTATCGAAACCATAGATTTCAACATTCATTGTTGAAATAGACGTTTTCGAGAAATAGAAGGAAATGGTAGACTATAACACTTTTGTTATAGTAAATGATTTCCGAAAGGAAAAGTTTTGTATAGTATTGGGGTTTATATATCTATCTTAATTTCGGATCCCTATACTAGTGATTTTGGGTTGTCGTAACGATGTTTTACGTAACATTCGTTTTGATCCAAATAAATGTGTTTAAGAGAATGTTTTCCTTTAAGAATAATATTTATACTTAATTGTGATTTAAGTATATTGAATGTTTTCAAAATGTTGAAAATAAATAGATTGGTGAATTACTTATTATTGAATAAGTATGGGAATGTTTTCCAATATGAAGTGAATGTTTTGAGATTATATCTTTTAAAGATAAATTGAAAATGAATATTAGAAATCGATTTGGAAATCGTATATTCATAGATATTTTGGAAAGGTAAATTCACTATGGAATTTATAAAAGAAAGGGAAATTTGTTTAAAAGTAAACATTGATTTATTTTGAAATGTGGAAATAAATTTACGGATTTGGAACGTAAATTTAATAAATCGGTAAGGATTTATTTGATTGATTTAAATGAACCATTTTAAATTTAAAATGGATAAATATTTGGAAGTCTTTCCGTTTAAGGAAATTGATTTGAAATTTGTTTTCAAAGATTGAAAGGTGAAAAATGATTTGAAATTTGTTTTCAAATGGTTGAAGTGCGGAAAATATATCTTGTATAAGTATTTTTGAAAATAAATAATTTGGAAAATTATTTGAAATCGGATGATGTTGTGAATATTTATTGATAGTTAAATAACCGACTATCAATATTGACCTTTAAATAGGTATTTGTTGTGAATTGGTTGAAATTGAATGCTACACTTATTTTTAAATTATTGCGCTCGTTATTCGGATTACCCATTCCGAATAGTGATACGACGTAATGGATAGCATTGAAGACCGGTGTTGAAAACCAGGTATTTGTGAAAACCACATGATGACCTATCGATTTTCTCTACACCGTTAGCTATGGTATGGAGATTTCCTTTGTGATGGGAAATTCGATCTGGATTGTGAATACCCGGATTGCAAGGGCTTCCTTTGAAGTGCCTTCGGTTTTGTTCGAACCCGGAACAGACTTGTATGGTTACGTGTCTGACATTACATTTTGAGATATAAAGAAGATTTCTTTCAAATATATTTCCGTTGGTGGCGGAGAATTTATTCTCTTAGCTTAACGCCCTTTGAGGTTATGTAGTTGAAGGTTATCAGCGATATACTCCCAATTTGGTAATGTGACATGCTTAGTGTTGCTGTGTGATGATTATTTATTGATCATTTGTTGATCAAAGCGTGGCTTTGTGCCTAGCTTTGTGGACGAGACTTCGTCAGACCTCACTCCCCGAAATGGTCAAAACAGGAATATGCGGCAAGGTTATGAGGGTCGTGCCCTTTAGGGTATGTCATTCCCTTCTGGAAAGGGTGGTATCATGGTATGGAGCCCAGATACTTACTCATGTTGACACACTATATTTATTACTGTGTGATGTTGGCTACCGAGCGCTCGGATAAAGGTCCAAAGGGACCGGGGGATGACATATTCGTGTAGTAGTTACCTAGTTACAAAGGTAGCCCGGCCTTGTGTTGGCAGAGATCTAACCGTAATGTTAGGTTCTCGGAACGTCCCGCCAGAGGCGATCCCATTGACAGTAGGAAGTTCCTTAGCCTAACCATTTGTTGGAAAATCCAAAGAAACAATACGAGCCTTGTACGGTTTTAGTTGTAGAACCTGCCATTTAATATAGTAGCTATAGCAGGCATAATATAATGGTACCTATGCTGGCTAAGATTTATATTCTATTTTTGAAATGATTTCATCACTATACACTAATAATAATATAAAAAATGATTTGTTTTGTGTAGTAAGCATCTTTGACTATCATAAGGAGAAATCTCCTCCAATTCTGCGTTTGCATTGTGTGTGTGCGGGGAGGCCTTATGGTAGTTTCATTTTACAAAAGCATTGCGAATATTTTTCCACCTCCCTTGTTGTTGTTGTTTTAAAAGATAAATAATTGTTTTAGTTCTCACACCAGTCCCATGACTGACCTGGAGTTTATTGTTCTCTTTCTAAACTCTGGGTGCCCATCATTTTCCACACGGGCAGTCTAGAGTCAGGTTATCAGGTCATTCTGGATTCAGAAGTGCTTTGGAGCTCAAGTGGAGAGCTGGATGGCGAGACGTATTACTTGTATATGATATTGTCTTTCCGCTGTGCATTTCACTTGTAAGGACATGTTTGTATAACTGTCCATTGTCCAGTTGTGTTGTATATTGTTGTTGTACCCTCTGGTGATAATGTAATGTAATAACTGAGATAGTTCTTTGTTTTAAAGATTGTTCATTTATCTATTATATGTTGTTTCGCTGCGACTGTGAGATTCTGATACTGTTCTGTTCTGTTTCCTTATTTCTTCTATCTTTTTCTTCTACCTCTTCTTTTTAACCCTAACAATTCGGTTTTCCGGCATTCGATTATGCGACATTTGATACAGTGGACGTAAGAATGCCAACCTTCGGATCCCTACAAAATCGATATGTTACAGATAACCTTAAGGAAAACAGAGGTATAACAAAGAGCTATGTAGGAAGTACCATGTAAAGAGACACCATCCATACTTGAGTTATCCAACATGGTATTTAGGAGTTGAGGTGATTAGGCATACCACTGGAAGAGTTAAGGGAGTAAGTTGTGCATTGAAGATTTTGTCGAGCTATAGTTAGTGAGAGAATGCTTATGCTCAAATTATGTAGCATGGTGCAAGACAACACCATTTGAGTTAGTACCAAGGATTCTTGAAGGTTACTAATGCACATATAATTGAATTGGATATTTATGCCATCGGTGAAAGTTGGTTAGAGTAGTCGTGATTCGATTTATAAAAGAGCAAGGCTTGCACCAGATAGGCAAAAAGCAAGTACTGTCAGGAGACACATGGGGTAGTCCGTGGAGCTGAGTCTATAAACAGTCCATTGAGGCGAGTCCATAATAGTGAGCAGACGAGTAGAAAATCGCATATGCATGATAGTATATGGATTAATTATTGGAAATCCGTCATTAGGTACTTGTGCAAATATCTATGAGGAGAAGTTACCATGGTCAAGCTATTTTGATTAGGAAAATTAAACTGCTTAGAAAAGCATAAATTACCTTTGTATTTAGATCTAGTTTAGGTAGGCACCATTAGATGTTAGGAATGGTTGCAACATGTTAGTAGGACATGTTATGGACGATGGTTGCTAATAGATATAATTGGATGTATTGTTTGGATTCTATTCGTTTACACTTCTAGAACAGTATATCCTCTAGGTAGTACACACACATTCCCATTATCTCTTATTTATCTTCTAACTTTTTCGATATGATATGTATGGATGTTTGATTATTGTTGTGCTAGTGGAGGTTATGCATATGGGTTGTATGGTTGTGCATACATATAGAATTGCAAGTATATCTAGGATGTTGCATACATTTGGATGCATGACATAAGAATTTGCATGATAGGAGGTCGACTGGATCAATATACTACCTACTCTTTTGCATTAGTATAAGCTCATGTGCATTTCATGTTGCATATATATGTACATATTGCATTAGAAACTTTCTAGGGACAGTGATTGCTCATGGATGATGGATGAGTAAATGTTTCTAGCTATTGGTTGTTGTGTGTACAAGTTACATTTTTTCATCCTTTAATATTTCGAGGACGAAATCCTTTTAAGAAGGGATAATGTGACACCACTAAAATTTAGTGAAAATTTAATAAGAAAAGTAAATTTAATTAAATCTAGGACTAAAAAGAAATAATTTCATAGACGTCCAAATTTGGCTACAAAATGGCACCATTGCATTCATAGCGATTTCCTAGACAATTTTCATATATAACACTTTGAACGCAAGTTAGAATAGAAAAATTATAGGCATTTCAAAATCTGAAAAATAAAATAAAAATATGTATATTAACAATAAGTTATTTAGGGTCGACCCTTAAATTAGAATGGTCGACCCGTAAACTTAAATGGTCAACCTATATTGTCGACCTACGACATTGAATGGTCGACCTATGCCTATGATTGGTCGGTCACTCATGTTAATATTTCGATCGTTGTAAACCTCATATGAACAGGTGAGATGAATTGCTTCATGGCCAAGTTTTAATAAGCATTGCTGATGTTAGTAAAATATTCTACATCCCAAATCAACTTCCTAAATTAATTGCAAACCCTTACAAATTCTAGTTTAATCTAAACCTAAAATCAATATAACAGTTTAATATAATGAAGTTCAGCCCAATTCTAACCTCCTTTCTAACCCTAAAATTCTTCAAAAATCAAGATAAAATCGAACTAGAAGAACAAATTAGTTAGATTTAGACGGTGAAATCGAAGCTAGTTATGGAGGGCAATTCTAAAGCAAAGAAAATAGGAAGAGCTTAGGCTTGAGTTAAGTGGGAATAAATTTAGTAAGATGATTATTAAAATTAGATTTAAACTATTTTATTTGATTTAGGATGTTTGAAACCTAATTTGAAACATGTAGAATACTATATTAAAATCTATAAACTGTTAAACTTGATTTTATGCAAGTGCACCCTTCTTGTTAATTAAATTGTGAAACCTTAAGTTAAAATATATAAGCTTAGATTTGAAATTAAAGTAAATTGTTAAAATAGATAATTTGTCAAATTAGCAAATCCTAAATTAACAAACCCTAAATTGAACTGCAAATTGATACTTAGAAGGGTCATCTAATAATTAGGGTTCACTAATTACTGCTAAAGACTTGAATTAAACTATAACAATGATCGACATTAAAGATACGCAAGTAACCCAAATTTTACTACGCAACCATCAACCTTGGAACCCTAGCGATCGACCAAAGAGGTCCAGGGGTCGCACGTTTAGAACAAAAACTGCAGACGGTAAACCTCGGTTTAAGGCTCAAGTTGATAATAAACATTATATAATTTAAGTTAAAAATTATATAAGTGGATATTGTTGTTTGAGTCTATTCTGGGTAAGTATATATGCTAAAGACACTGGGGAAGTCAATTCCCTATCATAGGGCAGTAGGTCCACATGGTATTGGGTCAGCTATAAATATCTAATTAGGAATTGAGAATCTATTAGGGTGATGTATTTCGCAGATGAAGAATCGAGAGTCGACTAGGGTGACGTATTTCGTTGATGGAGGATCGAGGGTCGACTAAGGCAATGTATTTCGCAGGAACTCGGGAGTGTACCGCAGTTATCATACATTATTGATGGAAACGCCAATTGAATAGCCCAGTGCTAACTAGGGATTCTATATAAACAGTCAGGCCCCTCGTAGCACGATAAGTGGCTTTAGAGTAGAAAAGTGTCTGGTGCTAACAGGGTATTTTATACAAATAAGAAGGCCCGTACAGCACGAAAAGTGACTATAGAGTTGAAAGGAGTCTGGTGTTAATGGGAGTCCTTGTATGCATGACTGTGCAGGTAATCCCCCGCTATTACCCTGCTATATCTCATAGCGGATTTCTACCGCTATGATTTTTCTATATAGCCCCAAATATAGCATTTTCACTTTATGCCTTGCTATTTCCGCTATATCCCGTTATTCCCGTTATATTCCACTATTTCCGCTATATCATTTTTAAAAGAAATTAACGAATTGGAAAATGGCATTTATACGTTATAAAAATTATGAAATTAATTTATTTAATTAAATGTTTAATATATTTTTAGAAATGAATATACTCTAATATTCTACTAAATTCAATTATGTTATATAACAATTTTACGTTTATTTACAGTATATTCCATAAGTTTTTATTTAAAATTATTTATGTATTAATTATAATTTAATTGAATGTTAATTTTCCATTTAATTACCATTTATATGTTTGTAAAAACATTAAGTATGAGTTTTATATGCTATTTTAGAGCCATCCACTATATCCCGTTATTTCATCGCTGTATCCCCGCTACGCCCTTTTGCACCTTCGTCGCATCGAATCTATCGAGCGCTTTAACTACATAAACGCACGATTATGATGCGATGTGGTACATGTGAATAGTGATGTAGTACAATAAGAGGCATTTTTCCACAACAATCGAGAGGTGAACACAGGTGCATACGGTGGGTCATATAATAAGTTTTCATTTCTGGATTCTCCCTACTCGGCGTAGTGATATTTATAGGTATTTCAGGAGTGCAATCCCCCTAATACCCTACGGGTGATGTTTTCATATTGGATGGCTTTAGGAGCAATGATCAATCGTTAGTGTGTGGTTCGATTTATAGTTCAACCCTTTTGTGTTAAATAAGAATTCTTAGGTATTGAACCTTAGGAGTTCACAGACGCTTGTAGCATACATTATGTAACTTAGAGTAGTATTAAAGTTAACTGCTCATGATCATCACATATTAAATTTGTATTCATTCACCAGATTTTTGTCTGACCTGCCCTATTCTTTTCAAGTTCCACCACCATAGGATGACAGATTAGTAGTTGATTGTGCATAGCACATGGAGAAATGAGCTATATGTTGGAGTTCTCATGTCATTTATTGTTCAACATGAAGTTCCAATTTTATTAAATATTTGTCAAACTTATATTGTACTTTGGAAAATTTCACATATATAAATCAAGTATTTTGAAAACTGTTTTTCTGAATGTCTGTTTTTTTATTTATATTTTAATTAATTCCTCTATGAAATCTGAAAGTAGAATGTCTTAGAACTTACCCTTATAATTATGCTCTCTAAGATTTTGAAAATCCAATAACTCATATTTTTCGGCATGGCATGTCCAAAAGTCCTATTGGGCTATGGATCCGTGTGTCGGCAGGAGCCGATCATTACAGTGGTTATCTATAATCAAATTATAGTTTACACACTTAAGTTTGAAGGTTTCTTAAGTCAGTATCCAAAAGTCCCACTAAGTTCGATTCGTTAGGAACAGTAATAAGAGCGGTTGAGCCGAAAACCTATCTAAGTAACATGAAGACATTACAACTAACATTGACTAACTATTGACTAGAAGTAAAACCTATCTAAGTAACATGAATACATTACACTAGGGGATTAACCGTTATTAAATTGAGCAGCCAACTTCGAATCTACTAATGGTATAAAAAACGATAATATCAATGTCATTCATGGTGATAGGGGTACGGGTTTAGTTTACTGTCATATCCCTGAATTTCCAAATCGGCATCATTAAGCAGCTAATCCAATGATTGATAATCACGATTAATGATAGATTAGGATTAATCAAGCCAAGTAGACGAACTTGGAAATCGATCCAAAAATAGTGAAGCCTAGTTAGAATCCTAACTATGATTTTAGCACGAAAATCGTATTTAGAAATATGTTGAATAAGAAATCGTACCTAATCTTTGAAAGTCGGTATTAAAGAATTAGATTTTTGTAGCTAATTTGCAGAATTTGATTCTTGCTTAAGTTTTTGGATTGTAGGTGAAAGAGGAATGAGAGAAGGGTTTAGCTATTTATAGAAGAAAAGGTATTAATTGAACACCGTAGATTTGTCTTAAATGAATGGCCAGATCGAAAACAGGAAGACCAATAAGAGGGAAATATGACACCAATGCCCTTGACTTGAAAGATCAAGGATTCTTCTACACTAGGGGGAGGGCAAAGGTTACTACAATAATTTCCATTGAAATATTTCAAGGAGCCATAACTTCTTAAGTCATTATTATTGTCGAAGTGATAACTGTACTTATATCACTTCGTATATCATGGCTATCATCGAAGACATATGAACATGGGCCTGCCCATAACACCAGTAAACAACATCGAAGATGGGAAGAAAAGAAAGAATAGAGTGTCATGTCAATATTCAGCATCGAAGACGTGGAACCAATGAAGCACTTACAAATTAGTGACGAAGAGATAGGGTAATGCTTTCCAACGACGACAAATAATATGCGGAGTCACACATAGTCTAAGAGGTAAGGAAACTAAAAATTCAATTCTCTACAAACCAACAATAATGTCGAAGTAACTATAGCGTGTACCACTAATACTAGATTCTATCAATATTCCATCAGACAAGCACGTTGAAGAGGTCATTGCACAACGAAGAGGCTAGTGTTAAGTCTCGTCGAAGTCAATATTGTTGAAGACAGGCTAGTAAAGAAATCTATATTGAAGCATATAGAAGGTACTCCCGCATGTCGAAATCACTCCTACTTAAAGCCCTAAAATGATGACTCTGTCCTACACTCGTGTTAATGTCGTCTCACGGATACTGATCACTATCGAAGCTGAGCCTGCCGAAGAGACTTAGAAGGCGGAGTGGTAGTTTCTTAGCCATATATATATGACCCTAAGGGCTTTGTGTTGGGGGCAGAATTTTCTCTTATTTCTTACATTTTCACTTTGTAAACCCTAAATCAATTGCAGATTTTAGAGCATATTGTAATTTTGGAATATTGTACATATAGGATTTTAAATATTTAACAAGGACAAAGTATAGCATATTTGATTAAACTTGAACTTGTGGTTAGTATAATTATTAGACTTTGAACTTATACTGACTTCGAGCCACTCATATAACTATGATGCTAACGTCATGGAACGCTACGAAAAACATCTTCGAATTGATGACTTTGACAGACTTTTTCAAAGCCTCTCATTGATTAGCCTAATTTCTTAATCGCTTTTATGGTTAGCGAATTTATTCATTAACATTTTAGCACTAGGAGTGCTTGAACCTCCAACTCCATTAAAACTCTTAGTGGGACCACTTAAACCTGCATTGAACTGTCCTAGCCTACATGTTATGGCATAAAGAACATTCCTATCCAAGCATACACCAATCCAAAGAACACCAACCTTAATCCCTAATGCCATGCTACTTAAACGTATTAAGAAGTTTGAGCAGGAGTGTTCCGAGCCTCGAATAATTAGGCCCACTTATCAAGTTACCGATGATCCATGATTTCATGAAGAACGATTATTAAGATTGAAGGCCTTGCAGATCATAAATGAATAGAAGCAGATGGTCCTTTATGATCCGGACAATTGGAATATAAATCCTTTTTATGTAGGCCCTACTCCAATTTTTTACTTAGGAAAAGATACCACAAAAAGGATAATTTGTTCTTGGCGATAAGGAGAGCCATCTAATCTCAATCCAATGGGACTATATTCGAGAAAGAGATAACAAATGATTTTAATATTTTCGCTAAGAAATGACAGATTCTTGAATTATTCAATGGCCTCTAATGAAGTTCAAAGGACATTGAAATGAAGGCTAGCTATAGAGGATGAGATACCAATGGTAAACAGTAAAAGAACCACGCAACAGTCAAGAAGGCTAGCATTCTTATTCGGACTTCCAAAAGATCGCACTCTCACCACTGCTCTTAAAAACATTTACTTCCTGACTAAAAATAAGCTTGATTATTGGCTTTCATAAAAGAGAAGGCCAAAGTTTGAAAGGAATCTTGGAAGTTCATATTGCTGCTACCATCTTACAAATGTGCATGATACCAATTAGTGTAGAGGCTTAGAAGGAATGATCATTAATTTTCTAGGGCAAGGCAAGGTTGATGACTTTGTAAAAAGATACTAGACAAGTTCGATAATTAAAATTCTTCAAATAAGTGATTCTATGTGGATGAGAAGTACGATTCTACTAGTATAATGGAAAGCTTAAATCATTGCTAGATGATGGTAGTAAGGGGCTAACGGCTTTGTCTTCAGCTATCATGAGCCTAGACAAACCACCTCCTACTGGGAGGACGGAGTAAGCCTTTTGTCCCGTCCGAAAGGACATAGCCAACGCACCAACTAAGCTTTCAGTCCTGCCTATGTGGCTTGGTCAGAGCACAAGCCCTTAACCTTGAAATCAAAGGCCTGATTAATGTACCTCCTAGAGGGAGGCCAGAGTTGTCCTCTGGCCCTATCCGAAAGGACCTGTTGAAAGTTTCTACAAGCCTTCAACCCTTGCCTACGTGATCTGTTGGAGCGCTTCCTAGAGGGAGGATGGAGTAAGCCTTTAATGCCATCATCAATGGCCTCACTAAAGCACTGAACCAGCCTTTAGTGCCTACCATCAAAGGCCTTGCTGAAGCACCTCCTAGAGGGAAGTCGATTAAGTCTTTAGCCTTACTTTAGATAGCTCGCCAAATGCATGGACTATAGACCTAAACCATCACCTAATTTGGTGATAAGGCATTCGAGCCTAAGTAGTGCTCCCAAATCAATCGAATAGAGCCAAGTAGCACTCTCAGTATTATCAGAATTTGAGCCAAAGGAGTGCTCCCGAATCAATCGAAATTAGAGCCAAGTAGTACTCTCAAGTATATTAAAATTTGGTCCAAAGAAGTGCTTCCGAATCAATTGAAATCACAACCAAGTAATGCTCTGAAGTATAATAAAGTTTGAGCCAGGCAATACTCTCAACCAATCAGCCTTCTAGTGGATGATCTAACGAAAATCCAAGCCGAATAGTGCTCCAAATTTGTCTGACCCTCAAGAAGAAAAATCTTCAAATATTCCATTTTCAGTTCTAAGTTTCTAATCTTATGCTATTACCATATATAGAGTTCAGGTCTTCTATTATCCTATATAAGGATTTTTTTTGTCTTATATTATTCTAGACGTGGATTTCTTACCATCCAGATGAAGATTTCTGATATTCTATATTATTACCGGATCTAATATCATTTAAATGAGATTCTTCATCATTAAACATCCGAGTTGAGTTATAAAAGGCTCAATCATAAGCAATCTCAATTCTACAAGCAAGTAGAAACCGAGCTAAAAAACTCAAAGTGTGGAAAAGTGAAATACTAAGCATCACACAATTTAAAGTCAGAATCAAAATTTAGTTCTTAATTACATATCCGTGGTAATGTTCATTTAATTAAAAATTATTTACAATTTAATAAACTATTTACACAATTGTAGACAAAAAAGAAAGATAAAATAAAGAAAATCTAATCAAGGACGGTTCCTATTACAGTCCAAGATTATGTGTTAATTTATCCAAATCCTTGGCCATTAAAGGATCAATGATGTAACGAATGGACACGACCATGAGTTTCTCGAGTTTTTTCCTTTTTATGAATGGTGTGTGCATCATCAATCGAGTTGATATGATCTGTCAAGGTATGATGCAGAATTTTATTAGCTCCATGCAATGTTCGAACGATATTCGTCAGCGTTTTGATTTCTTAATTAAGATCATACTTCTCGCTTTCGACTTCCTGAACCTTATTTTCATATTCATTGATGCGTTGGGATATCTTTTCCTCCCACTTCTAGTTGAAATACTATTTCATTTTGAATTTGATTTGATTACCCTACTTAAAGATTGCTGCAATACTCGAACCTGGAGAAGGGTTTAAAAAAGCAGTAAACTCATGATTAATCAAGGAAGTGGACCTTGTTCTTCGTCTCGGAGTTGGGTAGGGAAAGCTAGAACCGCCTCTAATTATAATAAGCTCCAAAGATTGGCATGATACTTGGCTTTTTGTTAGCTCTAATTCGAGATCACTTATTTTCTGATGAATCTTAACTATCTCGATGTAAGCATCGATAGAGAAGTTAGATCCCTGATTTATGTCCTTTCTTTTTTCAGCAACCGAAGCCCGTTCTTCGTTTCTTTAAGTTATGCCTCCATAAGAGCGGTCATTTCTTTATAAGCACTAAAAGCCGATTTCAATAAGGAATAGTTCCTATGCCACTCTTGTGCCTTAGGGTTATTTAGGAATCATAATGTCGAGTCATGTCGTGATGATCATTTCTCCTCCATATATTCAAACTGCTAATCTTCAATTTAAATAATTTGCGAGATGTCTAACGGATCAGATTTACACATTAACAGAGCATCTATTGAAAAATAATTAATACATGAAGGGAAAACTCTTCCATTAATAACAAATGAAGTTTACAAATAATAATAAGAGCCAAGGTTACATTACAATTCCATCTCAATAACATTTAATTATTGTTTAAAGTTTTGAAACCGTGGCCTTAGCCTTTCGAACAACCGAATAGACAAAGTGATCATAGAATCAAAAGAAGTCTTAATTACTTCCGAGGTGTAAATAGGAGGGAACTGATAGTAATCTCGTTCCTCAATTGAAGGATTGTTATGACCACATATTAATTTGGAACGATAAGATAAAATTTCTCCAAGTAGTTTATCCCTTTCATCATCTAAAGAGTCAAAATAAAATTGAGTGTAGCGCATGTAAACTTCTTGTAAATCTCTAAGGAAATTATGTCTCGTCAATTACGATGTTTTAAAAATCAAAGATTTCTCTGAAAAGTCATTCTTCAATTTGACGAATTTAATTAAGAGATCCCTAGGAATCATGCTGGTTGAAAGACCTTTATTCTGTGCAATATGTCAAAATTAAACTAAGAATAGAGAAACTGAAATGATAAAGCTCATAAGAAAACCCAGTAGCATACAACAATTATAAAAGTCATTCTGGTTTATACAAAATAGATTGTTTCGAAAATAGATCTCTTCCTATTATGTTAAAGTTTTTGAGAGAAAGAAAGTGTAAAGTAAGGCAAATGAAAGCAACTCGGGGAAGGTTTCAACATGCACAGGATTAGGATAGGTCTTATGTTCATCCAGGTATCGATAATGAAGCTGTCTGAACAAACCTCTACTGTTATCACCTAAGTATAAGAAGTTGACAATCAAATGCCTGCAATAAATTTTGTACAGGAATTCCACCAAGGCATCCTTATCATCGATTAACTTCAAGAAAAGGGTCATCAACTCTACATTTTCCTCCAAAAGCTTTTCCTGATGTTTGCATGCCCTAATCATCCACGTGGAAACTTCTCTCTCCTTAAAAGATCTCAATTTTGATGTGCTCTCGATAAGTTTTAGATATTTTTTAGACAGCATATCATATAGGTTCATTTGTTTATCCAACTCTCTGTTTAACGAATCCATGTCTATTTGTTTCTTCTCGAGCATAACATCATAATAATATTTCAATTTTCTCTTTAGCTAAAAAAATTAACGCATTCACTATAAGTTACTTGATAACCTAAGACATTTGAACAAAGATACCCATACTTGAGAAAGTGGGACAGAAAGCGATGAATTTTTTTCTTTATTAGCAGGCTTCTGATTTCGAGAAGTGTTGTCCTTCTTGAAAGGATCCCCTTTTGAGAGATTAGTAGCATTAGCAGCTGCTGTATCTTGGGCAGATATATTTGGGTTAGTACCACCAGATGCATCCTTATTATCCGATTGGCCAGGTGGATCCATTTCACTCATTCCACCACCCCCTTTATCATCATTGTGATCGCCATCGCTACCATCCCTATCATCATCATCATCATTATCATTGTTGTTATTAGGCCTTGGCATTTCTTTGATTGGAACATCATAAAATGTTAACCATTTTCCTATATCGATTTCTTCCTTGACAGGGAATTCTTCTCTACAGCATTTCTAACCTTTTTCATTTTTAGACTGAACTTCTTTTTGCAACTTTCATTTAAAGATGGAAGGGAGGGAAAATCCAAGTTGGGACACTTGTGGATATTGTTGATGATTGCAACATACAGTGCATCTTCATAGCACTTCTCGTTGATTTTGGGAAGAACAACGTCAAGGAAGGAGGAGACCTTTTTCTTAAGTTCTTGGATTACATTATTTTAATGGTCCAAAAGTTCAATTTTTGTTCAATTAATCTTCGAGCAATTTATTTCTCTCGATCAGCTCGGAATTTACCTTTGGTAGCTCGGCATTTTCCTTGATCGCATTCTCCAAGTCTACCTTGAGTTTATCGAATGACTCGAGATCAGCCCACAAGTTTTTCACTTTCTTCTCCAACAACAACTTGGATTTCTTTTCCTCCCAAGAGATGGAGCCAATTTACCTTTTTTAGTGATTACTTCATCTCTTTTTGCAGCAATATCGATCATTCCCTTCTAAGGAAAGCAACCTTTCATTCAAGCTCAATCACGTCGTTAGTAGGCCTTTGAGAAATGTTTCTAAGAAGAAACATATGTTTTCCACCTTGAAATTTTATAACTTCATTAAGTTAATGTGAAATTTATAAAGTTGAAATTAATCAAGAAAATTAAGAAACCAACTAATACGAGCTGTTAAAGAATGAAAAGGTGATCGTCGAAGTAGGATGGAAGTTGAGGTAATCCAGGAGAAGTGATGGAAAGGGACTGAATAGCCAATCGAGCCAATTCCTCAAAATTCATTATTGAAGTTTGAGGCTGAGCCCGTGAGGTAAGAGGATCGGCCAGAGAAGGAAGCAAACCAAGGTCAGGACATCTGCGATCGATGGATGTTGGAGAAAGGAAAAAAGAAACATTAAGAAGGAGAACAGAAGTCTGAACTCCTTGGGATGTATCAACTTGAGTTTCTTGAAGCTTTTCTAAAGCTTTATCTGAAGCAACCGCTCCTGGACTTGAGTCAATATTCACTTGCTCTATCTCCTCTATGATGTTACACATAAATTCCCCTTAAATTTAGGTCTTTTGTCACGAGGATAAGGAGGACCGTTAATAAAATTAATGTCCGTCCCTTGTTTTTCAAATTCTTCGATAGTCTTAGCAATAGAATTCTTAAAGGAAACAAGTTCGATTAGCTGAGGCACAGTTGGAGATGCATTTTTTTCCTTTCCTCTTTTTGTACATAGTAGTTTTGATTTTTGATTCTTTGAGAACAGTAACAAGAGCAATTGATCCTAAAACAAAGAATGAAAGCTGGTATACTGACAACATCGATAATTTCCTTTTTAACTGTATTAAAAATTACAATCAGTATTAGGCAGCATCAGGAATTTATCGTGAAAACTCTGAAATCGTCGAACACTAACGAGCCAACTGCCTAAGAGTTGTGTTTCACCATAAGTGGCTCTCCTAAAATCTTGTGGTGGTTCAAGATAATAAAACATTGAAGGAGCTTCGACGGAGTTAGGAGTGGAAGCCCATTTCTCTTATTCTCACCTAAAAGAATTAGGGAGTGGTTTTATGATCTTCAAAGTTATGACTTTTAGCATTACGATCTGGGGAAGGAAAATCGATAGTACACAATAGTAAAAAAATAATGATAGGTAAGGATAATAGGCTTACTAGTAGCAGAAAAAAATTCTCTTATTTTAGAGAGGCATTTAATGAAGAAAAATTGAGTCTCTCACACTTTTGATTTATTTCCAAACACAAAGAATAAGCTCTTCAGGTGAGGAGGAAATTAGTACAGTTGGTAGCCTGGATAATCACCCACTTTAGCTGAACCGTATAGATAATAAAGAATGTAAGGACTACGAGATAAGAGTCCGGATTCTTGAGCAAAGACCTCTAGGAAAGTCAAATATGTGTAAGCATTAAGCAAAAGCTAGATCGGTGCTATGTCCAAGTACACTTTATATCTTGTGAGGAAGTCCGAGAAGGGGAGGTAACCTGTGTGTCAAATATGAATAGGAGTAAAAGCAAAATATCCTCCTGGAAGATTATAGATATTGTCCAAAGGACCAGTACGGATAGTCTCCACCCTATTAATTTCGAATTGCTTGAGAATAGAGTAGACCTCAACTTGAGAAGTGATATACGATGGATTGGTGACAAATCCTTCCATTTTGATAGTTGAAGGCAAAGGTTTGGGCTTCGGACTATCTTTTTTGACAGACTTCTCGGTGGATTGTTTATTCTCCACTATCCTGCTTGGTGATATTATTCCTTGTTTAGGAAATAATTATTATCGTACGATCTAGAGTATGTAAAGCGGACAAAGTAAAAAATTAAATTACCAAAATGACCCATTATCTTGAAAATGACAGAATATGTAGTAGCCATCGGGTAGTAACTTTCAAGTGCCCAATAATTGATATATTTAAGAACTCAAGTTTTAATGCTAATAAGAGAGTTTCGTAAAAGAGGAATTATACAAATCAAAGGAACGTAAATATATGTTATTAATAGGTTTTCATTAATAATGTCATGAACTTAACCTATAAAATGCTAACAAGTCCCTTGATCATGGTTAGTGCTGGAGCAGTTGGGTCTCTGACACCAACAAAGTTGACAGAAAAAAACTAATAGTTTGCTAAAACTATTTTATAAAAATAACATTAAAGCCATATTATGCCCCCACTTTTAGTTTATATAGTGATTGTGGGAAGATAATAGAAAAAATAAGATTGTCATTATCAAAATATATTTATGCAAGCATCAAAGACAGATAAATTCGATCTTACCTAACTTTGAGCACGTTACCAGCACGTTTGACTGAAATAAACATTATCGACGACCAATAAGAATTCTCAACTAAGGATAACCGCTCGACGACTTTGTCAAAGAGGTGTGAAATGACTTTAACTCTATTAATTAAACACTGAGACCTTCATAAATATCGACTGTCACGATAGTTAGGGTCCGTCGTACCTTATTGAGATTGGAGATTTAACATTCTCGGAGACATAGGGATTTTATTAAATACTAACCTTGTTACTGCCACATTTGATTTAACCTTGTAATACTGAAAACTTTACTAAATAAAATAGTAGAGTGGAAAGAGATCATATCAACATTGAGGGTCAAAACCATGTTGATAATGGTCAAAGTCAATATGAAGACAGAATCAAAGTCATTTTATCAACTAATAAGCTTGCAACATACTAAATTAACATTGAATAGAATTAACACCTATCTAAGTAACGTGAAGACATTACACTAGTGGATTAACCATTATTAAATAGAACAACCAACTTGGAATCTATTAATGGTATAAGAAATGACAATATCATTGTCAGTCATGGTGATAGCGAGTACGAGTCTAGTGTACTGTCAAATCCTTAAATCTCCAAATCAACGTTATTAAGTAGCTAATCCAAAGGCCGATAATCACGATTAACAGTAAAACCAGGATTAATCAAGCCAAATAAATGAACTTGGAAATTGATCCAAAAATACTGAAGCTTAAGCTGGAACCCGAATTATGATTTTAGCACGAAAATCGTGTTTGTAAATAAGTTAAACCAGAGATCATACCTTATCTTTAAACGTCGGTAATAGAATTATAATTTTGTAGCTAATTTGCAGAATTTGATTCTCGATAGAGTTTGGGATTGTAGGTGAAAGAGGAATGAGAGAAGAGTTTAACTATTAATAAAAGAAAAGGAGTTGATTGAATGCCATGGATTTATTTTATTGAACGGGTAGATCGACAAAGGGAAGACCAATAGGCGAGAAATATGACTATGATGCTCTTGATTTGAAAAGTCAAGGATTCTTCTATACTAAAGGGGGAGACAAATGTTGCTACATTGATTCTCATTAAAGAAGTTCGACGATCCAGGACTTCTTAGGTTATCATTATTTTCGAAGTGGTAACTGCACTTATGTCACTTCGTATATCATGGCTCTCATCGAAGACATATGAACAACGACTTAGTCATAACACCAGTAACCAACGTCGAAGACGAGAAGAAAAGAAAGAATAAGTCCGTGCCAATGCTCAACATCGAAGGTGTGGGACCAATTAAGCACTTACAAATTAGTGACAAAGGGACAAGGTGCCGCTTTCCAATGATGACAGATAATATGCAGAGTCACACATAGTCGAAGAGGCAAAGAAAATAAAATACACCTCTCTATAAACCAATAAGGATGTTGAAGTGACTATAGAGCGTCTCAATAATACTAGATCCTATCAATATTCCATCAGACAAGCACTTTAAAGAGGTCATTCCACAACAAAGAGGCTAGTGTTAAGTCTCATTGAAGTCATTATTGTCGAAGACATGCTAGTTTAAGAAGTCCGTATTTTAAAGCATATCGAAGGTACTCCCGCATGTCGAAGTCACTCCTACTTAAAGCCCCCTAATAATGACTCCATCCCAGACTCATGTTGTAACGATCTACCTTTCTTACACCTAATGATGACACTTAATACATCCATGGTATTCATGTGTCAATCATTTAAGTGTCTAAAAGACAACTCACTTGGGGTGAAAGAAATAAAAGATGGAACAGAGTTTGAAAGACGTGATGAGTAACATATAATGGACACAAGATCTTTACAAGAAAAAATCATCTTTACAGCCTATCCTTACAATAGCTGATAAATACAAACAGAAAACAATGTGACCAAAAAAGCGGAAGAATATAATATACATGAATATGTTTTTGAAATTCCAGCTTATCCGCAGAACGCTCCAAAGAACCCTGCTAAATCTAAAAAATATGCTCGGCCTAACCCTAGCATTATAGGAAGACAACGCCCGAGTTAGACTTGCAAAACCAGCATGAGAAACTCAAACCACAAGGAACTTTATTGTAACTTACAAAACCCTTTAAATCAAAGGTATTGGCCACATCGCACATAAACACGGATGGGTTTTTAACTTACGATAATCAAAATATTTTCTTTTGAGATCCAGTGATATTATAAAAATGTTTGTGATTTAAAATATCAACAATCATGCAGTTGTGATGTGTGTACATGAATGTAATAACAGATATAAATCAAAAATCGTAAGCTCGTATTGGAGAATAGATTTCCAACAAATCGTAAGGTAAGGGACTAACTTTTGAAAATATGTACATTACACCTCTAGATAAAATATATAGTGCGATCGAAAACTGTAACGACCCGCTATTTTGGACCATTCAAATCGACACTAAAACCGTACATGTACGACTTGAATAATTCAAAATACCGAATTGTTAATTTAATTTGGCAAAACCTAAAATATACAGTAAATAAACCAATCACAGATCACAGACACAGAGTAATATAATGCAGCGGAATAGAAAAATAGTAGTTCATGAAGCTACTATATGCATCAGAGTTTAAAATAAAATACATCAGAATCTCTGGAATACAGAAAAGTCTTCAGTACGAGCCGATGACTTCTCTGAACCAGTCAATCTAGAAAACTGAAAGCTGAAACGATAGTTGGATCTCCAAATGAAGCTCCAATCTCCAAAGGTGAGTCTCTAAAGCTGTATTACTCGGTCTGACCCGAGCGTAAAGCAAAACACAAAACACTCGAGTCAGGATTAACATTCGTATATCAATAAATCCAACTCAAGTGAAATATCAACTGAAATACAAATAACTTAAAGGATGTTTGGGATGACCATCCTCTAAGGGTCCATAGAACTATCTACAGGGTAGAAATATACACTATTACATCGTGGTCATTCACTTAATTTATACTTCAAACCCAAATGTCAAATTCACTTCGAATAATTATATTTCCCAAATAGTATTTATATATATTAAATGCTGTATATGGTAAAGCACTTGCAATTTCCTTAACTTAACAAATCGTTCACATCAACCTGACCTTTCCATTTAAATTAAATTCAATCTCAATTATAAATCTCAAATCTGGATTTGATATCCTAATTACCCTTTCCATTTCAATATGTTTCCATACTTTAAGTATTTAATATTTCCCCTAAATTTCCCAATCTAGTTCTCTAAATACAAATTTCCAGACTTCGTTCAACCCCAATTTCCATTAAATTCAATTAGTTATCT
Organism: Allium cepa; assembly: GCA_030765085.1. Lineage (NCBI taxonomy): Eukaryota > Viridiplantae > Streptophyta > Magnoliopsida > Asparagales > Amaryllidaceae > Allium > Allium cepa. The sequence continues at coordinate 585,516,394 of CM060935.1, forward strand.
ACATAACAAATTCAACTATCTTGGTCCCAAATACATACCAAATTTCTAAACCATTTAATTTCAATACAGTTCATGGCTTAAATACTTAGATGTTAAATTTAACAGTTTCATATAGATTCTTGGTTTTTACATCATTATTATTTAGTTTGAACCTTCCCTTATTCAATACCATTTTAGTGACTTTAAATTACATCTTTCTCAAGATTTCTCAAATTTTATTAAACGTGAAATATCTCATTCGATAAATTTCAAATTGATTTAAATAAATCCTTATCTAAACATCATTTTACAATAACCCAAATTTATTTCTCAACCTTAATTTTTCAATATTATTGCAACATTTATCCGAATAAAATTTACATAAATTATTTATCATAATTTATGTATTTAATCAAATCTTGATTAACTAGATATAATTAACTCTATATTTATCATTACCCTTTATAGATGTATTTAAGAATTTACATTTAATAAGACCATAGATTTTTTTTTTCATATGGTCAAAGTGTTATGGCTATTATCATTTCAATACGTACACTAAATGTATACGGGTGGATAGCATTTCAACCCGTAATCCCAAATTTAATTAAACGAAACCCGCTTGGGCCTATTTTTCAACCCATTTTAATTCAAAAATCAAACATAACAAAGGGAACTTGCAGTGTGATGACAGGGATAGTGTCAAAGTAAGTAAACAAGCAATAACAACAATCAATAACAATTCAATAGATTAAATCAAATAACTCCGAAATGATCTTATTAATTCGCATTGTTATTTTTATAATTATTTCTAAAATCTACACTATCATTTCATGTAGATTACAGATTATTACATTTCAGTTTTTCAATTGTCGTTCCATTTCAATTTCAGTTTAGTATTACAACAGTTAATCCAAACTATGTTCAAAGCTTTAAAGTATAACTTATCAATTCCTACGACAATTAATGGGTCAAATTAAACTAATCAAATTTACATATGGCGGGGTCAGGTTTAATCAATCAAGGTCCATCGTATATAATCCGTTTTCTTTGTAAACTATACCACCTCAAATCTTACTAGCAAACTAGTTATCATTTAACAATAGTAATTAACATCCAATTTAAACGACAATCAATCAATCAGTAAATTTTCAACCAATCTGTATTATTATCACATAAATAATTAACCGATAATGGTGTCAGGTGTCATAGGTGAACAGATACAGATGATAGCAGTCGTAACAGTAAACAACTAACAGCAGCATATTTCAATTGACGTTTCAATTGAATCAAATTTAATAAATAAAAGAACGTTAATCGTGAGTGATTGCTCACCTTTCAAGGCTAGAGATGAACGAGAATACAGAAGGTGATACAGATATGCACACTGCTACGGATACTGAAATTAAATTTCAAATCCAAGCAAAACAAAATCGGCACGAATTCGATCAAAGCTAATTGAAACGGATCAGATCAGAACTGAAACGATGAAGATAAATGGTATAAGCGAACTTTTATAATTCATGTACTGAACAAATCTGATATGCAGACACGACCTAAATACTTAATAACTTAAGGACATATTCTATAAAATGTAACTCAATGTATATACACAAATACACTTACAGTAACCTAACTTATTATAACATCAACCATATTATATTACTTATTGTTATACCATATATGAACTAACAGCCGATACTCACACATATAAACTAATGTAAACTTAGTTTATAAAATATGTATTTATACAAAATACTTACAATTTTAAAAATACTTACATTTTTTTAAAAAAATACTTACATACGTAAATAACATATTTATAAAACAAAACTATATAACAACTTATAAAATAATCCATAAAATTTTTGTTATTATAATGCACTGCAAGTCTGTACTCCACCTATATGAACATACTTAAATTATATGCGTACTAACAAAATAGACACAGACTTCTTCAAATGAACACATGTACTGTCCTTTCCTCCATTTTTAAAAACTGTGACATATATAAACGGCAAAACAATATATTATAAATAAATAAATCACCTTTACTAACCATGCGTATAAACAGACCATACCACTTTTAAAATTTTATATGCGTAAATAAAGTCACATATATATAACTTAACTTATACATCTTAAAACCTATAAATTACGTGAACATCAACATGTATAAAATTTAATCAGAACGAAAATTTACTAAAAAAAAAAAATCTATATAAAATACCACTTTAAAATATAACAGCTGTGCGTATATGTATAATGTATACTTTAAAACTTACGTAGACGTACATCTCATAAAGCTCATATACATATCCTATATATATATATATCTTTGAAGGAAAAACAATTTGATACTTTAAAATTATTTAAGTAAAATATGCAAACAATTTACTACACAAATATATGCAGACATTCTATACTCATATATATAAGACTAACGTGACCTAAACCCAAACTAATCATATGTTATCCTAACTAAGCACGCATACGTTCAAATAATTGCATTTAAAAAAAATTGTGCATACAAATAAAGGTGGCTACTCACCAGTTGAAGTGGGAGATGCAGTGGTACCCGAGGCGGAGGTGAGAGTGCGGAGGTGATGAACGAGAGAGGATAGAGGGATGGAAGGCGGCTGCTGCCTGTTATTTTATGCGTTTCTTATGTGTGTGTGTTTTTTTTTTTGTAGGAGAAGAACAGATCTGAGAGGCTTCAGGTAAGGGAAAAATATGTTTATAGAATGAAGAAAGAAAGTAGGAATGTAGAGATGCTGTGATATATATATATATATTTTTTTTTTTTTGCAGAAGTCTTTAGAATCATGATGGAAGAAAGAAATTAAGGAGAGAAAAGTGCAGCTTATCAAATTATATAAGAAACATAGTGAAACGTACATAAATAAATGCCCTGTAGTGGTGTAAAGTAACGCACTAAAATTAAGGGAATAACAAAGGAAAGGACATTTTGAAAGCAAGAAAATGAACAGAGAAAGGAATAAATAAATTATATAGACACATACGTTTCTGACAAAGTTATAAATAGAAATAAAGAAGAGAGAGAGAAAAAGAAATGAAGAGTTATATTAAAACAGAGAAGGAAAGGTGCGTGAATCCATAGAGTTATATATATATAGGTCGAGTAATAAATGGATTTGTTTGCATGGGAGAGTTCTGGAAAGAAGATGGTGGAAATTTGAGAGCAAAATAAAAGGAGGCGGAAGGAAAAAATATATGAACAGATCTAGAAAGATGATGGTAGATTTTTACACATGCAAAAGAAACGGTTTCTCCCGAAATAAATGGTCACTCGTTTGAAACCAGATAAACAAATAAAGTAATCTATTGTTTCTTGCAAGTTATACGTTTTCTTAATTTTATTTATTTCCTAGGTCCCAATACGTAGGCAATTATACTATGGAGAGTAATTATTATCAAACGTTACAAAATTCAAAAGCAAAAGAAACGTTTCGATTTCTAAATGATAAAAGCAAAAGATTAGAACGTATGCCATAAATTAAGCAACAAACGTTGATTCTAAATTTACTAATAATTAGGAGTAGAAACGTTTGATGATGAAATCAGGAAACAAATACTAATAGCAAAACGGCGATGAGTTGAATGAACAGAGAATTCAAAAGTTCAATTGAGCTGTTTGAAATAAAGCACATAACGTTAGCATTGAATTGGGAGTTATAAAACAATGTATTATAAATAGGAAATTATAAAAGTAACGTATGCTATTGGAATAGAAGCCAAAAGAGAAATGAACTTAGAGCTACCGGAAACGTATCTCTTAAGTGAAATGAATGTAAGAGAAACGGTCAAATAATGTTTATAGCTGTAAATTTAAAGTAATAAATTTATATTGGGTAGCACGGTTTAAATCGAAACGAAATAAGGAGAAGCTAAGGAGGCACAATTTATGGTGTCATTAAAACGAACAAATTTATTGCTTCCGTTGTACACCGGGTTCCGAAATACAGAAATAAATATACTTTTGAGATCAGCACGACGAGGCGCTCACAATGGTATACAGTTATCAGTGGTATGATTGAGTTATAAAAATTCGAATTTTTCACTAGTAGAAAAAAAATGCAGTAGAATGCAGAAAATAAGAACGACGAAGCTATAGAAGTCCGGATTTTGAAAAACTAAAGATGACGCCTTTCTCAGATGAGGATTTAGAATTTTTCTATGTAAAATATTCTGCATTAGAATTTTTTTTTTTTTTTATTATCAACAATTATTAGCTAGCTTGAATTTAATAGAATTACATAATAAACAAATTTTCATAAAATAAATTGAAATTTTGCCATCTGCTATGTTTAATTGGACGTAATCCATATATTAACTTTTTATTTGCAAATTAATTTATTTAAAAATTTCACCATAATCCAATTAAATACGTTAATAAAACGATAAAGTTTATTAAAATCTTACAGGTCGTTACACTCTCCCCCACTCAAAACTTTTCGTCCCCGAAAAGGAAGGAGGTAGGAGAATAAAACAGCCGGAAATTTATAGATTGAAAGATAAGATAAACAACAAATTTTTAAAACTACCCAAATTTATTTGAAATCTTTATTTGAAACTTCATTTGAAATTCAAATTTTCTATAACACTATAATACTTTCAACTCTTATGAAAACAATTACCTGCACTATCCCTTATTTTTACAAAGTTTATTGAAAATATTAAATCCGAAATTAATAACTTCAAACTATTCATAACACTTAAAATTTTATATTAAACAATGTAGTATATAATTAGACAAAATTTTCAAAGGATAAATCCAACAAGGAAGGAAGGTAGATTTTGAAAACAAAATCAAGATGAACAAATAAGCTGAGCAGATAAGGTAGATTCAAAAGAAAGAATCGGGTCCGAATAATTTATTTCAAACCATAAGAATTTAAATTTCAAATATTAATACAAAATTTCTTTGTTGGCAATACCTTTATAATAAAATTCTTTTATATCAAAACCAATTTTTCTTTCGAAAATACTTTTATAACTCAATGTTTTAACAAGTTTATCCTCGTTCTTGCAGACTCTGGCCATGCGTTGATCAGGCGCAAAGCTAGAATTCTTCAAGTACTTAGTAGACTTGTTTCAACACCCAGTGAAAATACTTGAAAAACCTTTTAAAATAGATATGGAAAGTACGATCCAAACAAAACAATCAAACCAAAACCTTTGTCCGATCATGGTTCGCAGATACACAATGGTTACGCCTGGTTCCCCCAGGAAACAATCCATATCCGTAAGCTTTCACAGCCCTGCGAGTTACGCCATGATGACTAGTAGAGTGCAGGATACACAATGGTTACGCCTGGATCCCCCAGGAAACAATCCGTACCCCCAGGCAAGACTCAGCCAGGCACTTGCGCTACTATTCGCGACCTACACAGATTGCAGGATACACAATGGTTACGCCTGGTTCCCCCAGGAAACAATCCGTACCCCTAGGCAAGACTCAGCCAGGCAATTTCGCTGTGCATTCACGAGAGAAAAAGAAACCGTGGGACACGTCACGGTGGGAACACTCGAGTATTACATCCGGAAAACCAAAATCAGAGAGAATAATAACGATAGAATGAATCCACGCTGTGGCCACAAAGCGGATATCAAGCAGAAGGCACTTTCCATATCTTTATTTGGAAAATATATATCATATAGTACCTTTTTCAAATCACTTTCAAATATTGTACTTATATAAAGTCCATATATATAGGATTCCATTTTCAAACGAATACTTTCCAAATCAATAGTATATCAAATCATACTTATATAGACTTCGATTATATAAAATCTCTTTCCAAATTGAGTAACTTTCAAATCAATAGATTTCAAATCAACTTCATACTTATACAAATCCATTTTATATAAGTTCGACCACTCCCAAATCAAGTACTTAATAATCTAAGATTCTCAATTTCAAATTATTTCACTATCAATTCAGTTTCAAAATCATATATGATTTCACCAATTTTCTTCCAAATTAAATATCTAAAGTCAAACAAATACATTTCCAAAATCACCATATAAGTACTGGTTTTTAATTCCAATTTAATTTCAAAACCAAATATTTTCCTCAAAATCAATTACTCAAAATGGTTTCCAAATTTATAATTTATCCCTTTAAACTTTTAAACTATCTATTTCTATTTGAAATATTCAATTTACCTTTCTGAAAACCATTATTCAAAACTATTTTTTTTTTCAAAACATTTCAAACTAAATTTATATTCTTTATCAAACATTTTATACTCTTCGAAATTTCTTAGTTTTTAAAACTTTAGACCTTGACTTGGAAGTGTTCGAACCTTCAAAATAATTAGGGAAATCAAATTTTCAATTCAAGAGTTGAAAATCAACAATAAATCAATAAACCAATTATTAAATCCGAAACTCGAGGACTGAATACCGGTCTCATTTTAAATTGTTTCAAATATATACTTATATCTTTCTAAAATATCAAATTATACTTCGGAATTTGAAATCAAAATCGGTTTTACAAAACACTTGCATAGCGAAGCTATTAAAGTGGCCTCTCCCTCACTCTGAAACTCGAAAATCAATGTCGATGATGCGTGCACTCATCACCGAAATTATTTTCAAGCGACATAAGTGAGTTCTGGACTTCTATTTTCTTGGAAACTTCTTTGAAATTTCTTTAAAATTATTGGAATTCATTTGAGCTTATTTGAAACATTTCTTATTCAAAAAAAATAATTTTAAATCGTATTATTTATATATATTTTCCAAAATCTTAAAACCAATTTCAAAATACCGGAATTCAATTCTCGAATTTCAAATTTAACACTTCAGTTATAAATCATTTTTATATAAATCAATTTCTTATAATTTTTCAAAATTTCAAATCCTTTCAAAACCCTTTTTTTTATATATAGAATAACATTTCTTATTTGTTTTGTATATAGGTATATAATCCTTATGGAAAACATTTTCACTTTTATATATAGAATAAAATCATAGTTATCAAAATAATAATTTCGATATTTAAAACAAATTTCAAAATGCAAACATACCCGATTTTCAAAGGATAATTTTAAGAATGGATTTCAAAACAAAGATAGAGATTTGAATTAGAGGAACTCCAATCCATAGAATTCTGATTCGAAGATAGACTCGATCGAAGATGAGATAATTAAATTACAAAATAGAAGATGGATATACTTCTATAAATCGCGGGCGACCTTAACCGGGTCAATCGTGATTTCAGGAATATGATTGATGCGGAATTCTAAGGCAAATCGACATTCGATCGCCCGATATAGAATTCGGCATAACTAGATATAGCAGCATTGTAAACCGAGGATACATGAATCTTCGGTGAATCAATGCCAACTGAAAAGGAGATTCACCCCTTTTACAAATCATTCAGTGAAGTTATGGAATACTCCAGAATCGAACGAATATAAATAGGGAGAGACAAGAATGAATTTCGAAACTGAGGGACATTCCAAAATTCAAAGGAAATCGAGTCAAAAAGGAAGAGATTCAACTCGAATGAAAGTGATTCTGTAATAAATTTACCATATATGCTAAGTTTTGACTTGAGCCAAAGCTCTGATACCAACTGTAACGACCCGCTATTTTGGACCATTCAAATCGACACTAAAACCGTACATGTACGACTTGAATAATTCAAAATACCGAATTGTTAATTTAATTTGGCAAAACCTAAAATATACAGTAAATAAACCAATCACAGATCACAGACACAGAGTAATATAATGCAGCGGAATAGAAAAATAGTAGTTCATGAAGCTACTATATGCATCAGAGTTTAAAATAAAATACATCAGAATCTCTGGAATACAGAAAAGTCTTCAGTACGAGCCGATGACTTCTCTGAACCAGTCAATCTAGAAAACTGAAAGCTGAAACGATAGTTGGATCTCCAAATGAAGCTCCAATCTCCAAAGGTGAGTCTCTAAAGCTGTATTACTCGGTCTGACCCGAGCGTAAAGCAAAACACAAAACACTCGAGTCAGGATTAACATTCGTATATCAATAAATCCAACTCAAGTGAAATATCAACTGAAATACAAATAACTTAAAGGATGTTTGGGATGACCATCCTCTAAGGGTCCATAGAACTATCTACAGGGTAGAAATATACACTATTACATCGTGGTCATTCACTTAATTTATACTTCAAACCCAAATGTCAAATTCACTTCGAATAATTATATTTCCCAAATAGTATTTATATATATTAAATGCTGTATATGGTAAAGCACTTGCAATTTCCTTAACTTAACAAATCGTTCACATCAACCTGACCTTTCCATTTAAATTAAATTCAATCTCAATTATAAATCTCAAATCTGGATTTGATATCCTAATTACCCTTTCCATTTCAATATGTTTCCATACTTTAAGTATTTAATATTTCCCCTAAATTTCCCAATCTAGTTCTCTAAATACAAATTTCCAGACTTCGTTCAACCCCAATTTCCATTAAATTCAATTAGTTATCTACATAACAAATTCAACTATCTTGGTCCCAAATACATACCAAATTTCTAAACCATTTAATTTCAATACAGTTCATGGCTTAAATACTTAGATGTTAAATTTAACAGTTTCATATAGATTCTTGGTTTTTACATCATTATTATTTAGTTTGAACCTTCCCTTATTCAATACCATTTTAGTGACTTTAAATTACATCTTTCTCAAGATTTCTCAAATTTTATTAAACGTGAAATATCTCATTCGATAAATTTCAAATTGATTTAAATAAATCCTTATCTAAACATCATTTTACAATAACCCAAATTTATTTCTCAACCTTAATTTTTCAATATTATTGCAACATTTATCCGAATAAAATTTACATAAATTATTTATCATAATTTATGTATTTAATCAAATCTTGATTAACTAGATATAATTAACTCTATATTTATCATTACCCTTTATAGATGTATTTAAGAATTTACATTTAATAAGACCATAGATTTTTTTTTTCATATGGTCAAAGTGTTATGGCTATTATCATTTCAATACGTACACTAAATGTATACGGGTGGATAGCATTTCAACCCGTAATCCCAAATTTAATTAAACGAAACCCGCTTGGGCCTATTTTTCAACCCATTTTAATTCAAAAATCAAACATAACAAAGGGAACTTGCAGTGTGATGACAGGGATAGTGTCAAAGTAAGTAAACAAGCAATAACAACAATCAATAACAATTCAATAGATTAAATCAAATAACTCCGAAATGATCTTATTAATTCGCATTGTTATTTTTATAATTATTTCTAAAATCTACACTATCATTTCATGTAGATTACAGATTATTACATTTCAGTTTTTCAATTGTCGTTCCATTTCAATTTCAGTTTAGTATTACAACAGTTAATCCAAACTATGTTCAAAGCTTTAAAGTATAACTTATCAATTCCTACGACAATTAATGGGTCAAATTAAACTAATCAAATTTACATATGGCGGGGTCAGGTTTAATCAATCAAGGTCCATCGTATATAATCCGTTTTCTTTGTAAACTATACCACCTCAAATCTTACTAGCAAACTAGTTATCATTTAACAATAGTAATTAACATCCAATTTAAACGACAATCAATCAATCAGTAAATTTTCAACCAATCTGTATTATTATCACATAAATAATTAACCGATAATGGTGTCAGGTGTCATAGGTGAACAGATACAGATGATAGCAGTCGTAACAGTAAACAACTAACAGCAGCATATTTCAATTGACGTTTCAATTGAATCAAATTTAATAAATAAAAGAACGTTAATCGTGAGTGATTGCTCACCTTTCAAGGCTAGAGATGAACGAGAATACAGAAGGTGATACGGATATGCACACTACTATGGATACTGAAATTAAATTTCAAATCCAAGCAAAACAAAATCGGCACGAATTCGATCAAAGCTAATTGAAACGGATCAGATCAGAACTGAAACGATGAAGATAAATGGTATAAGCGAACTTTTATAATTCATGTACTGAACAAATCTGATATGCAGACACGACCTAAATACTTAATAACTTAAGGACATATTCTATAAAATGTAACTCAATGTATATACACAAATACACTTACAGTAACCTAACTTATTATAACATCAACCATATTATATTACTTATTGTTATACCATATATGAACTAACAGCCGATACTCACACATATAAACTAATGTAAACTTAGTTTATAAAATATGTATTTATACAAAATACTTACAATTTTAAAAATACTTACATTTTTTTAAAAAAATACTTACATACGTAAATAACATATTTATAAAACAAAACTATATAACAACTTATAAAATAATCCATAAAATTTTTGTTATTATAATGCACTGCAAGTCTGTACTCCACCTATATGAACATACTTAAATTATATGCGTACTAACAAAATAGACACAGACTTCTTCAAATGAACACATGTACTGTCCTTTCCTCCATTTTTAAAAACTGTGACATATATAAACGGCAAAACAATATATTATAAATAAATAAATCACCTTTACTAACCATGCGTATAAACAGACCATACCACTTTTAAAATTTTATATGCGTAAATAAAGTCATATATATATAACTTAACTTATACATCTTAAAACCTATAAATTACGTGAACATCAACATGTATAAAATTTAATCAGAACGAAAATTTACTAAAAAAAAAAAATCTATATAAAATACCACTTTAAAATATAACAGCTGTGCGTATATGTATAATGTATACTTTAAAACTTACGTAGACGTACATCTCATAAAGCTCATATACATATCCTATATATATATATATCTTTGAAGGAAAAACAATTTGATACTTTAAAATTATTTAAGTAAAATATGCAAACAATTTACTACACAAATATATGCAGACATTCTATACTCATATATATAAGACTAACGTGACCTAAACCCAAACTAATCATATGTTATCCTAACTAAGCACGCATACGTTCAAATAATTGCATTTAAAAAAAATTGTGCATACAAATAAAGGTGGCTACTCACCAGTTGAAGTGGGAGATGCAGTGGTACCCGAGGCGGAGGTGAGAGTGCGGAGGTGATGAACGAGAGAGGATAGAGGGATGGAAGGCGGCTGCTGCCTGTTATTTTATGCGTTTCTTATGTGTGTGTGTTTTTTTTTTGTAGGAGAAGAACAGATCTGAGAGGCTTCAGGTAAGGGAAAAATATGTTTATAGAATGAAGAAAGAAAGTAGGAATGTAGAGATGCTGTGATATATATATATATATATATATATATATATATTTTTTTTTTGCAGAAGTCTTTAGAATCATGATGGAAGAAAGAAATTAAGGAGAGAAAAGTGCAGCTTATCAAATTATATAAGAAACATAGTGAAACGTACATAAATAAATGCCCTGTAGTGGTGTAAAGTAACGCACTAAAATTAAGGGAATAACAAAGGAAAGGACATTTTGAAAGCAAGAAAATGAACAGAGAAAGGAATAAATAAATTATATAGACACATACGTTTCTGACAAAGTTATAAATAGAAATAAAGAAGAGAGAGAGAAAAAGAAATGAAGAGTTATATTAAAACAGAGAAGGAAAGGTGCGTGAATCCATAGAGTTATATATATATAGGTCGAGTAATAAATGGATTTGTTTGCATGGGAGAGTTCTGGAAAGAAGATGGTGGAAATTTGAGAGCAAAATAAAAGGAGGCGGAAGGAAAAAATATATGAACAGATCTAGAAAGATGATGGTAGATTTTTACACATGCAAAAGAAACGGTTTCTCCCGAAATAAATGGTCACTCGTTTGAAACCAGATAAACAAATAAAGTAATCTATTGTTTCTTGCAAGTTATACGTTTTCTTAATTTTATTTATTTCCTAGGTCCCAATACGTAGGCAATTATACTATGGAGAGTAATTATTATCAAACGTTACAAAATTCAAAAGCAAAAGAAACGTTTCGATTTCTAAATGATAAAAGCAAAAGATTAGAACGTATGCCATAAATTAAGCAACAAACGTTGATTCTAAATTTACTAATAATTAGGAGTAGAAACGTTTGATGATGAAATCAGGAAACAAATACTAATAGCAAAACGGCGATGAGTTGAATGAACAGAGAATTCAAAAGTTCAATTGAGCTGTTTGAAATAAAGCACATAACGTTAGCATTGAATTGGGAGTTATAAAACAATGTATTATAAATAGGAAATTATAAAAGTAACGTATGCTATTGGAATAGAAGCCAAAAGAGAAATGAACTTAGAGCTACCGGAAACGTATCTCTTAAGTGAAATGAATGTAAGAGAAACGGTCAAATAATGTTTATAGCTGTAAATTTAAAGTAATAAATTTATATTGGGTAGCACGGTTTAAATCGAAACGAAATAAGGAGAAGCTAAGGAGGCACAATTTATGGTGTCATTAAAACGAACAAATTTATTGCTTCCGTTGTACACCGGGTTCCGAAATACAGAAATAAATATACTTTTGAGATCAGCACGACGAGGCGCTCACAATGGTATACAGTTATCAGTGGTATGATTGAGTTATAAAAATTCGAATTTTTCACTAGTAGAAAAAAAATGCAGTAGAATGCAGAAAATAAGAACGACGAAGCTATAGAAGTCCGGATTTTGAAAAACTAAAGATGACGCCTTTCTCAGATGAGGATTTAGAATTTTTCTATGTAAAATATTCTGCATTAGAAATTTTTTTTTTTTTTTTATTATCAACAATTATTAGCTAGCTTGAATTTAATAGAATTACATAATAAACAAATTTTCATAAAATAAATTGAAATTTTGCCATCTGCTATGTTTAATTGGACGTAATCCATATATTAACTTTTTATTTGCAAATTAATTTATTTAAAAATTTCACCATAATCCAATTAAATACGTTAATAAAACGATAAAGTTTATTAAAATCTTACAGGTCGTTACAAAAACCTTTCGACCTCCGCCAACATAGGACTGGCCTACCCCTAAACTGGATAGTACCGAATATGATCACCTCTTGGGTGCAATAAATAATCAAAAGTAGGCCCAAGATACATAGAGATATTGACATTAGATCTTGGGATGATCATACATACCCTAATGGGTGTGACCCACATGGCCATGATGAATCTACCCTATTTTAACCATTACCAGGGTGTAAGGCTTGAGAGGCTATGCTCTTAACATTTAGCAATCCATCTTGGAATGCTAAAACAACCCTCCAGGCAGAAATGCAATGCTAACATTCAGCCATACAAGTTCGTTCTGGTTCTGAACGAAACCAAAGACTCTTCAAGGAGCATCTTCTTTAATCATCTTCAAGATGTCTTCCACTCGAACACATATGTTGGTTCGAAGTGGTTTTTAGATAACATATTCGATCCCGGTGTCTCTAAACCAACAACGTTAACTTTCGATTGGCTCATTCCCTGTTCTTTTGGAAGTATACAACAAGCATTCAAGTCCTCACCAGGGAACTTGCACACACAATCATATTTCCTAAGTCAATACCGACCAAGCTTTGATAGTCAGTTATTTAATAATCAGATAATCAAACAACAACAATTCAGAGATGTAATTACCCATAGCAACCAGTAAGCCTTAAAACAAATCTTTCATTTACCACATCTCTTTTCAAAATGTTTATCAAAATATTATATACTTATCTCACTGACATAAGTATATTCACAAAACATTTATGAAAGATTTCCAATTTCAAAATATTAGAAGGATCAAAACAAAATTTATTTGAATTGGAGATAAAAATATCCTCAAGCAATATTCCTTCGATGTTAAGTGTGAAACGAATTTTCCATACCACCATAATTGAGAAGGTCAGTTACAGGAAATCTAAATCTTAAATTTTTCTATAATTTAATTCTATAAGCCTTTATAATAAATCTCTTCCATTTATGAAATCTCATTTGCATAAATTCCAAATCCATTTATAAAATTCTTTATAAAACTCTTAACTTAATTTACAAAACCCCTATACAAATATCAAAACCATTTATATAACTATTTATAAATCCCCAAAATCATTTATAAAATTTCTTTTAAATATCCAAAACCATTTATAAAACTTCTTATAAATATTCAAAATCATTTATAAAACTCTTTTTGAAATATTAATCAATAGGGTTCCTTTGATAAACAAATCAATTATTTAATGCACTTTTAAATAAACAACTTATTATTTGAACATTCTTCATTTAATTATTTTTAAACCATATAAACAAAACAATGGTTTTAAACAATGATTTTAAAAATTATTTAATTCACTTCAAAACACCTTTAATAAAATCATTACCCAATTATCCTTTAAATATGAGATTTAAAAATGATAATAACTTTAACCCTTTTCAAAAAGGATAAAATGAAATACTTGACTTCACAAAATCAAATAGAGGCTTAGATCATAATGGTTCATTTAATTGAGTTTAACTCATCAAGTTATAATATGGGTATTTACAAAACAAACAGGCGCATAAAGGGAATCGGCCAACAATAAAGAAATCAACATATAGGTATGATATCCTAGTTACTATAATAGCAGATGTGGATTTGTTTTGCTAAACACATGTCCAAGTTAATATAATAGCAAAATGGTGTTTGATTCTACTAACAGATGTCAAATATAGCTTAATTAGCAGAATGGTGATTTATACCAAACAAATGTCATTGGGTTTTATATGTAATGAAGTTACTAAAAAGTGATCGACAAAGAAATCCCTTTGATTTGAAAATATTTTTTAAAGGAAAATTAATTTAAAACAAAACCAATCTTTAGAAATAAAGTGGTTTAAAACCTCAAAATTTTTATTTAAAAATTTAAATAACATTTTAACTCTTTATTTAATGATAATTAAACCTTTAATTAATAATCAAAGCATAATTAACTTTTAAGTCAATAATTAAATAATAATTATCCTTTATGTAAATAGTTAAATAATATTTAATCTTTAAATAAATATTTAATCTTTAAATAAATATTTTATCCATAATTAATCTTTAGTTAATTATTAAATAATAATTTAAACCTTCATTAATAATCAAATTAATCTTAATCAAGTCTTAAGTTATCTTGCTTAATTTGTGATTAATTAAATATTCAAACCCATTTAAAATTAATAGTTAATATTAAATAAATAGTGAAATAATAATTAATTCCTAATTATTAATTAAATAATAATTAACTTCAATTAATTAAATGATTATAATCAACTTAATTGATTGACACTTTAAGCAATGATTACCTTTATAACTAATTATTAAGTACTAATCATCTTAACTGATTAATTAATTAACTAAATTAATTTACTAAATAATCAATTAATTAATTTTTAATAACTTAATTAAAATTTTGAAAATACTTTACAAAAAGAATGCTTAAATAAAAACAGTTTTTAGATTTCAAAAATAGTTCATTTTGCGAACTGCACTTATAGCGACTATCGGCTATATGACCCATACATTTCAAAACTTGATTTATGTTCCAAATCATTTTCAAAACTCCATATTTTTTCTTTTAACTTACTTTTATAACTTATAGTAAAGTTTTTAAGAGCCAAACACATAAAGTTACAAACTTTATAAACTTTTACATAAAACACCTAAGTGAAATTGAGTTAAATCCAAGGATATCAATGTCGCAACATATGACAAACTCAAATGCCAACTTAACTTTAGCCTATAACTTAATATGTAAGTTTTCAAACATAAATATAGAACATGTCATCATAATATAAGCCAAGGTCCTAACTTGAAACTTCTTTCTAACTTTTCTTACTAATCAAGTTTACACATATCACATCCAAACACACGCATACACATATTACCATCATCAAATTCTTTTAGACAAGCATCTAACTTAGAACCAAGCAGCATAGAAATTTAAAGTTAAATAATTTATGAAAAGTAGTGAGCTTTACTCACTTTAAGCTTTCTAAACTCTTACTAACTCCACCGAACTTCGCTAAAACTTGACCATTCTCCAAAGGTTATGGAGCTCGGCCTTCAAAGGTGGTGGGTGTTCGGATTGTCTTCTAATTGATTTTTGGACAAGTTACTCATGGAATTTGGGATAGTTGTCAAATGAAAAGTTCTTCTACATTATTTTCTCTATAATTTAAAATATAGAATTACTCATTTTGGTTCTTTTATCTAGAAGATATGGTCAAAAGAAGAAGAGGTATTTTTAGAGTTGAAAATCTGGGTCCGAAAATGAGTCCGAAAGAAGTGAGATACATGAAAGTTGTGGCTACTGGAATTTTATATGGTTTGAAAAATAGAACACTTTTGTTTAGTTAAAATATGAGAAAGATATTATAGAAGCAACATAAGGCAAATTGAATAAATGAAAGGGCTCTTTATAAGAAATAAATCAAAGGTTTTTAAAACTTTGATAATCCTTTGATAGCCAGTAGAGAACTCATGAAAGCTTGGAGAAGTTTTATAAGTAGAGATGAAATGAGAAAATGATTATAAGAATTCGAAAATTTGTATGTATAATAAATGTATAAATTAAACTACCAATCTACCTCTTGTACTTTACTCTCCACCTCTTTGCGCTAACTCACCATTTTTGCCACCACCCTAATACCTCATGCCCACCTCCTTGTTCCTTCATGTACTCCTTAGCCAACATGTTTAAACATGTTTTAGTACTTAATTATACTTATGTTAGATTATGATGTGAGAATTTCTTTTATTAAATTATATTTTAAACCTTATATACTTAAATATAAAAACATTTGGTGTGTATATGCGCATGCACTAATGCATATACATATATATCCTAACTTGTTTATAAATGTGTATAGTTACAGAGTTTACAATGTTTCCGACAACATTTAGCCGATGAAAAGTCGAAAATTTAGAAAATGAATTCCGGTCACATTTTCGATGTTTCTTCGAACTAATTATTTTTGTAAACAAATCATCTGAAAACCTATTGCACCATCATTATGAGTTTTATTTTGATTATAAAATCTATTATTTAAATATTTAAAATTAATTACATATTCCTAAATTAATATGGTGAAATTTCGAGTCGTTACACTCTCACCCTTAAAAGAATTTCGACCCCGAAATTTTACCACAGCCCTAACCCGGAAACATTTAACACTACTCATCAGTCCGTATAATATACATAGATCATTCTTGTGTAAAATTTGATTTGATCACTCACTTTAATGCATCGCTCACTTCCGAACTAGCATCGCTCATCCGACTTCCTAGTGCAAACTCTGATTAGGCTTTTCAATTAGAAACTTTTGTTCTTTTATGTAGCCATAAACTATAATAGAAACCTTTGGTCCACATTAAGAAACCTCAAGTGTACGCAGTCAAAAATTGATTGATAAATTCTTATTTGGAATGGTGTGAGACACCTCAAGTAATGTACTTGAATCTTGGATTGAGAATTACTTGAAAAAGAAAAATGATTTACACATAATTTATATACTGATCTAAAGATTTCTATTACCCAACTACTTTCTACCCTCAACCTTTTTGCGAAACCTTTTCTTCAAATTATTTGAATTTATTACTTCTATAATACTCTTCTACGTGCTAAGAGTAAGTACAAACATCTGATTTTTAGTTTTACTTTCTTTTAACTATTCAGATGTGGGACCAAAATAATACGTGTCTAAAAAATGAGTAGACCAATACAACTTCTTTACCTGTTCGGTCTAGGAAGTAGCTAAGAAGAGTAGGATGATAGTATCCAAACTCCATCCTAAAATCTACTTTTTCTTAGGTAGCCGGCTCAACAACATCAAATAATTTTTAACTTCCTAGATGTCAAAATCAATAGATATGGTTTAAACAAAATAAGTTTATTAAACCTCATTTTTAGATATAATCTAATTAAAACTTCATTAGTTAACCCATTTTAAATCAAGATACCTTTATATTTTGAAAAATTAAGAGCCAATACCCGGGTTTATTTCAAAAAGTCGTTTAGAAATAATACTATATATTTAACCCATAAAAACATACATATAGCCTGAGTAACTCCAAAATGATATAAAGGAACCGCATACTACGAAATAGTATCATATATCCCTTTACAAAGAAGGGTAATACTCAAGAGAAGGTTTACCATCCGAACACATCTCCTACCCATTTTTTGTCACTTCCGTGTCACTCGAACTTGTTAGTTATGGAAATGCTTTTTTTCAAATCCCTTTTTGAAACATTATTATGTGTATATTTCTAATTAAATATTTTTTTGACAAAATATTTATCATCCACTTGCTTTGGATTCGATCAGATTCGAGCTCATTTCGATCATACAACGACAAAGAGAATAATTTACTAAGTGCACTATCACATCTATCTAAGCAAACATCCACTTATCATTTAGAAGATCATTCTAATCATCACAAAATAGGACGAGACTCATTCTTTGACTCGCCCAAAGAAAAATTTTCCTCTCAATTTTTTTTCAAAATATTTATACCTCAAGTTTTTTTAGATAAAATTATTAATACTTTTCCAAGAATTGTTTGAAAACTTTAACAAAGTCAACGAAATTTAAATCCTTTGAAAATCCATCTTATTCTCAAATTATATTTTATAATCCTGATTTATAATATTAATTTAACAAAATCATCTAAAATATTTCTTTTAATGAACACCTTTTATTAAAAATCCAATTTGATCCAACATTATCATTGAATGCCATATAGAAAAACTGTGAAACTTAATGCACAAGGTGTTCGATTCAATGTTCCCACAAACTCTATCTACCTAACCTATACCTAAAAGTAAAAACTACTAATAAATTAGGAAATAGTTAACGCTAAAATATGGACGAGCATGACCAATCAAATCGTATATGATAATAATTAAATCTTATCAACCTCTAACAAAAATCATATCAAAGAAATCTACATAAATATTTGAAAATTTTCCCTTTATATATATAATAATGTCCTAAGTAAAATTTATTTCATTTACCAAATTTAAAATAATATTATGTCAATTGGACTTGTTCACGTGTTTACGAAATTCCTATTGATAAAATTGGCCAAATTAATCGACCAGAAATCTTAAGCCACTCAATAAAACATTTTGTAATAACTAACAAATACGGGCTCATATATAATACACCCATGCTCATTCTATGATCTCACTTACTCGATCTTAATACATCCATAATATTCTTGTGCCGATCATTTAACTGTCCGAAAGACGGGTCATTTAGGCAAAAAGAAAGAAAAGATAGAATAAAATCTCACAAATGTGATGAGTAACATATAGTATACAAAAGATCTTTACAAGAAGAAATCATCTTTATTTATACAACACCAGAGTATGTTATTCTATTATTAGCTTGGACCGCTATAATAGTCTGTCCATACAACTGCTGATAAATACAAATAAAAAACAATGTAACCCAAATAACAGAAGAATATAATATGCAAAAATACATCTTGGAGAATCCAGCTCATCTTCTGAAAGCTCCAAAGAACTCAGCTAAATCTGGAAAATATGCTAGGGCTGACCCGATCATTATAAGAAAACAACGCCAGGATTAGTTTGGTAAAGGAGCATGAGGAACTCAAATCACAAGGAACTTTATTGTAACTTATAAAACCCTTTAAAATCAAAGGTATCTCGTAAGACCACGCCGCACATAAACACAGATAAGTTTTTACCTTACGATAGCCAAAACATTTTCTTATGAAATCCAGTGATATTATAATAATGTCTATGATTTAAAATATCAATAATCAAGTAGTTGTGATGTGTATACATGATAGCAATAATAGATATAAAATAATCATAGGCTTTTATTAGAGAATGGATTTCCAATAAATGACAAGGTAAGTGACTATCTTTCGAAAATCTATACATGTCTAGATAAAATGTGTAATGGGATTGACACCCTTAACATTTAGCAATCCATCTTGGAATGCTAACACTTCCCTCTAGACAGAAATGCAATGCTGGCCTTCATCCATACAAGTTCATTCTGGGTCTGAACGAAACCAAAGGCTCTTTAAGGAGCATCGTCTTTAGTCATCTTCAAGATGTCTGCCACCCAAACGCCTTTGTTGGTTCAGAGTGGTTTTCGGTTAACATATTTGATCTCGATCTCTCCAAACCAACAACTATGATTTTCGGTTGACACATTTCCTGTTCTTTTGGAAGTATACAGCACATATTTCAGTCCTCGCCGAGGAACTCGCATATACAATCATACTTCCTAAGTCAAAACTGGCCAAGATTTGATAGTCAGCTATTTAACGATGAAATATTCAGATAACAATAATTCGGAGATGTAATACCCGTAAGAACCACTAAGCCTTAAAACAAATCTTTCATTTATTAAATCTCTTTTCAAAATGTTTATGAAAACATCCGTATATTTATCTCATTGATGTAAGTATATTCACAAAACATTTGCGAAATATTTCCAATTTCAAAATCATATTAAAAGGATCAAAACAAAATTTATTTAAATTAGAGGTAAAAAGTTTCCTCAAACAATATTCCTTAGGTGTTAAGTGTGGAACAAATATCCATACTACCATAATTAAGAAGGTCAATTAAAGGAAATCCAAATCTCAAATTCTTTTATAATTTACTTCTATAAGCCTTTTTAATAGACTCTTCCATTTATGAAATCTCTTTTGCTTAAATTCCACAGCCATTTATAAAACTCTTTATAAAACTCCAACTTAATTTGCAAAACTCCTTTATAAATATCAAAACCATTAATGTTACTCATTATGAATCTCCAAAATCATTTGTAAAACTTCTTTATAAATATCCAAAACCATTTATAAAACTTGTTATAAATATTCAAAAATCATTTATAAAACTCTATTGTAAATATTAATCAATAAGGTTTTTCTGATAAACAAATCAATTATTTAATGCACTTTTAAATAAATAAGTTATTATTTAAACATTCTTCATTTAACTATTTTTAAACCATGTAAACAAAACAATCATTTTAAAAGTTTTCGATTAACTTCAAAAACACCTTTAATAAAGTCATTGCTCAGTATCCTTTAAATATTATATCTAAAATTAATAATAACTTCAATCCTTTTCGAAAAGGACAAAATGAAATACATGGCTTCACAAAATCAGATCGAGGCTTAGTGACAACAGTGGTTCATTTAATTGAGTTTAATTTTTAATGACCTAGTATTTCAGTCATTCGGATTTGGAATATCTAATTGATTTTAAATACTGATGTATTAGTTTTATAAGCCAAGTAGCTTAAATTTCAAATATAGTGATTTATTTAAATAATGGATTGAATATTGGAATTAGTGGATAATTTAATCTTGGATTTTGTATGAACAAAAATATTTTCAAAATCTTATTTAAATTCAGGATAAATAGGAATGGAATAAAAATACTTTTAAAAATTAGATCTAAAGGTCATTTATTTGGTTTTTAACAATATTCGTTTTAATTGATGAGTAATAATAATTTGTTGAATGCCCATAAATTTTATGAAGATTGGACTAACTGCATGGTCATGTGAGCTCATAACGCGTATAAATTTTTATAGGAATTAATATAGTATGATTGGGTTTGAAAAATATCTTCTATATATGATCGAATTAGGTCATAAGATTAGTTCCATTGTGTTTGGAATGGTGGTATTTAGTATGGAATGCAAGGCGGCACTCCTGGGTAGGAATTTGAGATATTTTAAACATGTAGAGCCAGATATTTTAAATAAAATAATATATATTCACCATCCTAACCCATATCCAAACACTCCAGCCCATAGCTCATGCATGCCTACCCATACCCTTATCTCTCTATAAAAGTTGAATCCAACTAGAGAAAGAAAGTTCTCCAATTTTCAAATTAAATCATCTCTAGATCCTATTGCCCATAATCAAGGAGCCAATTGAGGCATTTTTAGCCCATGACCCCAACTAGGAAGTTGACCGCGAGGCTGTGTAGTTAATGCCCCGCTATTATCCCGCTACAACCCCACTATATCTCATAGCGGATTTCTACCGCTATGATTTTTCCATATAGCCCCAAAATATAGCCTTTCCGCTTTAATCCCCACTATTTCCGCTATATCCCGTTATTTCCGCTATATTCTGCTATTCCCGCTATATCTTTTTTAATAAAATGAATTGAAAAGTTGCATTTATACATTATAAAATTATGAAACTAATTTATTTGATTTAATTTTTAATATATTTTCAGAAATGAAAATACTCTAATATTCTACCAAATTCAATAATGTTATATAATAGTTTTTCGTTTATCTAAAGTATATTCGCACATGTTTTTATTTAAAATTATTTATGTATTATTTATAATTCAATTAAATGATAATTTTTCATTTAATTACCATTTATATATTTGTAAAAACATTAAGTACGAGTTTTATATGCTATTTTAGAGCCATCCGCTATATCCCGCTATATCCTCGCTGTATCCCCGCTATGACTTTTTGCACCTCCACCGCTTTGAATCTACCGAGTGCATTAACTGCATAACCGTGAGGTCAATAAGAACTTAACCAACAGTTGGATTCTCTATGGCATGTTGAGGTGGCAGTAGTTTTGAGATAATCGTTAAATTTATGGTAATTTGGGTCAACGTTGGGTGATGGGTCTAAAGGAAAAGTATAAATGGTAAGGAGAGCGAAGTGTTGGCCAGGTTTGGTGGCAAATGGACGATCATGGTGGCAGGATTTTCAATTTGAACATAGGCTTTTGGGTTAAATTTTTGAGGCGATGGTGGCGAATTAGGAGCCGAGGTGGGTGGCAATGGGAAGTGTATGGTCGGGGCTGGGTTTGGGGAAAGTGGGGCATGGTCCGATGGTCTCTGGTGGTGGAACGGAGAGATGTTGTGGCGGCCTAGAATTTGTCACGTACGAGAGAGAATAGAGGAAGGCGGGATTATTAATTGATTACGTAAAGTAAATATGTGTTAAGGTTTTAAAATTTATTTTAATTAATTCAAGTCTTGTAAAACCATTTACTTATTTGTTCTAATTTTGTATTGAGCATGATGAGTTACGTTGTGCTCGCATCAACGAATACTACATTATGGAATTGGATTGGCTTAGATTGGAGCTTGTAGGAAATTAAGCTAAATTTGAATGTTGTTCGAATTTAGAAGGAAATCGGAATGCCTCGGCTACAATTGGAATTTTGGTGAATTAAACTCACCATATTAGTTAACCAGTATGTTATATAGTTGATAAAAAAATGTCGATTGGATGTTTGGATGATTTACTTTTTTTATTAATTGGTTTGGTTTTATTCTCCCCCTTGGAGTGGATGACCTTTTTATATATATATTCGCCTAGTAGCTGATGACCCGTACTATATGATTATATGAGCAGTGATGTAGGGGTATAGGTTGGAGGGATCCAATAGTATTCCCTACCACTATTTATTTTCTTCATATATATATCATTATATATACGAGCTGTGATGTAAGGGGACAAGTTGGAGGAATCCAATGAGAATCCTCACGATTATTGAAATGTTTTCTATAATATTTCTATTATATGAATCATTGAATATCAAACCTGATTGTTTGACTCTATTAGTCATGATGTTGTTATATTTCCAAACTTAAACCATGTAGTGATAGAAAATTGATATCGATATTGGTTAAGCATTGGTAGCTATTGGCCTTAAATTAGTATTTTGAAATACTATAAATTGCCATTTGGGGTTGGGATTGGTTTTTGAGACAGGAAATGATTATAGGTCTAAAATTGGGTTTCAGAAATATTTTGTTTTAAAGGATTTAACTTCTATTTTACTCTACCCTAATTATCTATCTTTTCTAAGTCAGAAATGTTTAAAATGATTATTTATTTTTATTTACTATCGTTTTAAAAGATTTATTATTTATATTTCATATTGTTTTAAAGTTATTTATCAATATTTTAATATTTTGAAAAGTTATTTATTTAAATAATTAATACGGTTTGACATTATTTATTAATAATTTTTAAAAGTTAGTCATTATTTATTATAATAATGTTAAAAATCAATCATTGTTGAATTAGAAATTATTAATTAATATTTTAAAGATGTTTTGAAGTAATTATTATTATTTATTTATAATATTTATTATTAATAATTATTATTATATAATGGTGTTTCGAAGTAAATGATTACTATTTACTTATAAATGATTTCGAGATTTATAAAAAGAGTCTTATAACTGGTTTTAGATAGTTATAAAAGAATTTTTGTAATGGGTTTATCGGTTTATAAATGGGATTTTGTAAATAGTTTATGGATTTATAAAATGAATTTCATTTAGTAAAGGGGTTTATAAATTTATTTTAGAGATTTGTTAAAATAGTTTGATAAATGGTTTACAAATTTATAAAAGAGTTTTATTAATGTTTTGAAGTTTATAAAAGAGTATATAAATGATTTTAGAGATTTATCAAAGAGATTTATAAAGAGGTTTTGGAGATTTCTAAAACGAGTTTATAAATGATTTTGGGTTGTATAAAAGGAAATCTTTCTCAGTGTTTGTGAATAAACTCTTATAATTGAGATAAGTATATGGATATTTTTTTAAGTATTAAAAATATAGGGATTTGCGGGTATATCTTTATAAAGGTATTTTTATACAAGTAATTTGCAAAGTGGTTTTAATTAATGAAAAGACTAATTTAAGATGTTAGTAGTTGTTTATGTGCTTAACTAATTTTGATTTTCTCTATGGAATTAAATCCCTGATTTGAGTGTGTGTTTGTTGATAATTAGAAAACTGCTATCAAATATGGAACAAAAATGTTACTTTGGAAATATCTAGGAAAAAATGTGATTTATATGCACAGTCATCTCCGATAATGTTATATTGTGTGTATAAATCTTGTTTCATTCTCTTGGACAAATGGTAAGGAAATCCACCAACTAACGGTTATGAGATGATCTCGGCTCTTATCTTTGGCTATTTATTTTCTAAAGAACTGGGGTTGAGTTTATTGAAAACTATCGAATGTTATTTTGAAGTGACCGGGATCATATCTTTTATTCGAAAACCACTTCAATCCAACTCCAACGTTTTAAAGAGAAGACATCTTGAAGATGATGGAAATGGTGACGGAGCTCTTTGAAGTGCAAGAGCTGCTTACTACTAATCTTGAGGGTGATTCCGAAAAGGATGTAGTAGAAGTATTGCCTTCAGTTTGTCCATCTCCTGGACAACTTGTATGGATGAATGTTGGCATTGCATTTTTGCTTGGAAGGCAGTGTTAGCATTCAAAGTTGGAAGTGCTATATAAAAGGGAAAAAGTAGCTTCAAGCCTCATCAACCTGAAATGACTAAAACATAGGAGATGCAGTTGGACTAAGTGGATCGCTCCCGTTAGGGTATGAGGATCATCCCTATCTAGAGTTTGTATTATCTCCCATTATGCTTCGGTGCCCATTAACCAAGGGGTGATCACATTCAGTACTACTAGTCAAGTGATAGGCCGGTTTTATATTATAGCAAGGGACCGCAACGAGGTCCTTGGTGTTATTTTATCTAGAGATGCACCATGATAGGCGGTACCCCAGTAGCCCAGTTACTGTATGGAATTAATTGTCCAATAAGCATCGTACGGACTTAGTTGTGTCCAACTATGTTAAAATGTGAGATGTAAGCATATAAGCTATATTCATATTTTACTTTGACCTCTAGACATTATTATAATATCAATGGATTTTCAATAGAAAATATTTTGGTTATCATAAGGTTAAAATCTATCCATGTTTATATGTGGCATAGCCTTACGAGATACCTTTATTTAAAAGGTTTTTTATAAACATTAAGTTCCATTTGTGTGTGTTTTTCTCATGCTGGTTTACCAGACTGATTCAGATGTTTCTTTCCTTTCAATGCTTAGGTCAGACCGAGCATATTTACAGATTGTTTTGGATGGATTGGAGCTCAAGATACGAGTGGAGGTCCAAGACATATCTATGTATTTCTTTATATTCCATTGTGTTGTCTATTGGTTGTATTTATCAGAATTGTAAGTGCGGGCGGTTAAAATGGTCCAAGCTGAAATTGGTTCGCGTACTCTAGTTGATGTATGTATATTATAATTTTGTTTCTTCTGTAAAGAGCTATTTCATATTATATATTATTTGTTCTGCTATGAGATTCTGTTTTGTTTAACTTTTCTTGTCTTCATTCTTTTCCCTAACTATCCACCATTCCGTTCAATTTGGGTGGTCATGCGTGGTTGATTGTCTGCTTAAACCATATGGAAAAGAGGGTCATTGCAAACTTATCAAGTTATAATATGTATATTTACAAACCAAACAGGTATGTAAAGGGAATCAGCCAACAACAAACAAATCAACATATAGATAAGATGTACAAGTTACTATAATTAGCAGATGAGGATTTGTTCTGCTAAACACATATCCAAGTTAATGTAATTGCAGAATGGTGTTTGGTTCTGCTAACGGATGTCAAATATAATTTAGCTAGCAGAATGGTGTTTTATTCTGCTAAACAAATGTCATTGGGTTTCATATTCAACGAAGTTACTTAAAAGAGATCGACAAAGAAATCCTTTAGATTTGAAAACATTCTTTAAGGGAAAGTTAATTTAAAACAAAGTCAATCTTTAGAAACAAAGTGGTTTAAAACCTTAAAACATTTATCTAAAAATTTAATTTAATTTAAACTCTTTATTTAAAAATAATTAAACCTTTAATTAATAATCAAACCATAAATAAATTTTAAATCAATAATTAAATAATAATTATCCTTTATGTATATAATTGAATAATATTTAATCCATAAATAAATATTTCAAACATAATTAATCTCTAATTAATTATTAAATAATAATTTAAACCTTCATTAATAATCAAATTACTTTTAATCAAGTTTTAATTAATCTACCTTAAATGGTGATTAATTAAATTTTAAACCTTTTTAAAAATTAATAATTAATATTAAATAAATAACTAATAATAATTAATCCCTTGTTATTAATTAAAAAATATTTAACTTAAATTAATTAAATAAATATAATTAACTTAATTGATTGACACTTTAGGTAATAATTACCTTTATAAACAAATGATTAAGTACTAAATATCTTAATTGATTAATTAATTAATTAATTAATCATTAAAATAACTAAATTAATTAATTAATTTTTAATTACTGAATAAAAGATTTGAAAACACTTTGCAAAAAGAATGCTCAAGTAAAAACACTTTTTGGATTTCAAAAATAGTTCGTCTTACGAACTGCACTGATAGCGACTATCGCTATATGACCCGTACATTTCAAAACTTGATTTATTTTCCAAGTTATTCCCAAAATTGTATATTTTTACTTTTATCTTACTACATAACTTTAAATGAAGTTTATAAGAACCAAACATATAAAGTTAGAAACTTTATAAACTTTTTCATAAAACACCTAAGCGAAATCAAGTTAAATCTAAGGATCTCAATGCCACAACATACGACAAACTCAAAAGCCAATTTAACTTTAGGCTACAAATTGGTTTGTATGTTTACAAACATAAATATAGAACATGTCATCCTAATATAAGCCAAGGTACTAACTTGGAACTTCTGACTAACTTTAACTTTCTAATTTTTCTTACTAATCAAGTTTACACATATCACATCCAAATACATGCATACATATACAACCATCATCAAATTCATCTAGGCAATCATCCAACTTAGAAACAAGTAGCATAAAAATTTTAAATTAAGAACTTTATGAAAAGTAGCGAGCTTTACTCACTTTAAGTTATCCAAACACTTAATAACTCCATCGAATTTCACTAAAACTTGACCAGAGCCTAGACCCATACTTTGACTTCGGTAAGAAAAAGATTTAGTGGCCTTATGGTAGCTTTATGGTTTGGCCAAGGTATGGTGCACACGACCCAAAGGTGTTGGAGCTCGGCCTTGGAAGGTGGAGGGGGTTCGGATTATCATCGAATTCGTAAGAATCCAATCCAAAAATGAGTCATCTTCCAACTAATTTTTGGACAAGTTACTCATGGTTGGGAAAGTTGTCAAATGGAAAGTTCTTGGAAATTTTTTTCCTACAATTTCAAATATATAATAACTCAATTTGGATCATTTTTGAGGAAGATATGGTAAAAAAAGAGGTATTTTCGGATTTGAAAATTTGGGTTCGAAGATGAGTTTGAAAGAAATGAGATTTTGACATAGCCGAGTTCAAAATTTATAGAAATGGTATAATAAAAGTTGTAGCCACTGGAATTTTATACAGTTTGAAAAAAGGAAAACCTCTATTTGGTTAGGTTATGACAAAGATATGGTAGAAGGAATATGAGGTAAAATGGAAGAAATTAAAGGGCTGTTTAAAAGTAATAAATCTAATGTTTTAAAAACTTTGAAAATTCTTTGGTAGCCATTAGAGGACTCATGAAAACTTAAAGGAGTTTAATAAAGTAGGGATGAAATGAGAAAATGATGATACAAATCAGGAAATTTGTATATATATTAAGTGTATAAATTAAATTACCAATGTAGCCCTTGTACTTTTCCCTCCACCTCCCTGCGCCATCTCACCATGCTTGCCTCCACCCTTATACCACATGCCCACCCCCTTATTCCCTTTATGTACACCTTGGCCAACACGTTTAAACATTTTTAGTACTTAAATGTACTTATGTTGTCTCATAATGTGACATTTACTTTTATTATATTATATTTTAAACCATATATACCTAAATATAAATACATAAGTGTATGTGTGTGTATTTATATGAACACTATTACATATACATACATATCCTAACATGTTTATACATGTATATAGTTACACTAAAGAGTTCACAAAGTTTCCGACAACTTTTAGCCAATGAAAAGTCGAAAATTTGGAAAATGATTTCGGTCATTTTCGTTTTTTCTTCGAATTGATTATTTTTCTAAATAAATTTGAAAATCTATTTCACCATTATTAGTTATTATCTAAAAGAGTTTTATTTTGGTTATAAAATCTATTATTTAAATATTTAATTTTAAATAAAATATTTCCAAATTAATGTGGCGAAGTTTCGGGTTGTTGCACATGTTAATGTCGCCTTTCACTAATACTGATCACCGTCGAAGTCGAGCCTACCGAAGAGACTTAGAAGGTGGAGTGATGGTTGCTTACTCCTATAAATACAAACCTAGGGCCTTTGTGTTAGGGGCCAAATTTTCTCTTCTCTCAATTCTTGTTTCACTTTGTAAATTTTAAGCCAATTTAGGGATTTGAGAGCATATTGCAATTTTGGAACATTGTACACATAGGATTTTGAACACTGAATGAGGACATAGCATAACATATTTGATTAACCTTGAACTTGTAATTTGTAAACTTACTTGACTTCTAACTTTACAGACTTTGCATATATGACTTTGAGCCACTCATATGATTATGACGCTAACATCATGGAATGCTATGAGAAACCTCTTTGAATTGATGACTTCAACAGGCTTCTTCAAAGCTTCTCATTGATTAGCCTAATTTCCTAATCACTTTTGGTGTTAGCGAAGTTATTCGTTAACAAATCTCACCCATAATTCATCAATGTTGAATAACTTTCTACTTTATTTATAAATTCACTCTCTGCTTAAATCTTTTTCCTATTCAGTATTCTGCATTTTCATTATTTCATATTTCAGCGCAATAGCTGATTTTACTTCATCTCATTCATAGTTGACAATCGACAACAATCACTTCATACATTAATATATATTATTTTAACTAGTAACTAATGAGACGAAGAATTTTATTTAAATAAATTCCACTTTATTTTTCCCTTCTTTTTATTAAAACTTTACAATATAATTTAACAATAAAACATATCTTTTATTTATTTCCATCTCGTTTTTAAAGAGTAAATATTAATTTTCTAGTTTAATTTTATAAAAATAATAAAAGTTTCATCTAAAATTTCATCGTATTTCAAAACATTGATTTTATAATAGTTTTCATGTTATAGTCTAAAAATAAAAAGTCCATGTTGCGCACTCGCCTCCATACACACGTTTACACATACAACACTCCGACACATTCCAATACATGCATAACTTTACAAACATATTTTCCATGTACGTTTAAATTCAATCGATTGATTAAGAAAGTTCAGTCGACTGAATACTACAACTGTGATATTTTCCAAGAGACACATCTTTTCACCAAAAGTTTTCTTCTTCATGGAAGGTTGCATCTCTTGCATTTTGACAGATGTCAATTTCCAGCAGTAATATCTCTTTACACACTATATATACCCTCAAGATTTATAGATTCAAATTACCTAATTTTTTATTCTCTTTTGATCTATAGCACTTAGTATTCTTAAGTTCAAAATCTACAAGATTTCATACAATCATTGCTTACGTATTCATTTTCATACTCTTCAAGCAATATTAAACTTCATATTCTTCATACACACACAAACATACACATCTACTTTAAGGATAAGATTATAGAAAATGTGTACTACAAGTGACAAATCCATGTTATTTAGAATACACAAAGTCAAGTTAAATCCAGTTTGTAAGAAAGTCCTGTTCGGTTTCTCAGGCGATCAAATCTTGTTCTGTTGCTCAGGCGGTCAAAGTTTTGTTCTTAGCTTAGGCGGTGTAATACCCGTTCCTCCAGTTTAAGTGAGGATTGCTAGCTATAATTCTAGAAGGAGTCTAGGACCTGACATAGAACAGGAGTTCGAACTAGTATAAAAATCTCTGGTGTCTTTTTACTGCTATTATTATTTTATAATTATTTTCCGCATAGTTGTTTACTATACTCCACATTACTCGATCCTATAACACTATCACTTTCAAGGTTCATGATCATTAACTATGTTAGTTGGCACATCATGAAGTCAAATGTTTCTATATATATAGTTTAGAAAAATACTCAACTGTTCGCTTTGACTTAACAGAAATAAAGTGTGCTGGTTTAGTGAGTCTATAAATAATAACCCATATACTCACATTACCTTGCTTCGAACATGGAAAACCATAGATAAAATCCAAAGAGACTCTATCTCATTTCCACAATGGTATATTCAGAGGTTGAAGTAGTCTGTTGGGTTTTTGGTGCTCAGCTTTAACTAGCTGATAAGTTAAACAACTCTTCAAATACTCTCCAAATTCTCGCTTCATGCCATCGCAAGGAAATAACCTCTTCATGTCTTGACACATCTTCATTCCACCAGGATGTATCATATATCTAGAACAATGTGAATCATCTAGCACTCGTCTGCGAAGATCGGTATTATCTGGTACACAAAGTTTTACATTCTTCCAAAGACAACCGGCTGAGTCTGATTTGAATCCCTTTAAATTATCAACCTCCGCTCCATCCTTCAATTTCTATACATGATTAACAATGATTGGGTCTTCCTTTTTTCTTAATGTGATCTCTTCAATCAAACTGGCTCTTACTTTGATAGTCGTAAGAATAAGGCTAAAACTTCTTAGTGCACTTCTATCTCGAATATCACAATGTGCCAATAGCTCCAAGTCTCGATACTCATCCAACATCATGGATACTACTGCTTGTTGCCTCTTGGTTAGTGCAATAGCTACTATATAGCATTTATCTAGTGTATACTAGATGTCAAAGCCGTATACTGCTAGGATTTCCAGCCATATTTGCTGACGCATATTCAAATCCTTTTGAGTAAAAATATACTTTAATGACTTTGATCGATGTATTGCACGAATCGTTTTCCCAATAAATAATGTTGCTAAATTTTCAAAGCAAACACTACTGCAACTATCTCTAAATTATGTGTATCATGCCTTACTACGTGTGGTCTTAGCTGTCTCAAAGCACAAGCTACAATCCTATCACATTGCATCAATACAGCTTGTAACATCCTTTGAAATTTATGTAAAATTTAACAAGAATTTAATAGAAATTTAAACAAAAATTTAATAAGAAAAGTAAATTTAATTAAAATAAGGACTAAAAGGAAAATTTTCACATACGTTAGAATTTGGCTTAAAACATGCTCCACTGCATTTGTATCGATTTTTTGGATGATTTTCATATGTAACACTTGGAAAGCGGTATCTGTATGGAGAAGTTACAGATGGAAGAAGGTTTGAAATAAATTTTAAAAAGAAAAAAAATAGGTCGACCCTTGGCTTGTCATGGTCGATTGGTATATGTCAATCCTGGCCCTCATTAGGTCAACCTAACAATATTTAAAAGTCGAAAACCTAGAGCTACGTGGACGGCTTTAATCATTCCTTCCGAGCCACGTTTTGATGAACGAACCTGATGATTGAAAACATTCCCTGAGCTAAATCTAACGCTCTAAACTACTTTGCAAACCATATAAATACTACCCCAATCAGACCCTAACTCTCACATAAATCTATACAGCAACAAAACTCTATCAAAATTTTCTTTTTTCTCCAAACTCTATAATTCTTCAAAATAAAAATAAAATCAACCTAGAAGAATACAAATAATTAGATACGAACTAAGGGAAGCTAGCATTCGATGGGGCGATTCTTAGGCAAAGAAAATAGAAAGAACTTAGGCTTGAGGTGAGTGGGAACAAATTTGATAAGATGATTTTTATAGTTAGATTTGAACTATTGTAATTGATTTATGGAGGTAGAAACCTAAATTGAATTATATTAAACCCTAAATTTGGGTATGCAAATAAGACTAGGATTGAAATACCATAAACTGCTAATTGAATATTAATGTATAACCTCTTTTACTGTTAAACTTGCAAACCCTAAATTAACAAACCCCAAATTGAATAGCTAATTGAATATGAACTAGTCACCTAGTATTTAGGGTCTAATATTTGTTAACAACATATAGTTAAGCAATAAACAAGAATTGACAATTCAAATTTTAGAAAACCCAAATTTACTACGTGAACGGTCGACCCTAGAACCCTAATGATCGACCATAGGGAACAACGGTCGAACATTTAGAAAAAATTTGCATATGTTGAACCTCGACCTAAGGCCCAAGTTAAATTATAAATTATATAATTTCATCAAAAAAATTATATAAATGGAGAATAGATGTTTTGAGCTTCTTTTGGGCCAAGTACACATGTTAGAGACTAAGAAAGTCAGTTCCCTATCAAAAGACAATAAGTCATCGCTGTTTGGTTAATGGTTAAATACCCAAATAAGTATTGAGAGTTAATTAGGGTCGGGATGGAATGGGGTGGGTCTAGGGTCCGAAGCCACTAAACCTACCCCTGTTTTGGCTCGTCCTGGAATAACCCGGATTTTTGGACATCCGGTAACTGGATAATTAACTGGTTTATTCAATTTAACAGATAAAAATTCTGATAATGAAAGATATCTGGTTATGTATGTGAATTTGAAAATATAATAAAAATTGGAGTTTTAATCTCCGGATAAATATTCGATAATCTCCTAAAATGATTACTTAAAATTTGACAAATTATCTTTTGAAACAGATAATAATGGTTGTTTATATATATATATACACACACACACATATGGATTTAAGAAGATTTTAAATAGAAATATTATTATTTTCAAACAAATTGAATCTATGTTTGTTTAAATAAATATATTTATGCGAGTTGATTTTAAATTGGATTTAAATTATATTTATTTTTGAATTTGTATTTAAATTTGGAATTCAAAAGATATATATATATATCTTAAATATATTTTTGATTTTCAAAATATATTATATATGATTCTATTTAGAATATAGTTTGTTTTAGATTATTTTCTTTCAAAGGATTTTATATATATAAATTACGAAATGTATTTATAAATTAGGAAATTAAATATAAATATATATATAAAATTATTTTTCTCATACAGAGACACATGTAAGGTTAATAACATATTATATAACAAGTGTAAATATGTTATTATGGAACTAAACAAGTGCTAACTATTATAACATAGAATTGAACAAGTGTCAATTTATTTTATTTTTCTTTTCTTAAAGTTGTATATTTGTCAAATGAGAAATGTGTAAACCAGGATATTCTAAAACCACAAAAAATTTTTATACAATCCTGAGAAACCAAATTCGAAGTAAAAATCAAAATCTGGAGATCAAAGCATCTTCAGCTTGGAAAACCCAAAGCAAATCTGAACCCAACAAATTTATACAAATTTGAAAACCTAAAGCAAAGAAAATCATCTCAGATTCAAACATACAAACCTAAAAGCAAAATTGAAAATCAAAACCAAAAGAGTAATCAAAGCAAAAGTAAGCAAAGTTTGAGCCTGAAGTTTCAGATCATTTAAAACATCAAAGTTCCAGAGAAAAAAAAGCCTGTCCTCTGTTCTTTCTATCCGGTGAATAAACAATTAAGCAATGTTTTAAATTGATGCATGTGAGGTTTCTAGTCAGTAGGAGATGGGATAATTATTTGCAAGTAAGTAAACTTACATTTTGGGTTTAACTTCCGTGACTCAAGAAAAGAAGTCGTTATGTTATGTTTATTTGGAAACTGTTAAACATCATTTTTTTTTAAAATCAATATCTCTTTATGTGTTTTACTTTAAGCCACAATTTCAATATGAAAACCGTTTGTTTCCTGATGAAGTTTAATCTAAAAGTCGTCTCGAGATCTAGTATGAAGTATTTGAGAAGAGAGCCTCATTTTTACAGTGGAAACTTTAAAATTGACAACACTCAAACATGGAAATTTCGACTTTAACTTATATGAAAGGATTTGCCATGGAAAATGACAATTTTTAAATATGAATTCGAAAGGTTCCGTGAAGTATCGAGTAGGAAATTATTAATTGAATGGATCTGGGTCAAAGGCAAAATTTCGATGATGGGTTGGGTTTCGATGCAGGTCGATGGGTCGTGATGGAGCTTTGGACATAGACGAAGCCTGGAAAAATGGTGAAGTGGACTCCGGTGGGGTGAGGCGTAGAATTCGGGGAAGTTTAGAGTTAAGGCTTTGGTTTGGTGCTTGTGCGTCTCGAGCTCGTGGTGTTATAAGGGTTAGGGTAGGGTCGTGCACATGGGGGAAGAAGGAGGAAGGTATAGTGAAGCCTCAGGTGAAATGAGATGAACTCTGGTGGTCGGAGATGTTAGGATAAGGTGGAAGAGGGGAGATCGGTTCATTCTAGTTTTTTGTTGAATGATCATTTTTCGAATGAAGGGATTTGAGCACGATCCAGGTGTGGAGGTGGGTTCAGGCGATCATGGGTGGTTTGCGAAGACATTCGGCAGCAGGTGAAAGTTGATCGGAGTTGGGTGGATGTGCACGGGTCAGTGCACAGAGCTCGTGCACGGGAAGAAGAAAGAATTACTGGAAGAAGTAAAGAGATGCTCGGGAAAGTAGTGTTTCGTACCGTTTTGTTGTAGTGATGATTGCATCGGGTCGGACTCGTGAAGTTTTAAGTTAATTAACAGGTTTACTTTAAATAAAATAGAGAGGAAGTTTACGTGAGTTGGGTTGGGCCTGGGCCGTGTTCTCTTTCTAATAGATTAGAGTTAAGGGAATGTAATCAAAGATTAAGTATATGATTTAATATTTTCTTTTTTTTACTTAAATAAATGGAAAAATAGATAAAGTAATTTCAAGGTCTAAGTTGAACCTTTAACTTAGGTTAAAATTGATGTTGA
The DNA here is from genome assembly GCA_030765085.1 of Allium cepa. Lineage (NCBI taxonomy): Eukaryota > Viridiplantae > Streptophyta > Magnoliopsida > Asparagales > Amaryllidaceae > Allium > Allium cepa. The sequence goes on from CM060935.1 coordinate 585,551,979, forward strand.
TGTTGTTAAGTCGAAATAATAATATTTATGCCAATTATTTAGCCAATTACAAAGGTTATTAGATAAGAATTAACATTGTAATTAGGTAATTAATAAGATAAATATTTTAAACTTTAATTTAACTAAAGTCTTAAGTAATTGTAAATGACAATTAATTAATTCTGACAATTAATTAAAATAGTAATTAATTAAGGACAATTAAGAAGGTTGTAAGTAATTAATTAAGATAAATGTTTATCTTAAATTAATTAAGGTTTTAAGGATAATTATTGAATGTAATTAATTAAAAGAATAATTACTTAATGAATTAATCATCAAGGTAAATTAATGGAGGTTAATTACTTAAGGGAAGTAATTAAGGATTAATTACTTAGTGTAATTATTTAAAGGATTGATTAATTAATGAAATTATTTAAGGATTAGTTAATTAATGAGTGTGATTAATTAAAGGATAATTTATCAATGTAAGTGATTATAAGATAATTAATTTGAGTAATTAATTAAGGATAATTACTGTAAATGGTTAAGGATAATTAATTTGTGAAATTAATTAAAGGCTAATTACTAATTAAAGTATAATTAACCAAGGATGATTAATTAAGATGGATAATTATTGTATGATTAATTAATTGGTTTGTAATTAATTAATAAGCAGGATTTAAAAGTAACTGAAGTAATTAATTTAATTCATTTGTGGTTATTAAATTAGTTAGATATGGTGTGGTTGATTAATCATGCTTATGAATGATTGAATGATATTTTATGCCTTAGATTTGTTGATATCTCTGGTATGTGATGTGTGATGTTATGTGTTATAATAATGACATCTTGTATTTAAAGTTTGAATTGTATTTCATTTGAATAACTTGGGTTAAGATGATATGGGATTCGAAGAAGCCGGGGTCGGGTATCAGTAATACCTAAAACCACTTCAATTAGAAACTAAATTATTTATAAATTTGGATATGTGAAATTATACAGGCTGGAATGGAATGAATTGAATAACATGGACATTCAACTTGAGACTGATGTGTGTGATAAATGTTGACTATAAGAACACGTAGAAAGTACAAGTTACCCTGATAATTCACTTAAGATATATAGCTTGGTATTTCATATTATATGAGTTTACTCACGTTGGTTTCCAGCCTAACCCAATGTTACTTTGACGTAATGCTCGAGTCAGACCGAGTATTACAGATTTTCAGCTTAAAACGTTCTGAAGTTCAGGAGGCAAGCTGGATGGCAGGGACGTATGGTGTGCATTCCGCTGTGATATATTATAGTTGTCTGGGACATGTTGATTGTATCTGTCCACTGTATTGTGTATATGTTGTAACTCTCATGTATTGATGTAAATAACTGATACAGTTTCCCTTGTATAACTTTTATTATTTGATATTATATTTTGATCTGCTGCGAATGTGAGAATCTGAGGTTTTGGTGTTTTTGTTTCTTCTTTTCCTTTTATCTCTTTTCTTATTTTCCTAACTATTTGGAATTTTTGAGATCGAAAATTCCTGGTCGTTACTTTTGGTATCAGAGCTGAAGGTTAAGCGAGAACCTTGACTCTGGTGGGTGTACTCATTAAGGATAGGGCAGTGGTACCCTTGAATGAGTTGAGTGTGTGCGTGTGTGTATGAGAGCATACTTGTTATTTTATTTTATAAAGATTTTAAAATGGTTTTAATGAATGGTTTTTATAAAAGCTTATATTTTATATACAGAGCAATAATTGGTTTTTGGATATTGAATTTAAATAAGACCTTAAGTGGTAAATATATATCCAAATAGGAATTGAATAAAATGAACTATAAAAATAAGATGGATTAGAATTGGTTTAAAACCAGAATATGGAATGATTGATGTGTTTAATAATAAAATGTTTATTAATGAGTAAGCAAATGAAATGTTTTAGGGAAGTAAAACATTTAGGTGAGTATGACTTATAAATTAGAATTGAAGATGATCTAAATTGTGAAGTTTAAGTATAGGTCCAGAATTTGGAAATTGTTTCAAAGTGACGAAGAAATAATAAATTTAAATGAAGGGTCTAGTTTCAAACAAGAATTGTTTGAAAGTTTAAAGGAATTTGTTTTGAATTTAGATCCAAAGGTGGTTTAAAATTTAAAGTAACTTGGAACGTAAAGGAAATAAATTTGTATATTTGAAATAAACTCTAAGGTTGAGTTTTGAATTTTCCTTGGAATGTGATGTAAAAACCCAAAGCGATATAAGTCTTTGAACTTATAAGTAAGAAAGAATATGGATAGAAATTTAAAATTTGAAATAGAAATTCAAATTGGGTAAAGTTAATAGGATTGTTTAAATTGAATTAAATTTAACTCATGAGAAGTTAAATAAGTATAGAATAAACAACCTGACTTGAAAATTTCAAGATGAAATAGAGATTTAACTTGGAAAGTTAAAAGGTTAATTTGAATTGGAGTTTGTGTGATCTCAAAATGGGTTTGAGATCTAAAATTTGAATTGGATGCTATGGATGGGTGTTTTGAATAAATTGGATGTTTATTTGTCCTAATATCATCCAGTTATTATAAATAATTTTCAAATTGTGAATTGTATAGTTTAAAATAAATTAAGAAATGGATTGGAATAATATGTATATCCATTGCCGATACAAATAGAAACTAAAATCACTTTGAATTTAGGATTTAAATGTTCAAAAGGAACATGGAAATTTAAATTGTTAAGGATTGGTTTCAAAATTGAAATTGGGTAATCAATTGGATTTTAAAGATTAAATTGTTTAAAAAGGGGCTTGAATTATTATTTGAACCTAGAATTAAGTTTATATGGAAGTAAAGGCAATTTAAAATGGAATTTTGAAATTTGGACTCAGAATTAAATTGTTTAAAGACTTTAAATAAGGTTAATTTGGTTTAAGAGATTAAACCAGCATTTGAAAATTTAACTCGAATTTATATAATTCGAGATGATTTAAAGTGCAATTGAATTTGAATTAGTTCAAATTGAAATTTGGTTTGAATAATTTGGAATTGTGATTAAAGTTGAATAGTTTCAAAATCAAATGGAATTTGATTTGAATTTGGAAAGAATCGAGGTTAATTCAACTTGAATTGGGATTAATTCAAACTGGAATTGAAATGAATTGAAATGAATTGAAATTGGAAATTGGTTCAATTTGAAATTTATTTGAATGAATTGAGATTGAAATCGAAGTGGAATAAAGTTAAATTTGGAGTGGGAATTGAAGTAATTTAAATTGAATTGAGATTGAATCAATGATAAGAGGAAGCAGAAATTTAAAATTGAGTTGATTGGAATAAAGATTGGGTAGTGGAACAGTTTGGCTCTAAACTATTTTCAGACAAATTATTTTAATATAAGCTTTCTTAAATCTATTTTTCCAAGCTATTTACTGTATACAATCTTTCTTTTTAAAACCAAACTATTTTATACTTATTTTACAATTATTTTAGGACTATTAAACTATTTTGCAACTGTTTTATAAACTAATTACTATTTTACAACTATTTTGCAATTACCTAAATATTCTATAACTACTTAACTATTTTCCAAACTAATTTACAGTTACTTAACTACTTTACAGCTATTTTAAAATCAATAATTATTTTTCAACTACTAATCCATTTTAAACTTTTTAAATTATTTTCTAAATTTAAACTAGTCAGAGTGCAAACTATTTATGATTAATTACCAATTGAGATAAGGATTAAAGTGATAATCCAAATGGAATTGAAACAATTATGAATGAGTGGATAGAAATTAAAGTGAATAGAATAGAAAAGGGAATTGATTTGGTTAATAATCAATGAGTATAGATACGTAGGATGTACGTATATTATTCTATTCGCATAACGATTTGATCCAGATTCGAGCACAGAATTTCGAGATAGTATGTCGATCCGAGTTGGGATTTTTCACTCGATTTTCGAAGGCGAACCTAGATACGGATTGTTGATTGATTCTGGATATTCTCTATCATAGTTAGGCTATGCAAGGAGAATGATGGTTTCTGATCAAGAAACCAGATCTGAGTCCGCACTAGGAAGTCGGGTGGATGATACTAGTTCGGAAGTGAAATTGTGTGATAGAGTGAACGATCAGATTGATATAGTGTACGAATGATATGTGTACATCGTACGGGTTTGGATGAAATTAATATTGAAAATTGTGGGTAAGAAATGTAAAATGGTTTTTGAAATAAAAAGTATATTTTGTGAAATATATGATGAAATAAGGTGGAAGTTGGATATTTCTATGATTAGAACTCCTTTTATAGAGAAGTAATATGGTTAATAATTTTGTAAAGGAATAATCAAATTTGAATATTTGATTTGGAGTAAATAAAGTTATATATCTTTGTATATATAATTCATAAACTCCCCTTGTTGAATCTATTGCCAGAAGAAAAGGGTTTTTGAAAATATTTGACGTATAAAAAGGGAATTTATACAAGTTTAAAGTGATCCAAATATTTTCAAAGTTATATACATATATATATATGTATATATATGAGGTTTCTTATGAGAATGATTTTGAGGAAAGGTTTTTGGAACCTGTGGATTTGGAAAGGCTTTTGATTTTTAAAGAAAAATCAATTTTGGAAATTTGGAAAGCCTAGTTGAGAATTATCGATTTTGGGATAATCGATTTTGTGAAAAGGAGATTTATATGGGATTCATACTAGGTGTATGATTTGGAAGATAGTATATGTGTATAGTATAAAGTGTTTTGAAAATGGCTCTGGAGAAAAAGGCGCTCCCTTGAATGAACTTCTCAGGCGTGCCATAGGTTCAACCTACTGCCTTGAGCCTCAAAGGAGGGAGGTTCTAAAGTGGATCCTGTGAGGAAGTCCGGACAAACTGAAGTTCCTGGGAATTATTAGGTAGAGAAAGTCGAGGGCGCTGATGCCTACAAAGGCATTTGGGTTATGCTGTGGTGACAGTGTAACTCGATGTCGCTGCGATGTACTGTGGACCATAGCGGAAATCGTGTAGAGGTGAGTGTCAACGGTCTACGTTTGATTTTGCCAGGAAGGCAACGTAACATCGGTAGACTGCGATCTATGGTCCAGTGGAGTGGAGAAGTTTAATTCTTTTGGCAGCAAAATTCGAGGGCGCTGATGTCTACAGTTATATGGGTTTTTGTTGTGATAGCAACATAACCCTAGATGTAGCTGTGATTTGTAGCGCGTTCCATGGCGTAATCGAGGGGCGTGAAGTGCCTACGGTTATCTATGGATTTCGCCGGGATGGCCACGTAACCATCGGGTTAACTGCGACCGTGGATGGGGATGATGATTTCCATAGCATTCTCACCAAAGATATTTCCTCTATTTCAAAATGTTTTCTATATTTTCTATAAAACATATTTTTCTAATATTTTCACCGGGTGTTAAAAATGGGTCTGCTAAGTACTTATAAATTTTCAGTCCTACGCCTGATCAACGTATGACCGAATTTCTATAAGAACAATGATGGACTTGTTAAAACATCGAGTTATAAAAGTATTTTTATAAAAACTTTTTTGGTAATATTATATAGATTTTAAAGAAGTATTTTTAAAATAATCAAAGAAAATTTATCTGATTTTAAGCATTTTAATAAATTCTGGCTTCGTTCCTTTTCAAGGACGAAAAGAATCAAAAGGGGGAGAAATGTAATAACTCAGATTTTTGGACATCCGATAACGGATAATTAACTGGTTTATTCAATTTAGCAGATAAAAATTTTGATAGTGAAAGATATCTGGTTATGTAAGTGAATTTGAAAATATAATAAAAATTGGATTTTTAATCTCTGGATAAATATTTGGTAATCTCCTAATATAATTACTTAAAATTTGACAAATTATCTTTTGAAATAGATAATAATGGTTTTTTATACACACACACACACATGGATATAAGAAGATTTTAAATAGAATTATTATTATTTTCAAACAAACTGAATCTATGTTTGTTTAAATAAATATATTTGTGTGAGTTGATTTCAAATTTGATTTTAAATTATATTTATTTTTGAATTTGAATTTGAATTTGGAATTCATCTATATATCTTAAATATATTTTGGATTTTTGAAATATATTATATATGATTCTATTTAGAATATAGTTTGTTTTATATTATTTTCTTTTAAAGGATTTTATATATATATAAATTAAGAAATGTATTTATAAATTAGGAAATTAGATATAAATATATATATATAAAATCATTTTTCTGATACAAAGACACATGTAAGGTTAATAACATATTATATAATAAGCGTAAATATGTTATTATGGAATTAAACAAGTGTTAACTATTATAACATGGAATGAACAAGTGTGAATTTATTTTATTTTTCTTTTCTTAAAGTTGTATATTTGTCAAATGAGAAATGTGTACACAAGGATATTCTAAAACCACAATTTTTTTTACAATCCTGAGAAACCAAATTCGAAGTAAAAATCAAAATCTGGAGATCAAAGCGTCTTCAGCCTGGAAAACCCAAAGCAAATCTGAACCCAACAAATTTATACAAATCTGAAAACGCAAAGCAAAGCAAATCATCTCAGATTCAAACAAACAAACTTGAAAGCAAAATTAAAATTCAAAACCAGAAGAGTAATCAAAGAAAAAGTAAGTAAAGTTTTAAGCCTGAAGTTTCAGATCATTTCAATTAAAACATTAAAGTTCTAGAGGAACAAAAAGCTTGTCCTCTTTTCTTTCTATCCAGTGAGTAAACAATTAAGCTTTGTTTTGAATTGATGCAAGTGATTTTCAAGTCAGTAGGAGGTGGGATAATTATTTGCAAGTGAGTAAACTTACATTTTGGGTTTAACTTTTGTAACTCAAGAAAAGAAGTCACTTTATTATGTTTATTTGGAAATTGTTAAGCATTGATTTTTTTAAAAAATCAATGACTCTTTATGTATTTTTTTTAAGCCATGATTTCAAGATGAAAACTATTTGTTTCTAGATGAAGTTTAATTTAAAAGTCGTCTCGAGATCTAGTACGAAGTATTTGGGAAGAGAGCCTTGTTTTTACAGTGGAAACTTTAAAATTGACAAAACTCAAACAAGGAAATTTCGAATTTTACTTATATGAATGGATTTGCCGTGGAAAATGACGATTTAAATATGAATTCAAAAGGTTTAGTAAAGTATCGAGTAGGAAATTGTTAGTTGAACGAATTTGGGTCAGAGGCCAATTTTTGACGATGGGTTGGGTTTTGATGCAGGTCGATGGGTCGTGATGGAGCTTTGGACATAGACAAAGCTTGGAAAAATGGTGAAGTGTACTCTGGTGGGGTGAGGTGTGGAATTCGAGGAAGTTTACGGTCTAAGGCTTCGGTTTTGTGCTTGTGAGTCTCGAGCTAGTGGTGGAATAAGGGTAAGGGTAGGGTCGTGCATATGAGGGAAAGAAGGAAGAAGGTGTAGTGAAGCCTCTGGTGAAATGAGATAAACTCTGGTGGTTGGAGATGTTAGGATAAGGTGGAAGAGGAGAGATCGGTTCTTTCCAGTTTTTGGTTGAGTGATCGTTTTTCGAATGAAGGGATTTGAGCACGATTTAGGTGTGGAGGTGGGTTCAGGCGATCATGGGTGGTTTGCCAAGACAGTCGGCGGCAGGTGAAAGTTGATCGGAGTTTGGTGGATGTGCACGGGTCAGTGCACAGAGCTTCGTGCACGGGAAGAAAAAAGAATTACCGAAAGAAGTAAAGAGATGCTCGGGAAAGTAGTGTTTTGTACAGGGTTGCTGTAGCGATTGCATCGGGTCGTACTCATGAAGTTTTACGTTAATTAACAGGTTTACTTTAAATAAAATAGAGAGGAAGTTTACATGAGTTGGGTTGGCCAGGGCCGTGTACTCTTTCTAATAGATTAGAGTTAAGGGAATGTAATCAAAGCTTAAGTATGTGATTTAATATATATATTTTTACTTAAATAAATGGAAAAATAGATAAAGTAATTTCAAGGTCTTAATTGAACCTTTAACTTTGGTTAAAATTGATGTTGATGTGGTTAAGTTGAAATAACAATATTTATGCCAATTATTTAGCTAATTACAAAGGTTATTAGATAAGAATTAAAATTGTAATTAGGTAATTGATAAGATAAATGTTTTAAACTTTAATTTAATTAAAGTCTTAAGTAATTGTAAATGACAATTAATTAATTCCGACAATTAATTAAAATAGTAATTAGTTAAGGACAATTAAGAAGGTTGTAAGTAATTAATTAAGATAAATTGTTATCTTCAATTAATTAAGGTTTTAAGGATAATTATTGAATGTAATTAATTAAAAGAATAATTACTTAATGAATTAATCATCAAGGTAAATTAATAGAGATTAATTACTTAAGGGAAGTAATTAAGGATTATTACTTATTGTAATTAATTAAAGGATTGATTAATTAATGAAATTAATTAAGCATTAGTTAATTAATGAGTGTGATTAATTAAAGGATAATTAATCAATGTAAGTGATTATAAGATAATTAATTTGAGTAATTAATTAAGGATAATTACTGTAAAAGGTTAAGGATAATTAATTTGTGAAATTAATTAAAGGCTAATTACTTAATGTAATTAAAGTATAATTAATCAAGAATGATTAATTAAGATGGATAATTATTGGATGATCAATTATTTGGTTTGTAGTTAATTAATAAGTAGGATTTAAAAGTAATT